>JAQOSZ010000027.1:0-202500 GCA_030347455.1 Kentomonas sorsogonicus | reverse complement strand
GTGTGCTGGAATACTCCGCACGCGTTAACAACGTCGCCTTTTTCAACGCCTTGAATAAAATGCAGAATCAACAAAAACAACTACAACAACAGCAGTCGTTGTCACTCGCTGCCCCCGCCGCCACCCACGACTACTTTGGATTAGACGACAACAACAACAACAACAATGACAATGATATGAGTAACAGTAACAGTAATCATAATACTTCAGGCGAAGTCACGGCCCCGCTGGCGACTAGCCACAACAACAACAATAATAATAATGTTATTAGTCCTTCCCGAATCACCGCGACAACAACGGCCAACAACGCCGTCGTTTTTCACGGCCCCAACAGCAGCAGCAGCGGCAATCGCTATAGTAATAATAATAGTAATAATAATAATAACTTCTCGTATGGTAATTACAACAGTCGCGGAAGCAACAACAGCAATAGCGGTGGTGGTAGCGGCGGTGTCAGTGTTGGAAGTGCTAGTCGTCGTCTTGGGCTAATGAGCAGCAGTCATGTGGACGCTAATCATAATACTACTAGTGATAATAATAATAATAATAATACTAATAATGGCGGCGGGGCTCCCAGCCTCAGCCGCAGCGGCAGCAACAGTTTCACTGCCGACAACATCGACTCCCCGATGCTCAGCACCCCCTGCGGGACTCTCGCCTACGCCGCGCCGGAGATTATGCACGCGGTGCGTGGCCGCCAGCTCCGCGTCGTCACCGCCACCGACAGGGATCTGTGCAAGCTGGATGTGTACGGGGCGGGCGTCGTGATGCAGTACATCCTCTCTGGCGGACTTGCCGGGGGGAATAACAACATCCATAATAATAATAATAATAATAATAATAACAACATGAGTAATAATAATAATAATGATGATGGTGGGGATGGTGCGTTGGCGGCGGCGGCGGCGGCACCGGGAGCTGCCTCGATAACAACCACAGCAGCAGCAGCAACGACAACAACAACAGCAGTTACAGCAGTTACAACAGCGGCGGCGGGGGGTGGCAGCAGCCGCCATGTAGCTGAGACGGGAGGAGGGCTCCGCTTCGCCGGGGAGGCGTGGGCGGCGCCGTGGGCCAAGGCGGACCCGCTGGCGCTCGATTTGCTGACGCGGCTGCTGATGCCGCGTGCCAATGACAGACCCAGCGCCGCCGAGGCCCTCCAGCACCCGTGGTTTGCGCGACAAAGCGAGGCGAAAGTTGAGGGCGGGGAAATGGCAAGGCAAACCCTTGTTGGCCCACGTGATAATACCACTACTAGTGCTACTACTACTCCTACTCCTACTAATGCTGCGGCTACTATTAGTAGTAGTAGTAGTAATGCCGAGAAGGCTCCTCCGACAAACTCTATCACGTTCCTTGACGCCCAGGTCAACGGCGGCGCTCCGCAAACGTACACGGACAATTACGACTCGTCGATTCAGCACCATTATCAGAATAACACCAATGCGAGCCAAAACCCCCACACCCAACAGTATCATTTCGCCCCAAACACGAACAGTAACAACAACAACAACAACAACAACAATGACGCTGGTGATGATCATGAAAAATAATAATAATAATAATATCAATAGTGGTGATAGTGACCGCCATCCCAATCCCAGCCATCTGTACCACCACCGCCACCACGACGACCATATTCATCAACAACAACAACAACAACAACAATGCCTTGATACGGGAAAGAATGGTGTGCCGAACGACACCCACTCTTCGCACGTCCCTCCTCCTGTTATCATTACGCACGGCGGCGACCTCCTTGAGCAAAAGAAGAGCAGTCTACTAGGGAGCAGTCTGGGCAGCAGCGCCGCCGGGGGCGATGATGGCAGGCCCCCCTACAGCAACACCAATAACAACAAGAATAAGCAGCAGCAGCAGCAGCAACACGCGTTGGAAGGGCTGCGCGTGTCACCCCGCGGCGCCGGCGACGGCGGCGATCAGAGTCCGACTAGTCCTTTTACCGATTCCGCCAATCATCACCATCATCAGCTTCTTCAGCAGCATCATTATGATGGTAGCAGTGGTAATAATAATAATAACAATAATAGTAATAATAATAATAGTGGTAGTAATTATCTCTCCTCCCCTCGTCACCCTGACCAGCCCAACCACCACCACTCCGATCAACTGAACGGCGGCGGGGTGGGTATGCAGTTTGTGAGAGAGTCTGAGAATGAGGAGGAGGAGGAGGGGGAGGGGCCGGCGGACACCCGTATGCTTTTCATTCGACTCCGTCGTACCTTTAGATGGACCAATAATATATAAAATAATGCTGTTATTGTTTCTCCATCTGAAATGCAAAACACAAATGAATAATACATATATGCGTATAGTGAGGGAGAAAGAGAGAGAGAGAGAGAGGGAGTCTGTGGGGAAACGGGGAGAAAAGTGAGAAGTACTGATGACATTTTCCTCAGTCTTCCATCTCTCTCTCTCTCTCTCTCTCTTCATTTTTTTTTGTTACTCTTCATATTGTTTATTTTTTTTTTCTTTTGCGCGTTTCTTGCTCTTTTCGTTATTTTTTTTCCCGCATTCCTTTTATGTACTGCTATTTATTGGCTTCACCTTTCCATGCCTTCTTTCTTTTTTTTTTTTTGTCCAAATCTTTCGGGCTGCATATGCCTTGACTATCCTTTCCTTTTCCCACTCGCTGTTTTCCTTTATTCATCTCTTTTGTTTTTTAATTGTTGTTGTTCTAATTACGAAATATGTATAGATTTTGCAACACAAGAGAAAACATCAAAGAAAACAGTCGATTATACAACAACAGCACCAACAACGATACTACGAACCAAACAACAAAATAAATACAGCATACATATTGTGTTTTATTCGTTTCTCACTATTGCTTTCATTTCATAGTAGCTCTTCATTTGCTGCGCCGACTACTTGTTTGTCAATCAGATTTGCGTTTATGCGTGCTAACCAGAATTGTAAATTGCTTAGGTGTTCCTCTCTTTGCTGTGGTGTGCTCTCTCTGCGCTGTCCACTCTGCGAAAATGACGTGCGTGAGAGTGAGTGAGACACGCTTCGCCTGCTTTTTTTCCCCCACTCATCTTTTTACTCGTATCATCTCCTCTTCCTCTCCCTCACAATAATAATAACAATAATAATAACAACACGCAAGGAAAAAAAAATCAAGAGAAATAATAGAATTCGTCATTCCAACGAATCTATTCCTATTTGTTGCAGCTGAAACGATTAGTATTTACCGATAAACCACCGCCCTCTCTGGTTTACTCCCGTTCTTCTCCCCCTACCATCAAGTTACGTTGCAATTTTACAACCCACCAAAAAATAATAATGCCGCCGCGCCGCACCCTTAAGGACTCCAGCAGCAGCGACGAGGACGAGCGTCCCGCCAAGGCCGCCACCCCCGCCGCCGCCGCCGCCTCTCTCAAGAAGGGAAAGAAGGCGGCCCACTCCTCCTCCTCTTCTGACGACGACGGCAGCGACAGCGACAGCGAGCGTCCCACCACTCCTAATAAAAACGGCAAGGGCTCCCCAAAGAAGAGCGCGTCGGCCAAGGCTTCTCCCAAGGCCTCTCCCAAGGCTTCTCCTAAACTCTCCGCTAAGCGCAAGCGCGAGGCATCGCCGGCCTCTTCCTCCTCTTCTGACGACGACGAGACGACCGCAGGAAGGAGCGCAAGACTCCTCAGGATAAGAAGTCTAGCGCCGCTGCTACTGCCGCCGCGCCGGCCGCCAAACGTCAGAAGACGGAGGAGCCGTCTGCTGCTGCTGCTGCTGCAAAGAAAGGGATGAAGAAGGAGAGCGGCGCGGCGGACGGCGAGGAGGAGGAGGTGGCCAACAACGGCTGCATGGCGACCGCGCGCCCTTTTTCCGAGTTTGCGCTGTCGCCGGAGATGGTGAAGACGCTCGAGCACAACGGCTTCACCGCGCTGTTCCCTGTGCAGGCGCTGACGTTCGACGCGATCATGAAGGGCGGCGACGTGCTGGTGCAGGCGCGCACCGGCAGCGGCAAGACCCTCGCCTTTGGCATCCCTATTATCGAGCGGCTGCTGGCTGACCGCCGCAATAACAACGCCAACGGCAGCGGCCAGCGCGGGCGCGGCCCCGCGGCGGTCGTCTTCTGCCCAACCCGCGAGCTCGCCATCCAGGTGCGGGACGTCCTCTCGGGCATCTCGTGTGGGCTGGAGGTCGTTGCCCTCTACGGCGGCGTCGCCTACGCCAGCCAGGAGCGCGCGCTGCGCAACGGTGTGGACGTGGTGGTCGCCACCCCCGGGCGCGCCAAGGACTTTCTGGAAAAGGGCACGCTGCAGTTCCGGCGGGTGGTGATGGCGTGCCTGGACGAGGCGGACCACATGCTCGACATTGGCTTCAAGGACGATATTGAGCTGCTGCTGCGCGCGGTGGCGGAGCAGAACGGCTCCCTCGCTGACGCGCAACTCTGATAACAATAATAACAAGAACGCGCAGCTGGAGCGGCCCAAGCACCAGACGCTGCTCTTCTCCGCCACCGTTCCCGAGTGGGTACACACGTGCTCCTTCATCTCGCGCAAGAAGGAGTTCATCGACATGGTCGGCAAGGAGGCCGTGCGCACCGCGAGCACCATCCGCTTCTTCCGCCGCAAGTGCAATTTTAGCGAGATCTCCTCCATGCTCGCGGACCTGATTCGCGTGTACAGCGGCGCGCACGGGCGGACGCTGGTCTTCACCAACACCAAGAAGGACTGCCACGACCTCTCCATCAACAACTCGAAGCTCGACAGCCAGTGCCTGCACGGCGACATGCAGCAGGAGCAGCGCGAGAGCACCATGAAGAGCTTCCGCGAGAACCGCTTCAGCGTCCTCATCGCGACCGACGTCGCGGCGCGCGGCCTCGACCTACCAATGGTCGACCTCGTGATTCAGTGCGCGCCGCCGACCGATATTGACGCGTTCATCCACCGCGCGGGCCGCACCGGGCGCGCCGGCCGTAAAGGCGTCTGCGTGCTGCTCTACCAGCCCAAGGAGGAGTACGTCGTCGAGCGCATCCAGAAACACGCCAAGATGAAGTTCGAGCTGCTCCCCGCGCCGACGCGGGAGGAAATTCTGAAAGCCGTCGCCCGCGACGCCGCGGAGGATCTGGCGCGTGTGGAGCGCCGCGCGATCGACCTCTTCATGGACCAGGCGCGCGAGCTGCTGGCCGACGCCGACCCGACCGAGATCCTCGCCTCGGCGCTCGCGGTGATGAGCGGCTACACCTCCTACATCAGCGCGCGGGGCCTGCTGACGGGGCAGGAGGGGTGCGCGACGGTGCAGCTCAGCTCCGACCGCCCGCTGCCGGTGCCGCTCGCGTGCAGCATTCTGCGTAACAACCTCGGCGACGACGTCTTTGGGCGCTGCCGCGACATTACGCTGCTGCAGGATGAGAACGGTGTGGTGTTCGACGTCCCCGAGGCGATGCTGCCCAAGGTGCTCGCGGGCAACTACCGCGGCATCACGGCCAAGCGCATTGAGGTGCTGCCGCCCATCATCGCACGCGAGCTCAACGCCCGCGGACGCGGCGGCGGCGGCGGCGGGTACGGTGGTGGCCGTGGGTTTGGCGGCGGTCGTGGGTTTGGTGGAGGCGGCGGTGGTTTCCGAGGTGGGCGCGGCGGCGGCGGCGGTTTCCGTGGTGGCGGCGGCGGCTTCAGGGGAGGTCGCGGCGGCGGCCGGGGACGCTACTAGAGAGAAAGGGAGGGAGGGAGAATGAAAAGACGAGTGCGAGAATCAAGTACTGTCACTCAGTTATACACAGACTGACAAGCGAAATGGACACGAGATAGAAAG
Source organism: Kentomonas sorsogonicus (assembly GCA_030347455.1). Classification (NCBI taxonomy): domain Eukaryota; phylum Euglenozoa; class Kinetoplastea; order Trypanosomatida; family Trypanosomatidae; genus Kentomonas; species Kentomonas sorsogonicus. The sequence continues at coordinate 196,728 of JAQOSZ010000027.1, read as the reverse complement.
AGAGAGTGAAAAAAAAAGAGAGAAGGAGGAAAGGAAAATTACTTCAGTAGTTTACCCTTCCCTCTCTATCTTCCTCTCTCCCTCTTTCTATGTGTACCTACTCTTCTCTGTTGCGTCACTTCCTCTCCTCTTTCCGCCTCCTTTTCCCCTCTCTGCCTTGTTCCTCACCCCCCCCAATTATTTTGAGTTACTGTATTTCATTCTCGCTTCTTCGCCTTCCTTTTTCTCTTCTCTTCTTCTTTCTTTTTTGTTTTTTAAAAATTCCCCAGCTCTTTTAAATCTCGCATAACTTGTCATTTTCTCCTCTCACGCCCTTAAAGATAATATCTCTTCCCCATTTCTTGCTTTTTTTTTTTTACCCGTTTGTTGTTGTTCGTTTGTCTTGACTCTCATTTATCACGTCACCCTCGCACTCTCAAATACACTCCATTGCGTTTTCGGATCGAGGAAAAAAAAAGTAATTTGTCAGAAGGAAAAAGACTGCTGAAAAAGACCCCGAGTGTATTTTGAGAAACGACAACAACTCCAACAATAATAATAAAATATATAACCCATTAACTCTACGCGTAACCGCAATAACACACTTTTTTTTCTCCTGTTCAAAAGCTATCTTCGATTGAAGAAAAGAAATAAAATGCCATATGTAATGTGATGCAAATAATTGTTGTCAGTAAGCATCAAGCGAGGAGTCAGCAAAGAGATACTTTCGTTGCGGACCTGTACTTTATTTCCTCTGCGTTTTGTATCTTCCTCTCATACATTCGTTCCGTGTGTTCTCTGTACGGGAGAATAAGAGTCACATCTGACACCTAATACCTGACTATATGAAGTGCTTCTTTTTTTCTGCTTGCTACTACCTTTTTTTTGTATCGTTGTTGTCTTTGTGTGTCTAAGCTGAGACAAACAAGCAAATAAGCAGGGTGACACGCGACCTGACACACACACACAGAACGCTTTTCGTTTTTCATCCCCCAACCCACACCTAACCACTTGCAAACACCTATTTGTCCTATTAGAGTACCAACAACATCAGGAAGGAAAAAAAAAACAAGACACCAAATCGCAAATCACGTAAAATCAGAAGAACGAGGAAAATAACAATAAATAAATACATTAACAAAATACAAAACATCAGAGACCCCAAATGGCCGGCAAGTTCCGAGGGGAGGTCGGGAAGCTGAGCAAGCCCAAGACTAGCAAGGCGAGTCGCCGCGCAAAAGGAAAGTCATCGGCGTCGCTCTTTAAGAGGAGCCCGAAACTCCCGGAGGCGTTATTGAAGGATCGCATCGCCCAGCTGATCAACCCGAACAACAACAACAACAACAGTAACAATACTGACGCGAAGCATAACGACACCGCCAAGGGAGCCGCTGCCTCTGCCCTCTCTTCTTCTTCTTCTCCTCCACCCCCCGCCGCCGCCTCCTCTTCCTCCTCGTCCTCCTCCCCTTCTTCTGCTCCTTCTCCGCCAACAAGGGCGGCGCCAAGGAGAGGGTGCGGCTCGTGGGCGCTAACAAGGGCAGCAGGGCAAAGGGCGCGGGGGCGGCGGCGGCCGCCTCCACAGGGGGCGTGAAGTCAGCGACAACGGTGCGCGAGAAGCCGATTGGACGCGCCAAGATGGAGATTGTCAAGTCCGTCAAGGGGAAGAAGGCCACCCTGCAGCGGCGAGCGAGCCGGAGGTGGCGGCAGCGACAGCAGCTCCTCCTCTTCTTCCTCCTCCTCTGATGGCGATGGTGATAACGAGAGTGAGGATGACGAGGATATTCGTGAAATTAATAGTAACGCCGGCAGCGAGGAAGAGGAAGAGGGATGGATCGGAGGGCGGCGCTGCTGTTGCCGAGACAACGCTTAAACAGAAAAATAGCAACAATAAGAAGGCCAAGACGAAGCACGTGGAAGCAATCACGGACCCTTTTGCCGTCCCCAGCAAAAAACACGCCGACAAGGACAAGACCGATGGTGACAAGAAGAGCAGCAGAAAGAACAAGAAGGCCTCTGACGAGAACGAAGAAGATGACAGCAGCAGTGGTGAAGAGAGCAGCGACCACGAAAATACCACCGATAATGACGGCAACGAAGAAATAGAGGAAGAGGAAGAAGAAGAAGAAGTGGAGCAGTTTATTCCCACCACGCGCGTCACGACGCCCGTCACCGTCGGTGCCGAGCGCAGCGCGCAGGAGGCGGTGGCCTTCCGGCTGCTGCGCCAGGCGGTGCGGGACCAGAGCCACAACCGGCTGCTGCCTCATCAGGTGCGACACGACTACGAGTACCGTCTGCGCGCCGTCGCCACCGCCGGCGTTGTGCAGCTCTTCAACTCGCTGGCGCAGGCGCGCAAGGCGGGCGAGATGGCCGCCGCTGCCGCCTCCGGCGCGGATGCAAGTAAGGCGGCCAACGACCCCTATCATGATGACGACTACGGTAGCGGCAGCAATGCGTTCAGCAGCGATCGGGTGATGACAGCCGATAAGCTGCAGGAGCGGCGCGAGGTGGCGTCGCGTGATGCGTTTTTGAAGGCTCTGCGCAGCGGCAGCGCCAGCAAGAGCCGGTTTTCGGAGTACTGAGTTTTCTCCATTCTTAATTTTCTTTTCAAAGGTTTTGGTTTGGTCTTCCTCAGCGCTTGTTTTTTCTTTTCTTCTTGATTGTTTAACTAAAAAACATTTTAAAAAAAAAGAAGAAACTCTTTCGCCCTCGTCTCTTTTATCACTTTGAAAAAGAGAAATAGTAAAAAAAAAAAAAACAGACGACTGAAGAGGGCGTGAAGATTACTATTCTTTTTTTTTGTCTTTTTGAGCCTTACTACTGATAAATTTCCTTTACTTTTTGCTTTCTTTAATCCTTCGTATAACTTTCGAACTAATTTGTAACTTTTCATTCCAAAATATAAACACGACACACGCAACAATAAGTGCTCTCAACGTCTTTTGCCGACTACATTACGTTTTGGGGCGTCTCAAAAAAGAGGAGAATGTATATACTTTGCAGCGATACAATTTTTTATTCATTTCGTTGTGCTCCGTACTGTTTCCAAGAAGAGTTCCATTTGACGCATGTGAATGAACGCCCCATACGTATACACTCTTGCTCTTTCATACCACCCACCTCGTCATGCCCAAATATATATAACGCCCTTCTCTTTGTTTTACTCACTCCCTCACCCTCTTTCTCTTTCCATCATCATCAACAGAACTATCACAGACACACACACACACCACACACACAGAGCGGGGGACAGCGAGAGAGAACATCTTCTGTCTGGTGTTGTTGACTTCTGTTTTTGTAGTAGAGAACAAAAGGGAAGAAGCAGGAAAAAAGAGCATACACACCTTCGCTCTCTTCCCTTCCTAGCAACCCCCCCCCTCCCCTCGCCATACTAGGAAATAATGGCCAAGAAGAAGGACAAGGTGCCGCCGCCCGGCAAGAAAGGCGAGCCGTCGACCAAATTCTACACCCGCAAAAAGTGGCGTGCGCTGCTGGCGCAGAATCCCGTTTGAGGTCTGCGGGAAGGAGCTGAACCCGCGCGGCGGGCTCATTGTCGGGACGGCGCTCATGAAGAATCGCGTCATTACACACTGCGACTTGTCGAACAACTGCCTCGGCGACGACGGCGCGATTGCCATCTCAGAGATGCTGCGGGTGAACAGTGTGATGCAGCACCTCAACCTCTCGCAAAACGGCATCGGTGACGTGGGTGGCATCGCCCTCGCGAGCGCCTTCATCCCAAACGTCACGGCGAGCGGGCAACCCGGGCAGTGGAACCGCACGCTCTTTACGTTGACGCTGCTGGGAAATGAGCTCGGCGACGACACGCTGCTTGCGATGAGCAACGCGGCCGCGTGCCACCGAGACCTGACGACGGTCGACATGAGCTGGAACCACGTGGGGCCGCAGGGCACAAAGTGCATGCTCCGCTGCTTCCAGCGCAACAACCTGTGCAACTTTATCCTCGCCGCCAACGAGATCGGCGACGGCGGCACCGAACTGCTTGCAGAGGCGCTCATTCGCTACGGGGGAAAGGGCCAAACGACCATCAACCTCTACCGAAACGACGTGAGCCACAGCGGCGCGGCGGCCATCGGTGCCGTCGTCGCCACCATGGACACGATTCAGGAGGTGAATCTGAGCGGGAACACCCTCGGCTACCGCGGCTGCTGGGAGCTGCGCAATGCCCTGGTGCCTCCCGAGGGGACGGAGGGCGGCGGCCTGGACGGCGCTGGGGGCAACAACAACACAGCAGTAACGCCGGCAGTGGCAACTACCCCCCCGCGGGGGGCACCTCCTTCTCCTCGCCCCCAGGCAGCCCCAGCCTCCCCGCCCTCGCCGGGACCGTCAGCGGCTCCAGCGCCAAAGGCAAGACCTCCACCACCTCCGCCAATAACATCAGCTCGAACAGCAATAATAATAATAACGAAACGGAGGGCGCCAAGTCGTCGCTGTGCGCGGCGGTGGCGGCGGCGGCGGCGGGCAAGGGCCGCGCCTCGGTGTGCGGTCTGCGCATGCTCAACATTTCGGACAACGTCATCGGCGACCAGGGCGCCGAGGAAATTGCACAGATTATTGAGGCCGACCTGCCGTTCCTGGAGCGTCTCGACTTGGCGGACAACTCCCTCACCGACAAGGGCGCGTGCCGCGTGCTGCAGGCGCTGATGCACAACACGAAGCTGCACCTCGTCGACCTCTCGGGAAACCGCTTTGGGCCGCGCGCGGCGGAGGCGGCGGTGCGCCTCATTCACACGTCGAAATCGCTCAAGGCGCTGAACCTCGTGCACTGCGTGGCGTCGGCGGAGCAGCGGCGGAACATCACGATGGCGGTGGGCGAGAGCGACGGCCTGCACGCGGAGCTGGGCCCCGACGACACCGCCGCGGAGGAGGGAGGCGGCGACGGGCTCGCCTCCTCCATGGCCGCCGCCGCCGCCGACGAGGAGAAGCTCGCCTACAAGCTGGGGCAGCACCTGCAGACGCTGGCGGAGCAGGAGGCACAGCGCGCGGCGGAGGCCAAGGCCAAGAAGAAGGGTAAGAAGAAGAAGAAGAGCTAGTGAGTTCGAGTGTGCGAGTGTGAGGGAGGGAGAGAGGAGGAGAGTGCGGAAGCCAGCGGCAATGCTTTCACCATTTCGAGAGAGAGTGAGTGATGATGGCGGACGAATAACAAGAAAGCAAGCACGATATGCGTTTGCAAAAGATCTTGTTGCTATATCACTATTATCTCTTTCTCCTCTTCCTCATTTATATATATATGTATGCTCTTTCGCTCAGTTCAACAACTGAAAAATCAAAGTTGACGCGGGTGCGTTGGCTTTCTGAAGTACGCTAACCAAGCTCAAGAGAGATTGTTTTAATGTAAAATATTAATGTTCTATTCTCTTACTATTCTTCTCTTCATCTCAGACACAGATCTCCTCTTCCACTCCTCTTCCTTTTTTGTGTATTCGATCTTCCTACCTTCGCTCCCCTGTTTATTCTTCTTCCTTTCTCTTTCGTATGTAAACTATATGAAGACACACTTACTTGTTGTCTTGTACATCTTTCATGATTTCTTTGTATTTGTTTTCCACCTATGCCAATCTGGACTTATTCCTGCGGTAAATGTTGAAAACAGTTTTTCTTTTAAACCTCTTTGTGTGACCATTGCAAGCTCTCAAGTCATGTGCTTGGCGTGGTGAAGAAAGTACACTTTGCTGCATAAAAAGTATCGTGTAAAGTGTTGACGATCATTAATTTGCTACTCACTCAATGCTCTACTGCGAAATAGTAATTTCCCGTCTTTTACTGGTGCGAAATCTAACCTCCTTTGCCTTCTTTAGCAGCGAAAAAAAAAAGTATTCCACCATTAATCAGCAAACAACATTCCCAGATTACAAGTCCCAGATAGGAGAGAGAAACACATTCCCCTCCCCCTTCTTCATTCATTCATTCATTCAGAAAACGACGACGACAACAACAACAAAACAACAACAACACCATGTTTCGCCCGCTAGTTTCCCTAGCGAGAAGGACCTCTCTTGCCCAGGTGCACCCGGACCGTTTTCCCAGTAATTCCCTTTTTGCTGCATACAGAGGCGTCTCCACCAACATCACGGGTGTCTCCACGCCCTTGAGCGAAGATACTTCTACCCATCCCGACACGCCTTCCCCTGCTCCTTCTTCTTCTTCTCCTTCCTCCACTACTTCGCCTGTCGGTTCTTCCTCTCCTCCCCCTTCCTCGTCGTCATCGCCCTCTTTACTTTCCACGGACGCCTCCTCCCTCCTCCCCCCTCCGCCGCGCCGCGGCCGTCTGGTGATGCGCATCCCGACGCCGTTCGACACGATGCCCTTTCCGATCCCCGCGCCCCCCGAGCCGATCTCGCGGGTCATGTCCCGTATTGTGCGGGAGAAGGAGAGCAAGGCGGGCAAGGCGGGGCGGCACCGCCCGCCGTCTGCCTCTGCATCTGCGTCGTCCCCACTCGGCGATTATCAGTCGCCTGGTGGTGATGAAGAGGGAGGCGACAATGGGAGGGAGGAGGAGGAGGAGGCGCCGGACGCGTATGACTTGTACGAAGATGACAAGTTCACAAACAACGGAAGAAACGCCGACACCGACGAAGGATTAGCGGGAGAAAAAGGAGGAGGGAAAGGGACGGGGGAAGAGGGAGAGGAAGAGGGTGTGGCGGAAGACCCCATCACCGCCCGCGTGCGCAGCGCCGCGCGCCACGATGATGTCGAGTCTCTCCTCCGCCGCCTGCCGGCCCGCGCGGACATGGCCAAGGAGACGTTCCTGCAGGCACACAAGGCGAGCCGTTACTACCGCAAGCGCTACGCCGCGGGCTGCGAGCAGCAGCGGCGACAGGCGATCTTTTTGACCGAGAAACTCGCCGTCAGCCCCAGCGCCGCCGCCGCCTCGTTAGTGCGAGACGAGTATGATACAGATGACATTCACAACATCAATAACAGCAGTGGCGTGAAGGACGGCAGCTACGACGGCAGAGCGGCGGTGGCGGCGTGGGCGCGGCGGCAGTGCAAAACGGTCATCAACCCGTGCTGCCCGCTGCCGCCTGGGTATTAATCATAATTATTATATATAAATACACACCTCTTTACAGACACTTTTTTTTTTTTTTTTGTGAAATATTAATCATCGCGCTAAAAAAAAAAAAAAAGAGATGATTACTGTAACGAGTGCAACTTGTCATATTTCTTGTTGTCGCTCTTCCTCTATTACAACTTTTGTGTGTATTGTCAGAAAATGATTATCAATGACATTTCCGTCAGAGGTGTTCCTTTTTTCGTATTTTCACTCCAACACCTTTCTCTTCATGTACTTCCCCCCCCCTTCTGCAACCCCCCTCCCCTAACACACACGCAGTACTATTGAAAAGGAAAAAAAAAGAAGAGAAAAAGGTGAAAACATCACACATTGTCACAGCCCAAGGTGGAAATGCTTCGCGTCTCCGCGCCATTAGCCAGACGGGCAGCAGCGCTCATCGCATCCCCCACCGTCCCTCTTCTGTTCCCTTCCTCCTCTACTACCACTACTAGTACCTCTACCTCTACCTCTTCTTCTCCTTCTTCCTCTTCTTTTGCTTCTTCATCACATTCCGGCGCGAGACCTCCTCCTCCTGCGACACCGCTCTCCTTCAACAACTACGGCTCGCTGCCCCCGACAGAGCAGGCGGCGCTCCTCAAGAGTGCCGTGCGGCATCACGCAGTCGCCGTGATGACAAACAGCGTCGTCAACGCGCATCACTCGTCGTTTCCTTTTTCAAATGATACTAATAATAATAACACTAATAACACTAAGAATAGTAATAGTAGTAAGAGCGATAGTAATGATGCTGAGTCACCGTCGTCTTCTTCCTCCTCTTCTGCCTCGGCGCCGGCGGGGGGCCTGCGGCCAGGGTCCATTGCGTATCTAGTGCGCCAGCGGCGCCGACAGCAGCTGCGCAACCAAAGATACGGAAACGATAATAATAATAGCGAGAATAATAATAAGGATGCTAGTGAGTCAGACACACCTCCTACTACTTCTAGTGGCGCTACGCAGCCTAATAATAATAATAACAGTAGTAATAATAGCGGTGGCAGCGCCGCGGCCGATGCGTATTACGAGAGCACGTACCGACAGGACGCGTGCGAGTACTTTGCGGAGTATCACCTCCTCTCGCTCCCGTCGTGCGGCGGCGGCCACGACAGCCGCGAGGCGCTGCGACAAACGCTCAAGAACGACCCCAACATCCAACGCGCCATTCGGGAGGCCATTCTCCTCCCATGGAGGGACGGCGGCCGGCGGCGGCAGCTGCAGCAGCAGCAGCAGGCACCTCAGGCAACGGGCGAGTGCAGCGCGAGTGGGAGTACAGCAGACGCTGAAAAGGAAAAACGAGGCAATAGCAGTAGTAGTAGTGAGCACACGCATAGAATAGAAGCGGAGACACGAAAATCCAGCCCACTCCGCAAGGCTGTCATTTTTGGGTGCAACAGTATTCCGTATTTGGAGCGGCAGCTGCGAATGGGCGCCGACGCACTGCACAGCAACAGCAACAGCAACAGCAGCGGTAGCGGCAGCAACAATGAAGATGCTAACGAGTGCCTGGACGACACCCAGCGGCCATATTCCCTCTTGGTGATTGACCGCTCTCTGCAGGCGCTCGCCAACGCCGCCGCGGCCCTCGCAAGCTTGAAAGATAATCATAATGCGAGTAATAACAATAACGGAACTTCGAGTCTGTTCGATCGCATCTACTTTCTGCGCTGCGAGCCGTTGGCGGCGGCGCAGGTGGTGCTGCTGCCTTTTGCCACGGCGGCCGAAGACGAACCCACCAATAGCGCCCAAAAGGCCTCGAAGAGCAGGAGTACGAATACATTCAACGCTAACAACAGGGCGGACGTGGTGGTGTTCCCGATGCCGGCCCCGTTCTGGGGCGCCAAGGGGAGCCACCGCCGCCTGGTAGTTTCCCCGCTACTCACGTGCCTGCACCCGTGCCTCAACGTCAGAGGGTACGACCAGGGGCGGGACAGCGGCGCCGGCGGCGGCGGCGACGCGAGTTTGGGGGCCGGCGACACACACAACGGGAGCGCAAATGTCAAGACGAATGACGGTAATAATAGCAACAACACTAATAACACTACTACTAACTCTACTACTAGTGCTACTAACACTAGTAGTGCTAGTAACACAAACAGTATCATCAACAACGACCCACGCGGTTTTGTGTGCTTCACCGACAGCGAGCCGCTTGCCGACTTTACCCTAGAGGAGGTGGAGGTGTCGCGGCTGTCGGTGGGGTGGGCGCGCAAGAACGCACGCCGCACGTACGCACGCTGGATGCCTCTGGACACCACCACCACCAATAACAATAATAACAACAACAACAACAACAACACCATAACATCGGAAGCAACGGAAAGCGAAACGGACAAGGAGCGCCGCGGTGCGGATCGCAACAGTAACGAAGACACGACAGCCCACTCGAATGATAAAGGTCGAAATGGTAATGATAATAATAATAGTAGTGGTAGTAGTAATAACAACAGTAATAAAGTCCTCCGCGAGTTCCCCCGGCAGCGGCACCCGCTGATTGTGGGCGTTGCCGCCTCTAAAAGTGCGGAGACAACGCCGCTGGCGCTGCGCCTCGCGCGAGACATGGACCACCGCCGGCATTTGTATCGGGAGCTGCGGGATTGAGTGATTTACCGCCGCAGTCGTTTTCGATATTTTTTTTTTTATCATTTCCATTTGTGGATTTTAAAGAAAAGGAGCATATCCCCCAGAAACGCACCCACCTATCATTGTCTTCAACAATATAAATATACGTATGCGCTGAGTGTGATCTGATTTTTTTTCCCCCCCGCCTCTTCTTTTCCATCTCTTTTTACCCTTTGTTACATTCTTCACAGCCTGGGGGACGCACCCTTTAATAAGTTTCATTTTTTTCTTGCGAATAAAAATCCCATTCAATGTGTAGTGATTCCTTTTGTTTCTTCGGGTATGCTGCTACCTTGTGTTCGACTTGCTACTCCTCTCTCTCAGTTGTTGCCGAGCCTATAAAAATTACTGCATGCTCTTTTTTTTTCGTTTCTCTTCTTCCGACTTCCCTTTCCATCTTCACTACGTCTCATGTACTCTCACACATAAACAATTTTCATAAGCCACATCATACATGTACCGATAGCTCACCATTTAGCCAAAACTGACGAAACGTAACTGAGAACACACAATTGATATATATTTATAAAAAGAGGAATAATTAGACTTATTCAACTGACTAATTCACACAGTCATACACATCCACACACACACAGGAAGAGAGAGAGAGAGAGAGCATATAGCAATAATCTCACATGTATCGTAAAAACGTGTGTGTCTTTATCTTCAACGAGGACTTGGAGTTTCTCGCATGCAGCAAGCGTTCCAGACGACACCACCACCACCACCAGACGGAGAATAACGATAATAATAATAACGATAGTAATAATAATAACGACAGCTCCGGCCGCGTGTCGCCGAGTGAGGTGTTCCAGTGCGTGCAGGGCGGCATTGAGAGGCGCGACGAGGGCAATCTAGAGCGCGCGGCGCGGCGGGAGGTGCTGGAGGAGATCGGACTATTTAGCGAAAGGGACGCCGAGCTGTGTGAACTGGTGCGCCGCATCTATACAAAGCCTGATGATACCACGACTGAAAGTGCTGATAATAGTAATAATAATGGTAATAGTAATAGTAACGGTGCCAGTGGTGGCGGTGATGGTGGTGGGGATGCAAAGAGTGCTGGAGCTTCCTCGGCCAGCGGGCCCGTGCGCCCCCCCGATAGCACTATCCACAGTAATAATAATAGTAATAATAATAATAATCCCCCGAGAGGGGTGTGTTTAGAGTACGTAGGCGAGATCCTGCCGCCCTCTGGCGACCCCGCGGAGTTTCGCTACGAACTCTCCCCGCAGGCCAACCTCCGCCGCCGCTGGGGCTACCAAGGCCAGGAGCAGCGCCTCGTGCTCTTCTTCACACCCCGCGAGAGCCTTGCCGCCGTCCGCCTTGCGCCGCCACCGGAGCTGCACGCGCTGCAGGAGTTTACGTCGGTTCGCTGGGAGCCCATCGCCTTCCTCGTCCAACACGCGTCGCCCAACAAGCGGCACATTTTTGAAAAGGCCGCCGCCCTCGCGCCACCGCTGGCCGCGGAGTATCTGCGACAGCGTCAGAGGCGAGCCGGGGGGCAAGACACTGTGTGAGGAGGGAGGAAAAAAAAATGGAAGAAAAAGAAGAAAAAGAAGGAAGAACAACGGCAGCAAGATTCTTGATCGCCGGTAATCGAAACTGTCTTTTTTTGTTTATTTTCCCCCCATTTTTACTTCCTATCTCTTCTTTTTTTTTCTCTCTCTTCGTTACCGATGCGCTTTGCTATTGACGCTTCTCGGATTACTTCTTCATCTCTTTTTTTTTCTAAACTTTTATTGCTTATCGATACGTTTTCTTTCTTTCTTCATTTGAATTCTGCTTCTTCTGATTTACCGTCCTAAAGTAATAATAGTAGTAAAACACCGTAATTTCGCTTTTAGTTAGCTTTTCTTTGTTTTCCTTCAAAAAAAAAATCTCTCATATATAATGATAAAAACAACACGCTACTAATGTATCTTGTATGTGGCATTAGTTCTATTCAATCATTTCAGTAACACTTACCCTCCTCCCCTCCTCACGCAGCCATCAGTGCTCCTTCGCTTGAGCCTTCTTTTTTTTTTCAAACCTCATTTTAGATTAGATTCTTCATAGATTTCCAACAAGAGTACTTTTCTCTTCTCCTATCATATTGTGTTCTTCTCCGATTTTAGATTATTATTTTTTTCTCTGTGCGTCAACTAAAAAAGGACATAAAACAGAACACCTATCGAGTACCAGACAACATTAGTAGATCCGCAAAGAAAAGTCGACAGCAACATCAACGAAACAACCCCAAACTCAGCGCAAAGCTGAAAACAGCAAGCGTTACTGCTGTAGACTAGAACCGCCAACTTACCCACACACAATATATTAACAATAAGAATAATATCTTCCTCCCCCCTTACTACTACTACTACTACTCTATACACACACACACACACACACATATTCCTATCTATAAATGGTCACTAAGCGGTACGCGGCGGAGGAGGCGGCGCGGCGGGCGCGGCAGCAGCGAGTGGCGGCGGCGCGGGCGGCGGCGGCGAGCGCCGGGCAGCGGCAGAGCCGGCAGTACCAGCGACAGAAACGCGCGCAGGAAAGAGAGGTGCGGGCGGCGGCGCGCGAGGAATGGGAGGCGTCGGAGGTAAACGCAGACAGACGGCTGCTGGAGGGGGCGCTGGCAGCCGCTGCCGCCGCTGCTGCTGCTGCTGCTACTGGTGGTGGTGGTGCTGGTGATGATGGTGGAAGTAACGATGATACTACCACTACTACCACCACACATAGTATCAACAACAACCGCGGCAACAACGACACTGCCAATAATAAAGTAGATAGCGCGGAGGAGCTTGTGTTCGACTACGACCGGTACAGTCCCGTAATGAAGAACAAGAAGAAAAGCCCTACCACCACCACCACCCTCTCTGACATTCCCACCAACACCGCTCCCCAGTACGCTGCCAATGGTAAAGCCGCCGCCGCCGCCCTCGCACAGCAGCAGCTGGCTGAGGCGCAGAGGGAGAGCAAGGCGTGGGCGGCGGAGAGCCGGCTGGCGGCGGCGCGCGCGCGGCTGGCGTCGGTGGCGCTGGCGGCCGAGGCGAAGTGCACCGCCGAGTTCCCCAAACCGCAACTGTCCTCTGAACGCAACCCCTGCGTTGGGCCCCGTTTTCCCCCGCACGCGTCAGAGGCGGAGGCGCCGCCGTCGTCGTCGTCGCAGAACGCTGGCACTGGCGTCCTTTCCAACAACAACAACAACAACAACACCCCCGAGACTAATCGTAACGCAGGTGGCCACACAAACCAAAGCTACTTTACCAGTCCGGCCGAATACGCGCGGCGCCGCACACGTGAGAGGCGCGCGCGGGCAAAGGAGGCGGCGCAGCGGCAGAGGGAGATACTGCTGAGGAGCTCCCGGGACTACCAGGCGATGCTCGACCGTAGCCGTAAGGCGGGCGACGATGCTGATGGTGATGGCAGCAACAGTAGAGGTAACAGCACCTACAACAACAATAATGATAATAATACTAATAATGGTAATAGTAGTCTTGCCACGAATAACAGTCGGCGGCAGCAAAAGCACACCAACTCCTTCACGTCCGGATGGGACTCGCTTGCGCCTGGCAAGAGCGACACGGGTGGCGGCAGGAGCCCTCACACCTCGGCAGAGCGAGCGAACGATACGAGTCGTCATTCGTCTTCCTCCCCCAACAACACCAACAGGAGTCGAGTTGGTGACTCTAATAGCAATAAACAACAGAGCACCCGAAACAATACGAATAGCGGCAACGACAACTTACGCAGCGGCAGCCGTCAGCGGCTGCGAGATGAGGTCGGCAGCAGCCGCCTCCCGCACTCTCAAAATGAAAATAATCCTAGTCACAACAGTGATAATACTAACAGTATCCCCTATGACAGGGAGCACGCCGTCTCTGCGTTGGAGGCGGCGGCGCTGCTGCGGAGGCGCCAGAGGGAGTGGTGCGAGATAACGGTGAATGACAAGCGGACGCCAACCACTCTAGGTACACGTCGACACGGGACGGAAGATAATACAACGAACGCTCCTCAGACTAGAAACGTCGGTGACAACAACAACAGCAATAGCAACAACAGCAACAACAACAACCGCCACCCACTGCCTGCGTCGGGCGAGGAAAACCGCAAGGGAAAGCAGTACCCATATAACAACAACAACAATAATGATAATAATAATAGTAATAATAAGAGGTCTAACAGTAACATGTACGATGATGATGACGAAATAGGCGGCGGTCTCCGCTCCCCCTCCACCTCCTCTTCCTCCTCAAACGAAGCGGCGGCGGCCCAACCGTCAGTACGGCCGCCACAGCAGGAGCCGCAGTCAGGTGTGAGAAAACATGCCCCCTCCCCCTCCCCCTCCTGTGCCTCTCACACTTCTACTTCGTCTGAGTCGGTCTCCACGTACGCCGGCGACGCCGCCGCGCGCGCCGACGCGTTTATTTCCTCCCACGCGCGCCGGACGGCGGCCCAGCGCGCGGCGCAGGTGCATCGCGAACAGGTGGACCTGCGGGCAAAGGAGGCGGCGGCGGCGGCGGCGGTCATTGAGAGGCGCCGGGAGGCGGCGCGGCGCTATCGGTCTCCGCTGAGCGCGGAGAGATGGCTGCGTGAAAAGCAGCAGCGGGAAGAGGAGGAAGAAGACTGGCAGGGACATCTTGGGGAGGAGGAGGGAGGAGCGACATTGCATGAAGAGGATGCTTTTGGTAGTGGCGCGCGCGCCACGTGTGATAGCGGTGAAGCTTTTGGCAATCAGGGGCAGGGCGGCAGAGGCAGCAGCAAACTGTACTTCGACCCCCTCGCGGATACTCCAACAAACCCGCTGCCCGAGCGTTTGCGTGGTGCAGACGGTGCCAACAGCTCACCTTTTTATACAAGGGCCTCTTCCGCCTCTGCTGCCGCCGTTGCTGTCCCCGGCAGTGGCCTTCAGGCTACCAACCGCACAGCTGAGGGTAACGACGAGGAGGAGGAGGAGGAAATAACGGTTCCGCGCCGCGCCGCCCCCAAGCCCACTCTGAGCATTCACAAGGCCAGCACGAACAACATGAAGAACAAAGAAGAGCGACAGCAGCCGCAGAAAGGAAGCAGTTATCATAATAACACGAATACTTCTTCTGGTAATAATAATAATAATAATAATAATAATAATAATAATTACAATCAACCGCGCCGCGACGACGCCCCGCCAGCCAAGTTTGAGATGCCGAGGAAAGTCTCCGCTAAGACCCCGCAGGAGGCGGAGGAGGCGTTCATCAAGTGTTTCGTCGACTCGCCGGCTGTTGCCGTGGACGTGAGGCAGTGGGGGACGCGACCGCGCGAACAAGCGCCACCGTCGCCACACTATAATACTAATAATAGTAATATTAATCATAATAGAGAAGGTGACGATGACGATTATTATGGCGGCAGTCGCATGCGTGGCGACTACGCAGAGGAGGGGTCGTATGCTTCCAATAACAATAATCGTTACGAGAGTAATAGGAATGATGCCGAAGTGTATGAGGAAGACGATGAGATTGTGGTCGAATACGAAAACCACAACAACGTTGTTAATAGTGATAGCGATAGCAACGGCATCAGCTTCCCTTTTGAGATCATCGTCAGCCTAGACGGTTACGGCTGCGTTCGCACCCCCAACACTAGTAACTCTGGCGGCAACGCCTGCGGCGGGGGAAGTCGGGGACAGGGCCGCGACTGCGCCGCCGACGCATCAGGAAAAGTGCCGCTTTCTCTCATACCGCTCACAACGCATCCCATCTTCCCTTCGGAGCGTTACCAACTGCCACCATCAGAGAAGATGGAGGAGGAGGAGGAAGCCGCAGAACGAGAGATGCAGCAGCAACAGGAGCAGCATGCCGATGATGACGACATAAATAATGGTAGAAACAACAACAATAATAATAGTAATAATGCAAACGGCGACGAGAGTGTGGTTGTGCTGGAGCTGTCTGCGGAGCAGCAGGGACGCGAGGAGAAGGAGGAGGAAAATGAAGAGGAAAGCGCAAGTCATAATAGTAATAGTAATCAAAACAACCACGCCCAGACAAACGGCGTCGCTGGAGATGATGCTGTTGATGACAAGACGAATCATGACGCGCGCGCGACACCGCCCACCGCCCGCCGCTCGCACTCTCCGCTCTCCTCTCACTCCTCCTCCGCGGCCTCCCCCCCGGCCGGCGACTCTCACGGCAGCACACGCCGCCCGTCCCCCGTCGCCGGGGCCGCCGCGCAGAGACTGCAGGCGCGGCGACAGCATCTGCGCTCGCTGGATCGCAGCCCCCACCGCCGTAATTCCAATCATAGCCCTAATGATAGGCGGCGTCGTCCTAGCCCGAGGGACAAGGGGGGTGAGGAGGAGGAGGAGGATCAGGGTAGGGCCGGAGTAAGAATCATTATCATCAGCAGCAGCACCATCGCTTGCTTCATCCAGTAGAAGGGGATGAAGTGGCTAATTGCCACGACGAAAACCGTCATAGAACACGGAAAAACGATTCCGCGAATTCTCAGGGTAAACGCGACTCATACCACCACCGCAACGGAGGGGGCGATGATGTGCCTCGCGGGAAGAGTAAAATTAAGAAGAAGAAGAATCACACAAGGCACAGCGCCGAGACGGACGATTCTTCCCTCTTTTCCTCTTCTTCTTCTTTCTCTTCTTCTGTGTCTGATTCTCCTTCTCGCTACTCTTATGAACATGAGAGGCAAAAATCGTCAAAAGGTCCGAAAAAGACGTCAAATTCAAACTCCATCGCTACAACCAACACCACATCCTCGCTAACAACGACTGGTAGCGCCGACTCCAGTCATAACAAGGGCGGCAGCGGCGGCAGCAGCAACAGCATCAATAGTGGTAGCTACACCGCGAGTGGTGATCATGATCGTAATACTACTACTAATACTACTAGTAATAGTAGTAATAATAGCACCATTCCCCTGGACAGTACGGACAATAGTAGCATTAACGGTAGTAGTCGTCTTACGGACGCCGAGAGCTCCCTCCTCACCACTACCACCGCCACCACCACTGCCTCGTCCTCCTACTTGTCGTCTTCTACGGTGACGGGACACAGCTCCTATCCTACGCTGACGGCAGAGCAGCTGAAGGTTGCATTGATGCGCCTGCGTAACCGCATGCGTGCTTCATCTGTTTGATTGATTTTTTTTTTTTTTGCTTATTAGAATTTCTCTTTTTTTTTTTTTCCTATTTTGCTTATTATCTATTATGATGAAAAGGTGTATCTTAGAAAAGGGAATGAGTGGTGCTGGGTTTCACTGTGCCCTGCCATGATTCTTCTTTCGTTTCTTTCCCCATTTTTTTCATCTTTTTTTTCTTTTTAAAAGCCATATATTTAGATGCATTTTGTTTCTCTCTACATTTCTCTTGCCGCTTATAGAACATCAGTTTATATATTCTTCTATATTCTGTTTTCGCTCACTCAGCTTGAACCTCTACAGAAAAAGTGAGAAGGTATCGATCAATGAAATGTCAACATGCGTGCCGCATCGGTGAGAGTGCGTAAAGGAAGACACAAATAATAAAAAAAAAAACACGTTTCTGTTTGCTGATCAAATTAGTGAGAAATGAGAAAACTCTCCTTTGACGCAGGGGTATCATTGAGGCTTTTTTTATTTTTGTAAAATAGATGTATCTTCCTCACAAATTATAATGATCAAACAATGCCACCCTCTTTCTTTCTTAAAAATCCACTGCTCGCTCCATAAAGCTAACAGAAGAGACTTCATATAACTATTTTGTTAAAAGGAAAAAATAACACATACAGGAAATATCGGAAACCACCCACCCATCCACACACGTAATTACACAGGATCATCATCATGTCGGGTGACAACATGACATTTGTGCTGGGCGGCAGCGACGACGGTAACAAGAAGACTGCTGCTAGTAATAATAACAACAACAATAACAGGCACGGCGGCATCACGGTTATCCCCGCCGACACCAGTGACAGCGCGAACCACACGACGGGTGCCGCTGCCGCCGCTGGAGACGGCTCAAAAACGGCCAATCCCAACGGCAACATGAATGGCGATTCCAACGCGGTCGAGACAGAGTTGGCGCCGATTGAGGAGCTCATTCCCTTGTGCGTTCTCCACGCCGCCGACAACGCCGCGGCGGCCGCCGCCATCGCCCAAAACAACAACAACAATAACAATAGTAGTAATAGTGCGGGCCCTCTGACAAGTACGGCGACGTACGGCTATAACATCGCAGCAATGCAGCACCGGCCGTGGCGCGACCCCGGCGCGAACAGTGCCGACTACTTTAACTACGGATTTGACGAGCTGAGCTGGCGGGTCTACTGTCAGCTGCAGGCTGGCAAGTACCCCTCTCACCCTCAGCAGCAGCAGCAGCAGGGTAACAATACGAGCAACGCCAACAAGGGAGGAGGGGCGACCGCCGGCAGCGGTGAGACCTCGCTAAAGGCAAAGGCGGAGGAGCTGCTGCGGTCACTCGAAAGCTCCGCGGGCTACCGCCTTGGCATGGGCGGCTACGACGGCTTTTACGGAAACCACAACATGCACCACCATCACCACCACCACCACCAGATGAATACAGGCGCCGCCGGCGGGTACGGTGACGGGATGTACGGCGGCGGCAGCGAGGGCGGCGGCCGCTACCCTTACCAGATGCATCATCAGCACCACCATAACCACAACAACATGCAGGGCGACGGCGGCGGCGGCGACCGCCGCAATGCGTACCGTCAAAATAACAACAACAACAACAATATGAACAATCCGCTTCGCAAGACGAAACTGTGTCAGCGCTTCGCGGAGGGCCGCTGCACGAATGGGGACAACTGCAACTACGCCCACGGGGCCGCCGACCTGCGAAAGCCGCCGCCCGCGCAGATACAGATGCAAATGCAAATGCAAATGCAAATGCAACAACAACAACAGATGATGATGATGATGGCAGCGGGAGGGGCCGGCGCCGGCGGCGGTGGCGCGGTGCCTCCTCCGGGCGCCGCAGGGATGATCCCTTTTGTTGATGGTAATAACGCGAACGCCACCGGTGCTGGCCCGTCTTTCATGGCCCCGCCCGGCAGCGGCGGCAGTAATAGTGGTGGCAGTGGCGCTGCGCCGCCTGACATGTACAATCGTGGTCACCATCCGTACCAGGGAATGCTGCCTCACCCGCAGCATCAGAGCTTCCCTGAGGGTGCCGAGGGCGGGTATGGCAACAGCGGACCTAGCTACAAGCGCCAGCGACAGGAGCAGCAGCCGCCCTACTAGATGAGAGTGATACACATGCATGTTGTTTTCTCTCTCTCTCTCTCGTTCTCTTCAGTATTCAACCCCGCTGTCTGTTGATTATCTCTTCTTTCGCTCTTATAAAAATTTTCTCCGAATTATCTTCTAATTTACATATGTGTTGGTCTTATTTATTAACATAGAGTAATAAAACAAGAACATTAAAAATGAGATGATTGAACTGATTTACACATACACACACCAATGGCGGGTTGCAATTTGTTCAAGGTGTGCAGTAGCCGCCTCATTTCGTGGATTGTTCTGTCTCCTTTTCTTGCGGAATTAGTGGGAAGCGCGGTTGTTCCACTTACTGAGATGTGTGTGGACATTATCCGGCGGCCAGCATGCCCGCTTTCTTGGAATGGAACGTATTTTATCTGACTCTACCCCCCCGACTTCATCATTCAGGAACTATTTCTTTTTTTTTCTTGTCCCTTGGCACGTTAAACTTGGAGAAAGGTAAAGGGAACACCCATCAATTTTTTATTTTCTGACGTGCAATCCACTGTCACCTCTCGCAAGTTAGTCTACGCAAAACCCACACATATCCCTCACGAGAAAGGGAAACAACAACAACATCACCAACAACCACACACATCATGTCTAGCTCTCTAGGAAAGTCTCTGCAGAACTCCAAGAAGCGCCGGCAGCGCGCCACCGGCGTCGCGCACCGCGGCCGCGTCAATGACAACCTGGCGGAGGCGCAGCGGGAGGCGGAGGCGGAGGAGGCGCGGCGGCAGCGGCAGCAGGGGCACGGCCTGCGCTCCATCTGGGAGACGAACGAGCTCGAGAACTTTCTGGAGATCGCCGACGCGCGCGAGGACGGCTACAACGCGGAGCGGAACGTGAAGCTGGTCATTGGGGGCACCGTGCACGTGGTGTCCAAGAACAACCGCTTTGTCCCCGAGGCGAATCAGGAGCACACGCCCGGCGACGCGGGCGCGGCGCAGGCGGGCGGCAGGCACTCGGCCAAGGACTGGCTGCGGCTGAGCGAGCTGCTCACCGTCCCGCGGCGGCCCGCGTGGGACTACGCGACCACCACCGCCGCCGCCCTCGCGGCCGCGGAGCGCAAGAGCTTCACCGACTGGCGTCGCGGGCTCGCGCGGCTGGAGGAGGAGCACGAGGTCACGCTGACGCCGTACGAGAAGAATCTGGAGGTGTGGCGGCAGCTGTGGCGCGTCGTTGAGCGCGCCGACGTCGTGGGCGTCATCGTGGACGCGCGCAACCCGCTGGTGTTCCGCTGCAAGGACTTTGAGGACTACGTCGCCTCCCACAAGGTGCCCGCCGTCGCCTCTGCTTCTGCCGCTTCTACTACGAGTGCCGCCGCTGCAGCGACAGCAGCGGCAGCAACGGCAGCGGCAGCAGCAGCGACGTCAGCTTCTCCCAACAACAACAACAACAACAACAACAACAAGCAGTGACAACGACAGCGCCTCCCCGCTCGTGAGCAAGAAGCTGGTGATCATTCTCAACAAGGCGGACCTGCTGACGGAGCAGCAGCGCAAGGCGTGGGCCGCCTACTTCACCGCGCGCGGCGACACGTTTTTCTTCTTTTCCGCCAAAACGGCCGACGACGCGACGGTGGCGGCGCAGCTGGCGAAGGACAAGGAGCGTGAGGAGCGGCGCAAGAGCAAAAAGGAGCGCAAGAGTCGGCACGCAGACCCGAATGAGCGCGGCGGCGGCGGCGACGGCTCCGGGGAGGAGGAGGAGGCGTCCGGGTCAGGAGAAGAGGAAAACGACGACGAAGAGGAGGAGTCTGAAGAGGAAGAGTCTGAAGAGGAAGAAGAAGAGATGTCGGAGCACATGCTCAAGGCCCTCACCCGCGAGCGCAAGGACAAGACCAAGAGCCGTCACCGCAAGAAAGGCACTGCGCGCGCCGGTGCGGGTTGACGCAAATCCGTACGAGCTCGCCGCGCAGCGCAAGGCGTGGCTGCAGAACGCCAAATCGCTCAACCACCACAGTGCCGCCAACAACCGCGGCCGGCCCCTCACATCCGAAGAACGCGCGCCGCGACCGGCGCCTGGCGTCGGGGGAGCTGCAGAGGCTGCCGCCGTGGCACGTGATGGACCCCGTGCAGCTGCTCGACTGCTTTTGCGATGCTGCGGGAGTCGGTAGTGGCCGCGGGCGGGCGGCGCGCCGCTGCCCCTGGCGCCGACACTGCCAACACCGCGAACGCTGCCAGCAACAACAAGAGGAATAACAACAACAACAACAACAACGTGAGGAATAACCGCGGTAGTAACCAGGGCGGCGACAACGCTCAGGGCAGCGACGCCGCTGCTGCTGTCCCCGCCGGTGCCTTTGACGATGCGCTGATGATTGGTTTGGTTGGGTACCCGAATGTGGGCAAGTCGTCCACCATCAACGCCATCATGGGTGCCAAAGCGCGTCGTCGTCAGCTCGACCCCCGGCAAAACGAAGCACTTCCAGACCCTCGCGATCCCAACGGAGCGCCGCGTCGCGCTGTGCGACTGCCCCGGCCTCGTGTTCCCCACTTTTGCCTCCACCCAGCAGCAGATGGTGTGCGACGGCATCCTCCCCATCAACACGTGCACCACAGACGTCATCGCGCGCGCGGTCGCCGTCGTCTGCCGCCGCGTGCCCCGCGCGGTGCTGGAGCACAAGTTCGTCGTGTGCCTCGACCCCGAGGCGCCGACGCCGGACGAGAGCCGCACGCTGGCGGAGCGGCTGCTGAACGCCGTCGCGCGCCGGCGCGGCTACATGAGCTCCCACGACACCCCCAACAAGGCGCGCGCCGCGCGGGACGTGCTGAATGCGTTTGTGGACGGCGCACTGGTGTACGCGGAGCCGCCGCCGACCTTTGCGCCGTCGGTGGAGGCGCGCTCCATCGAGCGGTACGTGCGGCAGCGGCAGCGCGACGGCGGCAGAGGCGAGGCACTCGTCTGGTGCTCACAAGGGTCACGAAGCGCCGCCCTCCCATCTCGTCCTGGCCCCGACGGTGATCATAATAACGGCGAGGAGGAGGGCGGAGATAACGGCGGCGGCGGGCACCAACAACACAGGAAAAGCCAAGAAGGTTGGGTTTGCTCTCGCGGCGGCGGGCGAGGAGCGGCGACAACGACAGTGAGTTCGAGGACGTGGACGACAGCGATGACAATAACAATAATAATAACAACAGTGAAGACGACGACAATGATGACGACGAGTACGAGGACCTGGACAGCGAGGAGGAGCGCGCGTGGGGGGAGTTGGAGGAGGTGGAGCGCCGCGACGATCGCGGACGCGACAACTTTGTCGAGGAGGAGACGCTGTTTCCGCAGCTGCGCGCGCGGCTGCCGATGAGGGCGTCCGGGAAAAGGAACGGCAGCTCAAAAATGAGCGCCGCGGCCGGGTACGCCCTCCACCACAGCGCGGGCGTCGCCAGGGGAAGCGACGCAGGCGACGACGAGGAGGACCAGGAGGAAGAAGAGGACGAGGAGAATCTCATTACCCCTCCCGTCTTCTTTGGCCGCCCGACGAACATGCGGGACTGCTTCACCCGCTTCGAGTACTTCAACGTCGGAAACAACGACGCGACTCTCCGGCAGATGCGCGCGGCGGCGGCGCTGCAGCGGCGGCTGCGGCGGCGCCGCAACAAGCGCACCAACCACCAGCTGGAGCCGGACGTCTTCACCTTTGTGAACCGCCGCGGAGACGTGGAGTTGCTCATCGACGACGACGACGGCGTGTTGGAGCTCGTGACGGCCGAGCAGGCGGCGCGGGAGGCGTTCAACTACGCGGCCAACAGCTACGGCACGGCAGCCGTCCTGCGCAGCAGCCACCTCGCCGCCGCCCGCCGCGCCGGCAACACCAACAGCAGCAATAATAATAATAATAATGCTTTAATGGATGAGATGGATGACTTGGAGTGGGCCGATGATGACGACGGTATTGTTGTCGGCGGCGCCGCCGGCGGTTTCCACTCTGCCGCCTGCTGCTGGCGGGACTGGCAATAATAGTAATAATAACAACAACAATAATAAGAATGGCCCTCGCATGTCGAAGAGGAAACAGAGGCGCGAGATGAAGAAGGCCGGCGCGGGTGGCCCTGTCAATCCCTCCGCTAAGCGCATCGGCATTAGTGATTACTGAGTGTGTGGGGTTTGCTGTTCTTTTCTTCGTGCTTGATTTTTTTTTTTAAATTTCCCTCTCCTCTTTTTGATCGCTCTTTAAATGCTTTCTTTTCTCTTGATTGCGTTCTCTATTTCACTCTTTTTTTTTCCATTTAATTTTTTATTTCTTTCTCTTCTCTCCTCTCTCCTCTCTCCTCTCTTTTTTATTTTTCATATTTCCTCTCCAGGACTGCAGTAGGATGTGTTCACTCTCTCCACTCTGTGCAGAGATGTCACGTTTTACGCTATATATATATATATATATATATATATATATATATATATATATATATATATATATATCTCGAAGCTCCTGAATTGCTGTTTCTACGAGATGACATGCACCGCACACTTTTTACTTTGTAAAAAAAAAAAAAGAATAACTGCTGCTGTTTTAATATGACACCACCCGCTAACTTTTATTTACTCTCTATTCTCAAGAGATTTTTATCTCTCTTTTGCGTCCTTCCCTTTATTTTCTCCCACCAACACGATTAATATTAATATACGTCTAATTCGATATCCATAACAAACAAATGACCATAATGCTGTTTGTAATGCAACAACAACAACAAACAGTGATAATGATGAAAAATAATAAACCACTCTTGGTAAGATAACTAGCTTCACCACTCCCAATTGTGAGTGCAACGCCCAGTAAATGGCTTGCTCGTCAATGATAAACATATATTCTCAACTTTTGTGATGCGCGCTTCATTTCCCTCCAACACAACAACAACAACAACCAATAATGTGTTTGTGTGTTTACATCCTGTCGCCTTG
The DNA here is from genome assembly GCA_030347455.1 of Kentomonas sorsogonicus. NCBI lineage: Eukaryota > Euglenozoa > Kinetoplastea > Trypanosomatida > Trypanosomatidae > Kentomonas > Kentomonas sorsogonicus. Next base: position 172,916 of record JAQOSZ010000027.1, on the reverse strand, counting down.
TGGAAACATGCACCTAACGCTTGCATTACATCAATACATACATTTCTGGCTCCTCTTCCTTTCCACACTCACTTTTACTTGACTTATTATTATCTCCGTGTTGAAGCGAAAAAAAAAGTACTCTCAAAAATAGGCGTAGCGAAAAACACACACAGAGAGAGAGAACAAGTGTAGGAGTAATCAAACATAATAACTTTTTATATTTGCAGCTCACCTGTGCCTTCTCTTCTTTCAATTTTATGCCACAATTTAATTTTCAATTTATTGCTTTATTTTTTTTCATTTTTCGAGTTACCGTCATTCACGTACATTTTTTTTTATTTTTCACTTTCTTAATTAATTCACTTCTTTTTTTTTTTGTGAAAATAACCTGTCTTTATCTTTTTTTTTAAATCACTTTATTGTTCATATGCTCTTTCGCAAACCCATCCCTTCGTTGCGCACGCGTGTGCTTTCTTCTAGCGTCACTTCTAGCAGCGCGAAAAGAAGAGAAACTGCTGCTGTTTCTTCATCATCTTATTCTAACACACACGACACCATCGCTACTGCCAGTACCACTGCTATCGGAAGCCCTACGTCATTGGACTCGAATACTTCTCAGAGTAACACTGTTATTACCACCACCACCGCCACCACTGCAACAGGAACAAGCTCAGAAGGAAGAAGACGAGAGGGGGGAGGCGGGGCGGCAAAGCGCTCTCATATTCGCTGGCAGCGAAGAGTCAGAGAGAATAGAAGAGGACGAAACAAAAGTACAGTTGTCAATGACTTTGACGCCCTGCAGGCCGTGGAGTGCGGAGACGGCCTCCTCTCATGCGGCGTAGCAGAGACATCGTCCTCTTCTTCTTCCCTCTCTTCCGTGCCGCCGCAAGCCCCGAGCTCTTCCAATGCTAATAACGGTAATAATAATAGCTTGATTAATAGCAAAAGACCAGGCTGGGAGCTGACTGTGGGTGACGCTGTCATCTCTGAGAATCCCAACGCGCTGTTGCACTTTAGCAACGATCTGCTGTGGGTGCCTTTTCTCACTCGCCTCCACGAACGGGGTGCCTTTGGACGCGCCAGGGACAAGTGGTCACTTTTGCGCTTTCTCCCACCCTCGCCGGAGCTGCTTTCGGCGCTGCCTTTTCTGACAAACACGGCCGGTGCAAACACACTGACTTCTTCATTAGTGCCGTCAACAAGGAAAACGGTGGATCAACAACAGGAGACCCTTGCGGGAGCAGGCGGCGGTCATAACGGCAGAGAAGGGGAAAGTGCTGCCGCCGAGGATGATAGTCAATACACAGAGAACAACAGTAAGCTGAACCCCTTTCCTAACTTGGATCATACAAGTGCTGTCGCTTACTTTTCCCCAGAGTCGGAAACGTCGCTGACCACTCACAGCAGCGAGGGCATTGATGAGACTACTACCAGCAAGCATAACAAACGAGGTGCCGCGGCTGCTGCGGATAGAAATACATCAACTAAAGCGTCAGACATTTCAACATCATCGTCATCTTCATTTTTGACACAAACAACACCCTCTGCACAACAGCAACAGCTGGAGCTGCTGGAGCCCCGCGCGTATCACGTAAATGAACTCCGTCTCGCGCCGCCGCGTCTGTGGCTCGCGATATCGCATCGTTTGATAACACAGTGGCAGCAGCAGCAACAGCAACAGCAGCGGGCGGCGACAGCGACGGAGGGTCCCCTAAAGCGCCTCGGGCTGTGGCACGATATTCTTTTCGCGCTCGCGAGTAATCCTGTGTTTTACGAGGAGGACGGCGGCGATGACTATCAGCAGCAGGGCGGCGGCAACGATGATGACCGTCATCACCCAGCGGAGACTCTAAATAAGACGTTGATGCATAGCCGTGGCAGCAGCAGCAGTGGCGGCGACAGGCCCTTCCTTTGTGCACTCTCTGGAGCGCTGGCTGGGGCCGCGGCGGCAGATAAAGGAAGAGGGTCCGGAGAGCCACTCGGTGACTCCTCTCCGCGCCGCACCAGAGTTTCACACGCAACTGGTGAGTGTTGTTCGTCTCTTCTATGAAGACATGGAGGGCATTCAGCGCCAGGTGCGACCGCCCCGCCCGGACCCAGCCAGCTCTCACCAGCATCTTCCCACTATTCTTTTCGGAATACTTCTAATAATAATAATAATAATAATAATAATAACTATGCCAGAAGTAGCAATGATGACAGCGATGATTTGAACGCCAAACGTGTTGTGCACTGCACTCGCTTTCCTCCCATTCTTGCGCGACGCTTCCGCAAGCTGTATCGGCAGAAGCACTACCATCAGAAAAACAGCAGTCACGGTGGTAAAGGAACTCTTCTTCTGTATGCGGATCTTATACGTGAATGCCACTTTGGCGAGGAGAGGCTAGCGCACGTGATTGAGACCGAAACGGAGCGGTGGTTTCTTCTCGACAATCAGAGTGATAGGAATAAAAAAGATAGTAGTAATAAACAGAATAAAACAGACGGCTTCCAAAGCCATCGCCGCCCACCCGACGGCAGTAGCGCCGTGGTGTGTCTCACCAGCTTCATGCAGGACACGGAGATCTACGAGCACCTCATCACCGTCCCTACCCGCCGGGAGAGCGGCATTCCCCCGCACCTGCAGTGGCCCGCCTCGCTCGACTTTGCCCACTTTGCGCTCGGGCACCTCTGTGCGCTGTGGCGCGTGCGCGGCGGGATGGAGGTGGCGGGGACGGACCCTCGCTACGTTGATAGCATTCAAACTAGCAATTCTCACCTTTCCGGCAGTGACGGCAGCCGCGTCGCGGACGCCTACCACCTTCCGATTGTCAACAACAGCTTTGATAAGCGAGTGGGTCCCGGCGGTGGCGGTGGCGGGAGGAACGGTAAAGCTGCTAATAACCACAGCACCGGTGCCAGTCATCATCGAGAAAAGGGCACGCAGTCGTCGGGCCCGTCGGAGGAGGTCTCTCGTGCGCTCGCCCGCGCCTTGTGGAATGTGATGGAGGCGGCCGTGTACGCCCCGGAGGTGACACCGCCCGACGGGCAGACGACTCCTCCCGCGTTTTCCACCCAGGCGCCGGTGCCGGCGGCAAGGTCGACAGTAATCACAATCACCACCACCACCTTGAAGAGCGTGGAGGACATGACGTACTATTACTACGTCAACTATCTCCTCGAACAGCATCAGCGGAACACAGGCGCCAATCACACGCCGCCTGCACTCATTCCCGGGCGCGAGGGGGTGCGGGTGATGTCGGCTGTGGTGAAAGTGGCGGAGGCGCTCTACGAACAGCTGCCGTGCCTTGCGACGTCGCGCCCTTCATTGCCGTCCTCCTCCTCCTCCTCTGTGCGCTCCGCGCTGTACGACACCTCCGTGCTTCTGCCGTCGTATCTTTACGCCGCCGAGGCGGACGGCGCGGACACCGCGGCGATTGCTGCCGCTACTGCACCTGGAAAAGAGGGAGGGAGTGACACCCTCTCGAACGGTGCATTGCAAAGTACGCAGAACGAGAAGGACGCGACCGCCGCAGGCGGCGTCTCTCACACAACGGCCGCCACACCTGACGCGGCAAACATCAACAGCAATAAGCAGCAGCAACGATACCACCCCTCTCCTTCTCCCTCTTCTTCTTCTTGCTCCCCGCCACCCGCAGACGGGGAGGCGGCGCGCGCGGAGCGGCTGCGGCTGCGGCGGTGGCGGCAGCTACAAGAAGCCGAGCTACAGTCTCACAGTCCACCGCCTGCAGGAGCGCAACCAACGCGTGACGTGGTGCGTGCTGCGCGGGGCGCGCGCCGCCGCGGTGGGGGCCATGGAGGAAAAGGCGACGCGCCAGAGGTTCAGCTGTGCGGAGGGCTACATGCAGGTACTGCTGGTGGCGGCGACGGTGGAGTGCCTGAACCCCCACCTGGACGCCCTCCCCGCAGACACGAAGAGCTGGCGCAGTCAACGGAGCCGTCGACTGCATCATCAACATCAAAATCATCAACAGCGCACGATCAGTGAAGAGGAGGAAGAAGTTCGTTACTACTCCGACGATCTGCGCCGGTGGGCGTGGCGGGTGATGTCGGAGGTGTCGCGGCGCAATCGCATGACAGCTGACGCGCCTTCGTCTTCTGCTGTTTTTGATAAATCCGAAAGCGGCGGTAATAGGAGGAGTACGACCGAGGACGGCGACGTGGATGACGCGGCACTTGCCAGCGGCCTCCCGCGTCGCGTCCTCTCCCTTGAGTCTGTCCAGCGTCTGTTTCACCCCTTTTACTATCACACCTCTCCCGCCGTTGGAGTGTCGGGGCTGACGGCTGCGACCGATGCAACAAACGTCACCAGCAGCAGCGGCATCGGTGTTGATAACCATAATGGATCTGGCGACGACGGAGGTGCTGCCACACAATCACTCCTTCCATTTCCCCGCAACACCCACAACCATACCCATGACGATCATTATCACCGACTTTCTTACCGCGTGATACACAGCGAGGACAATGTGAGCCGCGCGTGGGAGGCGCAGAGAGACACGCTGCCGGCGCTGGCCGCCTCGCAGTTTGCGCTCCTCTCCCTCGGCTACCGCGCGCTGCGTCACCACTTGCTGGCGGCACTGCCGGCGCTTGTGCAGCTGCAACAGCAACAGGTAGAGGGGGCGCCGAGTCGCAACGGCAACAGAGTTGTCGGTAGCCATCACACCGACGGCAGCATTGATGACGACGAGAGTTATGAGGCGACGCGTGACATTGATGACGAAAGTAACGACTCTTTTTGTGACTTTTCCGATGGCCCTGGCGGCTCCCTTCCCAACCCCTCTTCCTCTTCCTCTTCCGCACTCGTGTCGCAGCGGGTGACGACGGCGGCGGCGGCGCAGGCGCAGCGGTGGCGGGCGCTGCTGCGCTCTGTCCAGCAGGGCCTGCGGCTGCTGCGCGGCCCGTGGGCGGCGGCGGCGGGGCGTCCTCTGGGTCTCACGCGCGGGGAGGCGGAGGGCGGGTGGCTGCGGATGCTGGCCATGGACGACGACGTCTTTAACACAGTCGCCACGCTATCACAGCAGGTGCGTGGCGCAACGCATAATAACAACAACAAGCGTATCAATGGCGAACGAGATGAGGAAGGAAGCATTGGTGTCGATGAATTTTGGGCAGACACCCTCGCGTTGGCGTGGACGGAGCTCTTTTTGCAAGATGACGAGGCGATGGACAGGAGGGGTCACCATTCCGCCCAATCAGGCAGTCGCTATGACGATTGCCGCGCGACTCTTCTCCACACCCGCTGGCCGAACAAAAAGAGGAGGCGGAGCAGCCTTCCCCTCCCCACTCACTCTGGCGCCTCCGGTAGCGCTGGCGGTGGCGACGTGACGGTGGCGGTGCTCGGGGCCACCAACGATGACGCTTTGGCGTGCACGGAGGCATGGTCAGAGGAGGGTGACAACTATGCGAGTGGTCCTGCGCACACTGACCATCACCCCCTGTACGCAAAGGGCAGTGGTTGCAGCAGCAGCAACATCAACAACGACACCAGTGTTTCTACCACCTCTTCTCCCTGCTGGCAGTGCGGGTGCGGCTGGGGAGACAACCCTGCGCACACGCCGTCGTGCCTGCGCTGCTCCGTTTCTCCGTCCGCGGAGGGCGGAGGCGGCGGCGCGCCGTTTGCGTTTGCGTGCGCGCAGTGCGGGTGGCGCAACCACACCCGCGAGCCGCTGCCGGCGTGCTTGTGCTGTGGGGCGGCCCACCCTCGGCTGGAGGCAGCGCTGAACGACGGGGAGGAAGACGAAGAGGTGGCGAGACACGAGGAGTATAGTTCGACGACGCTGTCCAGCACGCCGGACGTCGCGAATTGCGTCTTGACCAGCGACGGCGACTTGTACTGCCTGGACACCTCCCGAGTGGTCGTTCCGAAAGAGGCGGTGCCGCACTCCTGTGTGGTGTATCATTGCCTTGAGTGCGATCATCACTCGCTGGTGCCTCTCGCCGCACTGCGGGGCGACCATCGCGATCAGCAGCGCAGCGTGCGCTGCTTCTATTGTGGTATTAGCGGCGGCGTCAGCGAGGCGGAGGTGGCAAGCGTCACCGCGCGTTTGTCTAGTGTGGCTGCGACGGAATTGTCTGACAAGTACACCGACGACGGTAGTCATGCTAGCAACAGTGAGAAGGATACTGCCTTGATAAACGGCGGCGGCGTGCAGCACGGGTGTCTCACTCCGTACATAGAGTGGCATTGCGGCTGCGGTGCGGGCAGCGGGGACAGTAATGCAAGTGGCAACGGCATTTCGCCCGCACACACGCACTGCTCCGCGTGCTCCTCCGCCTCCCAGCTCGCCTACACGTGCCCTGCGTGCCTGTCGCTGGTGTCGGGCGCGGCGGGGGCGCTCACGGAGGGCTGCGGCCACTGCGGCACGCCTCACCCGGCCGTCACCGCGACAGACACGCCGAGGGCCGACTCGTTCGTTTCGACGGACGGAAGTTTCATCAACGAGGCCTCTTCAGGAGCAGCCGTTGCGGCGCCCGAGGAAAATGGCGGCCTCGCCTTGCGTCCTTTGAATCGTGACCGCATGAGCGATGAAAACCTCTCACTTCCGGAGTTCCCCCGGGGCTGCGCGTGTCGTCCCTTACGGCGGTGCCCGGAGCGTCGGATTTGCTGGTAGGATACTCCACAGACGCTGCCGTTGCGGGAGGCACCCACGCCGGTAGCGGGTCGTCAGCGACACACCACCATCCCCAACGTGAGTGCTATCACCAAAACAACAACAATTTCAATAACAGCACCAATAACAATAACAGTCAGAAAAGCGTCACTACTGCTGCTGCTGGCGGTGGTGGTACCTCCCTGTTTCGTACTCCCACCTCTGGCCGCCCGTGGCCTTGCCACCACTGCGGGACCTTCAATCCTGATGTCGACCCTGAGAGTCACTCAGCGAACAATGACCACTCGAGGAACACACCGCAGCGCCGCCGCCACTGCCACAGCCGCTGCCGGCGGTGCCACACGCCCCGCATTCCCCCCCATACATGGCGTGTGGACGAGCGCTGGGGCTGCCGACACTGCGGCCTCGGCTGCGCTGCTGACGGAGAGGGTGCCAACAACCATACCAATAACGATATGATTGCTACTGTTGCATCCGCTGGCGTTGCCGCCTCTGCCGCCGCTGCTGCGCCAGATACGGCGACCCAACACCACTGGGATTTCTACACACACCACCGCTACCACTAATAGTACCAGTAGCATCAGTGCCGGCGGTAACTACGGCTACCGCTGCCGCCGCTGCCTGGAGCCCTCGCCCGCCGTGCCCAAGGAGGAGATCTTTCTGTGGCGCTGCCCTCTGTGCCGGCAGGCGAACCCCTCGTGGCGGGCGCGGTGCGAGATCGTGGGCTGCGGCGGCCGCCAGAGCGACTGCAGTGGACTTGCCGCCCATCTCTGCGGTCGGCAAGAAGAGGTGGAGGAGGAGGGGTTGCGCGCCGGCAGCGATACCGCCGGCACCCTCGCCCCGCCGTTGCCGCCACCGCGGCCGCCGCCTCCCGACCTCTGCCCTGCGTCGTACCGCGCCCCGTACATGGTCACGGCTGCGTGCCCCGGCTGCGGCAACGCGTGCGTGGGTGCCTCTACCGTCTGCGGCTGCGAGCACTGCGGCTACCGACTTCCCTCGCTGTTGTCTTCCTCTTCATCTCACTCCTCTGTCGCTGCTTCTGCCACTGCCGCTACTGTGGAGGTGAACATAATCCGTCCCGTCCGTAACCACTCCCAGGAGTCGTCCACCACCACCACCACCACTGCTACCACCCCCGTTGATTCAGACAACGCTACCGCCGACACTGATGCACGAGAGGAAAAGACAAAAGCGCAGGAGGAGGAGGCGCGTCTGGCGGCTCTCTCCGCGCTGCTACTTTCTGCCGCGGACGCCGTTGAGGCTACCTCTGCCCCGCTGCCTGATAAAATGGCCACCTACATGAGCAGTGATAACCAGAAGAATAAAAGTAATAATAATAATAATATAGTGATGGTAACAACGGCGGTGGAGGTGGCGGTGGCGGTGGAGCGGGCGGTAGCGGCGACAGCAACAGCGACAGCGGGGGCTGTACGGCTGCTAACGTCAGTGCCCCCTCGCCGCAACTTACTGGGGACGTGCTTCATTGTGGTGGTGAGTCTTGCGCGTCTTATAAGGATCGTCGCAAGGCAAGTGCAGCGGCCGCAGGCACCACCGGCGGTAACCTCCGCGGCGGCGGCGGCCCGTCTCCGCGCCGGGGGCCGTGCGCGATCATCGACGCCCCCCTCGTACAACACATCCGTCTCACCCCTCCCTGTTTGTCTGGACCTGCGTCTGGCATTTCTCATAGCAATAAGAATAACAGCAGCGGCAGTATCGGTGCCAGCGGCGGTCTGAGCGCTGACGGCGGCAGTCGCCGGTGGGGAGAGTTGGACACGCGTTTGGAGTTGGGCGGCTGTGCCGCTGGTGGCGATTGGCGCGGGGCGTACGAGGCTGCGGTGGGACCCTACGGGCTCTGAGGAAGCGAGAGAGAGTGACATGTCTGTGTGAGTGCCGGGGATAGAAGGTGAATAAGTATTGCGTGGCGATGTTACCCCCCCCCCCCACCGACACACCTCTGAATCGCGTATATTCTTGTCTTTTTCGTTTTCGTGATGATGAGGAGGCAGTTGGAGTGATTCTGTGTGTGTGTGTTGGCTACCTCTCCCCCCCTCTCTCTCTTTGGTTTAACTGGCCTCCGCTTGCTCTTCGTCTCGCGCACACGCACTGTTTGCGCTCCTTTTTTTTTTTCCTGTTTGCATTGCGACAACGCGACAAAATGGAGAACGAAAGATGCAAGAATGTTCACACACATCCGCATACCTGAAGTTGGAAGAAAACACAAAAGAAGCACACACTGAATTTCACGCAACTTCATTTTGCTTTTCTCTTTACGTTTGTGCTTGTGTGACGGTGACACTTTTGCTCCCTTCATTCTGTTGTGGACTAAAGGAGCTTTCATGCTGTCCTGCGTTGGAGCGCAAAGGCTTCAGCCTGCCTCTTTCTCTTTTACTGCTGCTCCCCATTTCACTCCCCCCCCCTCATTTCTCCCTAACCCCGAAAAACAAACAAACGAACAAACACATCAACATCACAATACGAACAGCCATAGTAAAACGAGAAAAAAAATAGTAGGAAAAACATACAAATAAAAAAAAACTTAGATAAACGAACAAGAACGATTTTAGCTGAAGAAAAACAACCAGAGAATAAAAGCAAGCGCCTTTAAAGAGATATTTCAAGCTAAAACGAAAATAAAAGTGTGAAAACGAAAGAAAAGCTTTTGAAACTAACGGTGCATTAAACTCCGTGTGCTTTCATTCTTTTCTCCTCTTCCATTTTTATTGATTGAAGTTTAAACTGAAGTTTCTCTCACGCTTGCTATTCGAAAAAAAAAAAAGAGGGAAAATAATATCAATAAGGAAGCGAAGAATAAAAATCGGAAACCAAAACACACACATATACAGCGGAAGAGGTAAAAAGACGAACAACTGCAAGGAAACAAATTTGGATAACGGAAGCGGTATCCTCATCTGTTCCCATCCTAGTTCGTGCTTTTCCCCCTCCTTTCTTTCTGACCCGTTTTTTTTTGTTCTTCTTCTTTCCAGCGATAGTTTTCCTCTTTTTTTTTTTGTTTTCTCTCACTCCCTCCCTCTTTCATTTTTGTTCTCTTGTTTTGACCTTGTAGCTTCGTTTCTATAGCCGACAGCTCATTCACTCCTGTGCCGTCTCGACAGCAGAGCCAAACGTTTATCTGCTGCCTTTTGTTTATTACTATTATTACTATTTCTTTTTTTAAAGTTTTCCTTCTCACTCATTTTTTTGCTGCTGTTTTCGTCTGTGCATTAGGTAGTTGCTATTCTACTCTTGTTTTGTTGCTTTTTTAAAAAAAGAAGGTTTTGCACTCATTTATCATTTAGCTATCTTATTATTCGTTTTTGTTTGTTTGCTCTTCTCATCTTCTCTCTCACTTATTATTATTACAACTATTCTCCTGCCCTCACTTACCCTTCTTTACGTTGCATTTCTTGCGCTTTGCATTTTGCACTAAATCTAATATCTTTTTCTTTCTCCTCCTTCAAATTCATCTTTGTAGCACTCTATTTTTCCTTTCCTCCCTAATTCCTTTTTTTGTCTTTTTCTTGTTGCAAAGAAGAAGATAAATAATTGCCCCCCAAACCCACTCACACCACACACTTTCTGATTATTACTTCTGCATAATTTCTTTCTTTTACACTCTCATATCACTTTAAAAATCATTGCTGTTCGCTTGTAGGATTTCATTTCCTTTTTTTTTTTTTGCGTCTTTGCTATTTGTATTCTCTTTCTCTCTTTTTTTTGCTTCTACTTTTTTCCTCTTTTTCTTGTTTTACTTTCCTTTTTTCTTTCCTTCACGGTATATATATCTTAGGAACCCTTCTTTTCATCTCTTGCTCTTTCTTCTAGTTTTTACCGCACTCGTTTTTTTCTTCCTCCCTCCTTTTTTTTTTTCCGCACGCAGTTCAAACACGTCTCTCCCCGTTACGGTCTCTTACTTGTTGCATTCCGCGCTCTTTCGTCTTTTGCGCAAAAAAAAACAACAACAATAAAGTGAAGGAAAATTTATTGCTTCCCAGACTTGTCCCATCTTGATCTTCCCTCTGCCTTTCCTTTTTTTTATTTTTATCCCTTTCCCTTTTTTTTTGCTTTGCTTTGCTTCCGAGCCGTTGTGTCCGCTTACTTGTAAACTCCCGCGACAGGTTTACGACACTTAATACACACTTTCCTTTGATTCCGATTGTTTTTCTTCTTTGTTTTTTCTCCCTTTTCCTCCCTATTTTTTTTCTTCTTGTTCATTTTCGGAAAAAAAAAGAAAGGACTGAAAGTTATCTGTCAATTTTATTCATTATATATACAAAACACAACGCTAATCTTCCTCTTACACTTACACGTATCTCCATAAAGATACCGATATCTCCGATATTGAAAAACAAAACTCGAAAAACGCTACTCTCTCAAAACACAGAATACACATTAAAGAGGCAATTGTTGGTTGGCCGTTTTGCAGCTCAACCTTCCGCTTTCGTCCGACACTGGCGACGGCACCACCACGCTGAATAAGACGAATAATAATAATAACAACAACAGACACTAACATCAGCAGTAATAATAATAATAGCAACATCAGAGGCGACAACAATAAGAAACAACAACAGCAGCAGCAGCAACAGCGGCAGCACAACAAGAATAATAGCAGCGTTGTTAACGACAATAACAATAATAATAAAAGCGACAATCTGAGTGCTAAGGCGTCCTCCAGGCGAAACCGCAAGCGGCGCTTTTACTTTCTCTCTAACCGCAGCCGCCTCGAACAGCAGCGGGAGGAGCAGCGCGAGAGAACTCTCGGCCGTACCCGAGGAAACAACAAACAATAATAATAACAATAACAACAAGAACTCAACTAGCCGCGCCAACAGCACCAACAACAGCGCCAACGCCTCCCCAACAACATTCGGCAAGTTTCCCAACTATCACAGCCCACCGAATTCTTCCCATAGCACGAACGCTAATAATAACAACAACAACAGCAACAATAACAACACTCCCAGCGCGTTTTCTTTTGAGGCGTTAACGGCTGAAATCAACAACAATACCAATAATACCAATAACAGTCGCAAATCGAGGCGAAACTTTTGGAACCGTAGCCACCATCGCGTCCCGCAACAGACAGGCTCCACCACCACCGCGAGCACTACAGTAACTAATCAGAAGCAGACCAACAACAGCAACAACAGTATAAAAGCAATAACAACAACAAATAATAACAACAGTGCTGGTGAGTTTGGCAACGAGAACAAGCGCACCACAAGCCGTAAGAAGAACATCAAACGCCGGCGCGGTGATACAGCCTCTCAGTGCCACTCGGAGGGTGAGCTAAACATCTCCTCCTCCGCCACCACAGCCACCACAGCCACCAGCGGTGTCGATCGACATCATCAGCGCCAGCTGAGTGCCGAGCGTCTGTGCTACTACAGGAGGAGCTCCAACACCAGGACAGCCAAACACGGCGACGGCAGCGAGAGCAGCGGCGACGACGACGACGACGAAGCAGAGTGCATTTCGTATCTTCCGCTGGTAGAGTCGTGCGCGAGCCTCGCGACAACCGTCACCAACAGCACCACCACCGCCGCTCTGGGGCCGAACCGCTTTAGCGTCAGCAACAGTCTTAACGACATCACGAGCAACAATAACAGGAATACAAGGACAAACCGCAACAGGAATAGCGTTGCGTCTGGTATTCACACGGCCCCGCCCCGCCCCTTGTACGCCCCGCGTCGACTCCTGTTCTGCCTTCGTCTTCCTCTGCTATTTCGCAAGGCAAGGCCCAACTAAACATGCCAGGGAGCCCTAAGCTGTGTGCCCCCCTTCCAGCCGAGCGCGCCTCCTCCGCTTTTTCCGGCAACCCCAACTGCAGTAACAATAACAACAGCAGCAACAGCAACAACAAGACGAACGCCTCGGACCACATTCTTGGCGCGCCGGTTGCGAGGGACAGCAACGACACCAGCAGCACCAACAGTGCCCCCAACATCGACGGAAGCCACACCAACAGTTGCGGTGGTGCTGCTGCGGCGACCGCACCGGCGGGGGAAGCGGTGAAGGGCGCCGCCCGCCGCGGCCGCCCGGCACCCATCGAGATCGCTTCTTCTTCTTCTTGTTCCACCGCCGCCGCCGCCGCCATCGTCGCCCCCCGGAGGGAAAGCGGCAGCCGACGCACAGCGGCAGCGGCGGTAACGCAAGCGGCATTCCAGCTCCTGCGAGCGCGCGTCACGCAAGCGTCAGCACCGCCAGCACCATCAGCAGCGACGGCCACGACACTCGCAGCCTCGTCAACGAACGCACGCAGCCGACGGAGCTTACGACACGTCATGCGAGTCATTTTGTGTCAGACGACGCCTCCCCCACCGCTACCACCACTATCAACAATAATAGTAACGACAACAATGACATGAACAACTCCGCAAACGCGCGTAGTAGGAGTGGTGCGGTAGACGGCAGCAGCAGCAGCGCCACCGCCGCCGCTGGTACTGGTGGGGCTGACGACCCACCGCGTGTGCTGCGAGTCGAACCGATTCCTGTCGGAACGACGTATCAGCACACTAAGAAGCAACACGCGCAACACGCGCCGCAGCAGCAGCAACAACAACAGCTGGCGACTCCACAGCCTCCTCCAACTGCGTCCTCGGCGGCGACACCAGGGCAGCAGCAGCAGCAGCAGCAACAAATGCAGCGTGCGCGCGGCGTGCATGCCAGCGGTCATAGTGCCGCGCCCGCCGATGCGGAGAAGGGAGGAGGAGGCAGGGATGGAGGCTCTCACGCTGGCGGATATTGCCATGACCGCAACGACGCCTCTCACCAGCCGCCCGCCGGGCACCTCCCACTGCGTGCGCGACCGGCGCGGCAGCGGCGCCTTTAGTCACAACAGCGCCAAGGCTGCCAACAGGAATGTGGTGGTGGCGAGCAGCACTTCGGATAACGACGGTACATCCTTCTCCTCCCCCCACCACCCCCACCGCTTCGTGACTGAGCACACGGCGACGGGGTACCCTCAACTGAACACCACGTCCAGTATGAGTTGCTCCACACTGCACTCTCCGATAAGCGTCGCGGCCACGACGGCACCGGCAAACGCAAACACAAACGCCAGCGGCGGCGGCAGCGGCAGCGGCAGCGGCAGCAACAACACTTACCACTACAACCACAGTAACGCGAGCGATGGCAACTACTATTACTACGACAACGACAACAACAATGGTCAAAACAATCACGCGGCGAGTGGGGGCGGAGGCAGCGAAGGGTCTCCGGTGCAGATCAGCACGCACGCCAACTCGGACCCTGTGCCCAGCAACAATATCGTCAAGGACAGCGCTGGTGGTACGAACAACAATGGTGGACTGGTGGCGAGCAACAGCAGCGCTGTGTACAGCGGCACTGTCAGCAACAGCAGCACCATTTGGCAGAGCCAGCAGAGCTCCAGTGTGGTGCCCGGCGCGCAGCTCGTACTTCTCGAGTGTCTGCGGCGACTGCGGCTACCTCAATCTTAACAGCAATAACAACAATAACAATAACAATAACAACGCCAACAACAGCGCTAATCAGAACGCTAGCGCTCCCTCGTCTGGCAGTCTTTGTGTCCTCCCCAATGATCACAATAGCAATAGTAATAGCAATAATAACGACAATAGTGGCGCCCCGCTCGCCTCACAGCCAGTTCCGGTAAAGTCGATCAGTGGCGGCCACTTTGACCACAACCACGGCGGCGCGCACAACAACAACAACGCCAACACCAACAACGATGCGACGGGCAACACGGCACTGACCGGCGGCAACAGCGGCAGCGCGTTTGACAACGGCGTCAGCGGTTCACCCAACGTGAACAACAACAGCGTGGCCTACAGCAGCGGCGGAGGAAACGGCCACCAACAACACCACCACCTCATCGGTAATAATAATAATAATAATATCACCAATAACAGCATCAGCTTTCACACCACCACCAACAACAACTCCCTCGCGCCCTCCGCCAGCGGTGTTCTCCACCGCCACAACAGCGGCAGCGTTGGGGTGTACGACAGTGACATGACACCCTCTTCGCAGATGTTCTTTGGGCCTGCTGTGTTCCCCACGCGCGTCGTTGCCTCCACGCCTGTTGCCTCCGGTGCGGCCCCTGCGCACCTTTCCGACGGCGAGTGCAGCCCTAACCCGCATTATAATAATAACAACAATAACCACAACAACAACCATAATACGAATACGAATAGCCATTTCAGCAACACACGCGAGCACAGCTTTCAGCAATACGGCTCCCTCCCTAACAACTCCCTCGCCAGCAACGCCACCACCAACACCACGGCAACGACCCATAACAACAACACCAGTGCTACCTACACTAATAATGGTAATAATAATAATAATAATAATAATCACAACGACACCGCGTCGACGGCCAGCGGCTCCGAGTCGACGACGCGCCTCTCGCGCTGCCGCCGCCGCCTGCAGACCCTCAGCGCGCCGGCCTTCGACCTCGACCAAGTCGAGCGCACCCGCGAGCAGACTATGATTCTCCGCACGGTGACGACGGTGGTGGAGGAGGAGGTTCCGGCGACCGGGGCGGCTGCGGCGGCGGCGGCGTACGCTCGCACCGGCACCAGCAGTGAGGCGGAGAATTGGGTCGGCGACGGGAGCTGCGGCACGGGAAACACCACGACCAACAACAGCATCCTGTTTGGCTCGACTGGCAATAATTACAGCATGTATCTGAGCAACAACAACAATAATAGTAGTCTGGCGGGCGGGGCGTCGGCGGTGGCGCCGCCGCCTGCCGTGTCGCGCGGCACCGTCGCGCGCCGCACGCTGCTGACGAGCGTGTCGTGCACGATACAGGACGACGAGGACGTGGCGGTGTGCAACGCGGCGGCGTGCCAGCCGATGAGCCGCATCACGGACTCCATCTACGTCGGCTCGTGGCGCGACGCCGGGGACGCGGAGCTGCTGGCGCGCCACCACATACGCTACATTTTGAACATGGCCAAGGAGCTCGACGCGGCCAACAGCGTCGCCACGCGCGAGCGCCTGAGTCGTCTGGACCCTGCCGTCGTCTCCAGCCACTCCATCCCGCTGCGGGACGACTTGCACCAGGACCTCGACGACGGGCTGCGCCAGGCGTTTGCGGTGATGGACCGCGCGCGGCGGGAGGGGGCGCGGGTGCTCGTGCACTGCCGCCGCGGCATCAGTCGGTCGGCCGCTGTCGTGCTCGCCTACCTGATGGCGAGCCGCCACTGGAGCTTCCGGCGGGCGCTGCGGCGGCTGCGGCGGCGGCGCTCCTGCGTCTCGCTCAACCTCGCGTTTCAGGAGCGCCTCAAGGTCCTCGGCAAGGCCTTCGCCGCGCTGCACCGCCGCGGCAACCACCACCATCACAACAGCAACCGCGCTGCGGGGCCGGGCGGCGGCGGGGAGGGTCGCGCGCAGCAGCAGCGTCAGCACCACCACCACCACCACCGGCACCGTAACACCGGGCGCGCTGGCGTGCACCGACAGCAGCGACATCAACAGCCCCATCGCGGCGGCGGCACGGCAGCAGGCGCAGAGCGGCTCTCCCGACGCTAACAAGGACGGCGGCGGCAACAGCGACACCGACGCCGCCACCACGCCGCCCTCCTCGCCGCTGCCGCCGGTCGTGAGCTCCTTCTGGTACATCCCGCACGGGGAGTTTGGCAACAACGACGTGGCCACCGCCAGCAGCCACCACGAGGCCGCGGTGCGGCGCGGGCGGCAGCGGGAGCGGCGGCGCCGGCAGCACCAGAGGCGGCAGCGCAAGGAAGGGGAGGGGCGGCGGTGAACCCGCGGGCCGCCGACGACCGCGATGACAGCGGCCGCTCGCTCTCCAACGGCGGCGACGCGTCGGCCTCCGGCAGCTCTGACGAGGCGAGGCGCCGCCGCCGCCAGCGGGGACGGCGGCACTGCGGAAACGAATGAGACGAATAACGCGAACACGGCCGCCGCGGGTGTGTGGGACGCCGCGGGTCAGCAGCAGCGGCAACGGCCGAGCGCGATCAAGCGGGAGCGTCGTCCCTCCTCGTCCTTTTCCTCCCGCTCTGCCTCCTCTGCTCTGCCTCTTCACGCGCAGACTCGAGCTTCTCGTCTTTCTCCTCCTCCCGCTCGTGCTTCTCCTCGCTCTCGCCGTCCACCTCCACCGAGTCGGACAACTCCTGCAGCAGCGACGGCGACGACTACAGCGAGGACGCCGGGAGCTACAGCGGCGCCGAGCGCCCCACCACCGCCACGGCCACGGCCACCACCGCCCCCGCCAGCGGCACCAACGGCAAGGGCGGCGGCCACAACACTGCTACTGCTACTACTACTACTACTACTTCCAATAGTACGCTTCTTGTTGGCTGCCACAACGCGCGGAGTGCTGCCGGCGCGGGCTCTCCGGACGACAGCAGCAGCAGCCGAGCGGCGTGCGGCTGCCGGCAGCACTCGACAGAGTCCGCCGGCTGCCCGTTCCGCAAGACCAACGGCGGCGGCGGCGGCGCCACCAACAACGACCGCACCCCCACTAGTCTCCCCCGCTGCTCCAGCGCCAGCGCCAAACTCCGAAGCGCCACCGCTAACACCACCACTACTACTGGTAGCAACAACAACGCGAACAGCATGGCGGCAACAACAAGCGGCGGAGGCGGCGGCGGTGGTGCTCGCGGCAGGGCGCTGCTGCCGAGCCTCTCACTGGGGGGCGGCAGCTTTGAGATCGGGAGTCCGCTGCTCGCCACGGCCGCCACGCGCGTCGGCGGCAGCAGCAGTTTCCGCGGGGCGGGGCCCGGCAAGGCAGACGGGGGCGGCGGGAACAGCAGGAGCGCCTTCGCCGCCAGCAGCGACGACGACGATAACGACGATAACAATCACAGTAATAATAATAATAATGACAATAAGAAGAACACTAGTCGTCATGGCACCCCCACCCGGGGCGCGCGCGGCAGCTTCTTCGACGCCAGCGACAACAGCCGCAGCGGCAGCCACTTCCACCGAGACCCCGACAGTGTCGTGGCGGCCGGCGGCGGCGGCAGCGCGATTTGCACTGAGACGCGTCGCACGCCGCCCAAGCCGGACCGTCTGCAGAGCGCCGCCGCCGCCGCGCCACCTCCAGAGGCGACTGCGGAAGAAACGGCGAAGGCCAACGCAATGATAGCAATGATGATGACGGCAAAGACGTCGGCGCCCAACGCCGCGCCGCCGCCGCCGCCGCCAAATGAAAAGGAGCGCCGCGCGCACTCCGCGTTTGACATCAGCGACGTTCGCCCTCCCGCGTGCTTTGCTTCGGCAACCGCGGCAAACCCCACGGGCACCGTCGCCGCCGCCTCCTCCGCTGTCCATCCCAGTCGTCTCAATAATAATAATAATAATAATAATAATAATAATAATAATAATAATAATAACAATAATAATCATAATAATAGTAAAGACTTTCGTGAGGCGGTGACGACCAAGTCGCCGCCGTTTGCTAGCAAGTGTACAATGGAGAATGAGGAATGTCTCTTCTCCCCGCTGCTGAAGGGAAATAATAAGAGTGGTGACGGCAATAAAGCCTCCGCGTTTGCCTCCGCCTTTGGGGATGACTCGGATAGTAATGAGGAGAGTTGAAGCAGTGGCAGATATCTATCTTTTCGATATTTGTATTGTTACTGTTTTTGTTCCTCCGCCTCTTCCTTTTTTTGAACTTTTTTTTTTCCGTTTGCCGTTGTCTTCTGCTGTTGTTCATTTAGGTGCCTACAATGCCCTCGAATAAGTAATAAAACGAATCGCCACTTGTCACGTAAATATATAAAAAATGGCGTAACACACTGTTTCATGATAATAAAAATAATAAAAATAGTAGTACCGCATTTAACACGAACAGAAAGACTTGGAGTCTGAAGCCGTTTATTGTACAAGGACGCGCTCTGTTTGCCCCTTTCTTCTTTATTTATATATATATACACGTTTGTATGTATTTGAATTTTTTTCTTTTTTTCATCACCTTCTTTCTTTCTTTCTTTCTCTCTCTTTTTTTCTTTTTTGCTCTGCTTTATTTCCTCCCTCCCCGAGTGCTTCTTTTTTATTTTTTTTTTTGTTCTATGTTTCTCTCTCATTTTCCTTTTTTTTTGCTTGTTTTAATTTCTATCTTGTATAATCACTTATTCTGCTTGCTATATTTCCCTTTCAGTTGTACATTTATGATCTTATTAAATGTTATCTTACATTTACTATTATTATTATTGTTTGTATTGTATCTGTTTGCTCCCTTTGCTTTGTTTGTATTCGTTTTGACTTTCTTTGCCTCTCTCTCCGCTCTTCACTTATTGCTAGTAATACTTTATTATTAATCTTACTATTTAACTCGCTATTTTTATTGTCTACCGTTAAACACTGGTACCTGTTTGCTTTTGCTGCTTTTCTTTCCCTTTTTTTTTCATTTTTGTTTCTTCGTTTTACACCATTTTATTCGCTTAGTGATCAGAGTGAAGCTTAACCTTATCTTTCCTTCTAAACAAAAATGAAAGCTACTATGCTTCATCGACTTAAAAAATCAGAAAACAAGCAAAACAGCTTCATTCTGATAGAGGAAAGAGCTGGAAAGGGACTCAGTATATTATTGGGATATTACCAACAACAACAAAAATGAGCAGGAACGAATTTGCCAGTCGCCCTAGCGATATCTTTCTTTGTGAACCTTTTCGTTAATCCTCAATTTTTCGTTTCTTGTTTTTTTTTGTCGTTCAGTTTTCTTCCCTCTTTCACTTTTCTTCTGGAGCGTTTCATCTCGACTTCGTCCCCCCTCCCTTTCAACTTTTCCTTTTCTGCGTCCGTTACATTATACACTTTTTCTATTTGCTCCTCTTTTTCTTTGCGAGCAAAGCCAAGGATCGGGCACCCTCTTCTCCTTTCCCTGTTTTTTTTTTCCTCTTCTCGTTTGCGTCATTTTTGCTTTGTTTTTCTTCTTTTGTTTTTCTTCTGTTTCAGTGTAACCTGTTTTTCTTTACGAGCTGCCACTCTTACGAACCCCCTATTCGGATGAATATTGATACAGAGGTTTTAAAAAAGAAAGAAAAATGTCTGACCTATGGAATAGCAGTTTGCTTCACTCTATTCTTCTGCTCTCATCTCACTGAGGATCAGAAGCGTGTCGCACAGAAAATAATTAATTAATCACGACACGTAATAAAAAAGTAACTGGATTCCACGGGGATGGCTTTCTCTTTTTTTTTTTCCATTTCCCTATTTTTTTTTCTCCGCTTCCTGGCTCTCAATGGAAGAACAAACCAACAGCTGAAACCCCTTTTTCTTGCTTTACTTTTTGTTTTCTTTTGTTGTTGTCACTCTTGATGGCATGTACAGCCGGAGTAGTATGAAGAAAAAATAAAAGGAGGCAGCAAGGAAAAAAAAATATTCTCATTATTCTTATCAAAGAGTAGAAGCAATCAGAGTGTGCTTACCTCGAAGAAAAAAAAAATCGGTACAAGGAAGAACTCATCTTTTCCTCCTCTTCTACCTCCTTTTATTGTCACTGTATTTACTGTCACTTCTGTTTTTATTTTAATTATTTGAAAGTGTGCTTTATCATATCACACGTCATTCGAAAATGACGAAGTATGAAAGTAATCGCTTGCGAATGCTTACGGACGGAAAGAGAGAGGGAGGAAAGAAAAAGAAAAGACGCAAAAAGTGTATCAGAAAAGAAAACAGTAAGAGTGTAACACACAGAGAGCACTGTTGCGATCGTTGGTTCCTCTTGCTATAAACCTTTTTGTCTATCTTCTTATTTCCGATTAATTCTTTCTTTTCAGTTCTACATGCTTCTCAACACGAATGCGTTCGAAAAAAAATAATAATGATAATAACAATAAAAGAAGTAGAAGGAAACAACAAGAAAGTATATTCTTGCTTTGTTTTCCTTTGTGTTGTGATCCTGTACATTCACGCGTGCCGTTAGTGCAGCGCAAGGGCAAATTGTTGTTGCTTATTTCCTTCGTTGATTTGTACACGTCATATTTTTTGATTGTCGATATTATTATTATTATTATTATTATTATTATTATTTTCGTGCGTGTCCCTTCTCGTTTATTGAATACTTTCACATTGTGCTAAAAGGCTCTACAAACGCCCTCCTCCTCCTTCACTGCCCAGTGCCAGTCTACTTCCTCACCACTAAACTATATCAGTCACACGAACCGCGATATTATACAACAGACGAGCCGCATACTCGTTTCTTCAATTTTTCATTATTTCACAGCGACAGTGTGTCGCAACTTTTTCCTTTTCATTTTTGTTTTCTCATCGACATTCATTTCTTTTCTACTTTTCTTCTTCACTATTCCTATCTGCTCAAGTACCACTTTTTACTTTTTTCTTTCTTTCCTCCGTTAACACTTATTATTACTATTACTATTACTATTACTATTACTATTACTATTATTATAATTAATTATTATTATAGTCGCCACCATGTCAGGCAACAGTACCAGCAACAGCAACGCCTTTTCCTCCTCCCTGCAGCTGGCGGGACTGGACTATTTGCCTCCGTCGGCGGTGTGCGTGAAGCCGACCATCTTGGAGCACCGCCGCCAGCAGCAACAGCAACAACAGAAAGAACAAAACGTACCGCCCAGGGCGGGCGGCGAGGCGGCGGCGGAACAACGCGTTGACCAGCGCCGAAAACGAAGAAAAAGAGGCCGAAAGCACTGACGCCGTTCTCGTTGTTGCCGGCGGTGGCGGAGGCCGCAGCCGCAGACGCGGGCGCGCCGACGCATGCGCCGTCGACACAGACCTGATGGTCGCAGAGGGGCAGGAACAACAACACGAACAACAGCAAACCATAACACGCGTTCAGAGACGCCGCCGCTGCCATCGATCCCGACGGCGGCGGCGGACTCCGCCTCCACACGTCCCCGTCTGCCAAGACAGCGAGCGGGAAGACTACCGCAGCGCTCTTCTCGGACGACGGCGTTGATCCCATTAGCAACACCGCCGCGACCGCAGCTGCTCTTCACCCCGACTCTGCACTCGGTCTCCTTTCTCATACAGTATCCGTATCCAACACCACCACTAATGCTAATGATACACCCCACAATGCCCCCGCGGGCGGTCTTGCGCCGAGTCTCCCGGCAAATTTTACGGCTGGCAGCGGCAGGTGGCGGTCCTGTGAGTGTGAAGATATCACTTCAAGACTGCCTCGCGTGTAGCGGCTGCGTCACCACGGCGGAGACGGTGCTAGTAGAGGCGCAGGGGCGCGCGCGCATTCTGGCCGCCCGCCGGGAGCAGCAACTACAACTCCAACAACAGCAACAAAGACAAATACAAGAACAACAGCAAGCGATTCCCGCCCCCGCCGCCCTCCTCCTCCCCCGTGGCTGGTGACGGTCAGCGACGCCTCCGCCGCCGCCATCGCCGCGCAGGCGAACATATCGTTTACAGAGGCGCTGTCGCTCATCAGCGGTTTCGTGCGGCACGTTCTGACCGCGCCGATCACGGAGGAGGAGACGCTGACCGAGACGGCGCTGCGGGCGGCCAACGGCAACAAGAATACGACTACCACCACAAGCGATAATAATAATAATAAGAATACTAATAATAGTAGCGGAAAAGATGAGAACGAAAAAGAATCGGAAAGCGGAAGCGACGAACTCTGCCTCGTCGTCCTGTGCCGTGGCGAATAATGGCCCCATTTACGTCACCGATCTGCAGTGGGCGAACACCATCGCCAAAGCGCAGACGGCGGCGGAGTATGTGAGGCGCGTGGAGCTGCACTGCCAGCGCACACGGGATGACATCGATAACAGCAAACGCGACGGCGCGGCCACACAGAAACAACAGCAACAACAAAAAAAGCAGAAGCCGTCGAGTGACGGCAGCAACGAGCAGCCGATCATGACTAGCGCGGAAGTCACAGTCACCCATACGAAAGGCGGCCAAGAGAAGAGTGCCAGCGCAGTCGACGACGATGGTGCCCTGCCGATGCTGGTCTCAGCGTGCCCGGGATGGGTGTGCTACTGCGAGAAGCAGGGCAGCGCTTTACTGCCTCACGTGTGCCGCGTGATGAGCGCTCAGGGCATCGCCGGGAGTTACGCCAAACACACTATTGACGAGCGGCTCTTTCACGTGTCGGTGCAGCCGTGCTTCGACCGAAAGCTCGAGGCCGCCAGAGACCGCTTCCGGCCGCTCCCCGCCGGCGTCGACACGAGTGTGTTTTTTGCCGACGGGAGGGCTACTACTGCTTTTGCTGCTACTGCTGCTACGGGTGCGGGTTCGGGTGCGGCGGCGACAACGCATTTCCACCACCAACCCTAGTGCCGATACCAGAGGCGACGTGGATAACATCGAGAAGAAGACGACGACGGGGGCCACACAAGAGGAGGAGGAGGAGGTGGAGGAAGGCAAGTTCTACACGGACTGTGTGCTGAGCACCGTTGAGCTATTCCAGTGGATGATGGAGACCGACCCCTCCCTGCCGTGGCGCGCCGCCCTTGACGCTCCAACCGCCGCCTTCACTACTACTACTCCCGTGCTATCTTCTTCTCCTCTCCCTCCTCCCTTTTCCTCATCCTCCTCGCCGGCCGCCGCCCCTTCGTCGTGTAGCAATACGCTCGCAGAGTGGTCTCGCTTCGAGGGCAGCGGCGGCTTTCACTTGGCGGCAATGCGGGCGTCGCTGCGGCACAAGCGGCGGCGTCAGGAGTTACCGACCGAGTCCAAAACGGAGGGTGGTGGGGGCACCGCTACTAGCTCTGCTGCCGCGGCTGACTGCGATGAGTGCGACAATGCTGTTGTTGTTGTTGGTGGTGGAGACAAATCGCCCAAAGGGGACGGCGATCAACCGTTATTTTTCACCATTTACGATGAGGAGGCCGCTCTCGCCGGCTACGGTCGCGACCGCCCCCAGAGCTCGCACTTTTCCTACGAGAGGATACAGTATGAGGTGAAGCGCAACCGCAACCACCAACTCGCCACTTTCAGCAAAGACGACGCCGACCACGGCGACGGTGACAGCGCCGCGCGAGAGGTCTTCTGCGTCGCCTACGGCTTCCAGCAGATACAGAACGTCGTGCGGGGCCTCAAGAAGAATCTCCCGGCGACGCGCGGCTACACCTTTGTGGAGCTGATGGCCTGCCCGGGCGGCTGCCTCAACGGCGGCGGGCAGTGCCGCCCGGGGGCGTACCCTCCCGCAACTACTAGTAATGGTAATACTACTACCACTACTAGTAGCCCTGCGGCGGTCAGTATCGGCTCGTCTCTCAGCCCTATTGCCGCGGCGGAGGCGCTCTCGCGTCAAGTGGCTGATGTCTACGCCCAGCACCGCCGCGACCTGGGCGGCCAAACAGCGAGCCAGAGCAAGTGCAACGAGAATATTACTTCTACTTCTGCAGTTACTACTGCAAACGATGTTAGAGTTGGCGACGGAGGCAACCGTCACGACTTGACGCAAAACACCTCACGTGACACAGTGGGTGTCAACACCACCACTACTACCCCCTTCCACACAAATAACAGCGCCGATACGGCCAATGCTGGTGGTGGTGGTGGTGGTGGTAATAAAGGCAGTAGTGGAGGAGAGCCAGCAATGACTGAGGAGGAGGAGGAGGAGGAGACGAGGCGCTTCCCTCTCTTCAACCACGCCCGCATCCGGCGTGCGCTGGCGGTGTGCGGGGAGACTCTGTGGACGTGCGTTTTGCACGACCGACAGAAGGAGTTTGAGCAGATACTGAGTGAGGGCAACGTACACTCCCTCAAGTGGTGATGGAGTCGCTATTATTACTGAGATTGTTATTTTTATTTTTTAATTATTATTATTCAAATTTTCGCTGGTTTGTTTGCGCTTCAATTGCTTTGCTGCTACCAACGTTGCTGTTTTCTACTATTACTGTTTTTGCTGTTCTTCTTGAGATCGTGTTTTCCCGCCTATTTTTTCTTTGTTGTTCTCTCAACTGCTTCAGTCCTTCATACTCGTTTAAGAAGTTTCACTCTTCACATACTTTTCTTTTTTTAAATTGCTTTACCTCTTTTTTATTGTTTTCATCTGTGACGCTTTATCACTGCTGTTACCGTTCCACGTTTACGGAATTCTAAATGTTATTTCTCTTCTTACAGTAATGACACACACACACACGCAAACAAGCAGACTAAACCTCCCAAAACTGTACTACTTGATGGCTCTTATGATGTACTTTCTCCAGTTTCTGCTCTTTTTTGTAAAAAAAAAATATTGTGTTACATATGCCATACCTGAGAGGAGAAAAAGTGTCTCCACACGCGATGTCTTTCAACAGCAGAACAACGCCTCCCACCCCTTGCCTCCCTCTTCGTTCATGCACTCACAGTATTTCATCAAGAAATCAACCTCAAAAAAGTAAATTAAATAAGAAAACTAACCTCCGCCAGAGAATAAGTGTTGAACAAGTGTAAAATTTCTTCACTCGCTTTCCTCTCTCACCCGCAAAGCAACCTTCTTGGATTCCTGTTTTTGTTTTCCCCTTTCTTCCTTTCTCTTTTAATATATAATATTGTTTATTTACATAATTCTTTGTTGTTTCCCCCACCCCCATCAAAAGAGTAGTACTTTTACTTTTTGTTTAAATATTCATTTCTTACAGTTTCCTTCCGCTTCTCTCTTCAAGATATCTATTCCCTCAATCAAGCTATCCCTTTGTCAAAAATTAGAAGAAGAATCGAAATAAAATCCATACGCGATTTTTGATTCCAATATATAAATTTTGTATATACACCTTTTAAGGAAACCTCAAAAAAGTTTAATCATTCCACTGCATTGACGACTATTTATATATATTCATCAAAAAAATACAAACACCTGCCCACAGCAAGAACTGCACTTTAAAAAGAAAAAAAAATCTTCAAGACGTGTAGTTAAAACATATCTATACGGTAAAGTTAAGTCAACGCACACCCCTCCCAACAGAATAAGTCAACATGCGTTTCTGCGGTCGTCCGTGGCACACGGTGTCTCTGACGCTCTCCCCCTCCTCCGCCCTCACTAGCACCGCCGCCGCCGCGGCCCCTCCCTTGAGCGCCGCCTCTCTGTTTCCCGCGAGGGTCGCGCACACCACGCACCACGCCGCGTGCCTCAGCGCCCCCGCGCGGCACTTCCGCACCGGCGCCCCCCGACTTGCGCGCGCCGCACCCAACGCCACGCCCGCCGTCGTCGGCAAGCCTCTCACCGCCGCCGCCCTCGCCGCCGCTTCCGCCGCCGCGCCGCCGGCGCCTGCCCCCTCAAAGAAGAACGCGGGCCGCGTGACGGCTGCTGCTGCCTCTCCACAGCAGCGGCAGTTGACTCTGAAGGCGGCTGCGGCTGCGGCTGGCGGCGGCGAAGAGCAACGCGATCTCCGTTGATACCACTGCTATCCCCAGTACCACTACCACTGCCACTGCCTCTGCTGCTGCCACTGCTGTCCGGGCGAGCGCTGCCGCCTCCCCTATGCCCGCCCGTGTCTCTCCCTCGTCTTCCGCCTCTCCCGCCACCGTCGCGGCCCCCGCGGCGCTGCGGCGGCGGTGGGTCAGCCGCATGGCGCTGGGCGACGGCGGCGCGGTGTACACCGGCGAGACCGTCGACGGCGTCCCCAACGGAAAAGGCGTCATTGAGTTCGCGCGGAGTCTCGCCGAGGGGCGGCGCGGCCCCGCCCCGCGCGTCATCCGCATCGCCACCGGCCCCTCCCTCGGCGACCGCTGCGGCTACGGCGACGGCAGCGACGGTATGACGGCCGACAGCGCTGCCGCTGCTGCCGCTGCCGCTGCCGGCGGCTGCCTGGACGCCTCTGTCGACACTCGTCACCACCACTGCCGCAGTGCCGGCGGCGGCGCGGAGAATGAGGACGGCGTCGTCGTCACCGTCAGCGCCAGCGGGGAGGGAGCGGACGAGATGACAAACGCCATCAACCTCGACCGCCGCAACAATAATAATGATAATTATAGCAGCAGCGACGAGAGTGAGGGGTGCGGCGGCGGCGGCGGCGCGGCCTCTACCCCTACCCCCGCCGCCCTTCCCGCGCGCTACGTTGGGGACGTGGTGGACGGCGTGGCCCACGGCAGCGGTCTCTTTACGTTTCCCGACGGCTCGCGCTACGAGGGGGAGGTGCGCGGGGGCCTCTGCCACGGCCGCGGCGCGCTCACCTTCAGCGACGGCACCGTGTACAGCGGTGAGATGGCCGGCGGGCACCCGTGCGGCCGCGGGGCGCTGACGCTGCCGGAGGGCGGCGGGAAGTACCGCGGTGTCGCCCTCAACGGGTGGCTGCGGCTGCGCGACGGCCGAGTCCTCGAGATCCAGCCGCAGCCCCTGGAGCTGTAAGGGGGGCTGTGGCTGGGGTGGGTGTAGAAGGAGAAGGTAGAAGAAGAAGAAGAAGTAGAAGTAGAGAAATGTCAGAGATGGTTGAGGGGAGAGAGGGAGGGAGAAGACGACAATAGTGAGTTGCGCTCATTACTATCGTGATGAGTATCATGACTGCTGTTACTCCCCTCCTGACTCCTTCACTCCCTCCCTCTCCCTTATTTCCAGAAGGTCAGCGGTGAGAACTCTCTCAAGACACGGCAACAATGCTTTGTGCGTGCGTCTGCTTGTGCGACTGTAGCCGGATTGTCACTAGTTGTCTCACCCTTCTCTGTGTCTCTCTCTATCTCTATCTATCTGTCTCTTTCATCTCACCCTCCTTCTACTTCTCGACTACGTGAGACGCGTGCATTTTCCATTCAACTTGATCTATCCCTTCGTGTGTTCTGCGTTCTTGATTTTCATTTATGTCATCTACATTCTTTTTTCTTCTAGTGCTTTCTTGCTACCATAGTTTCTCCTTCTTCCGTCCTCTCTCCTGTTTTTTCTTTCTTTTTTGTTCTTTATCTTATTCCTCACCTCTCTCTCTTTCTCTCTCCACCTTTCTCTTCCTTCCCCCTTTGACCTATTTCTCTCTTTTTCTTTTCATCCTTCCCTCCTTTCCCTTTCTCTTTTTCTCCTTCCCTTCCAGTTGCGCATCAACAGACTACGCACACACGGACACACGCACACACGTTACAAACTAATGCGCGATAACAAAAGTTCATAATATTGATGTTGAACATAAAGACCCCATTCTAATTCTTTTTTCACTTTCCTTTCCCCCCCTCTTTCTCTCTCTCTTTCTTTTTCTCATTTTGGTGCCTAATAAGGTCACCCGTGCTCTTTTTATTTTTTTTTTTCTTTTCCTTTTTCATCACTTTTATAAGCTTATCTTTATTATTATTATTATTATTATTATAAGATTCTATTACGTTTTCCAGCTTTGATTTGTGAAGCCAGGGAACTACGTACATACACCTATATATAGTCATTCTTCTCTCCCCTATTTTGTCATTCTCTTCTAATTTGATCTAACATTTTTTTTTTTTTTTTAGAAAGTTCTTGCGTCCGTCATAAGGTCTTCCCTACAGAGTAGGTAAACTATGGTAGGTAAGCTTGATCATTGAGAACATGTATAATTCATTTCTTCCATTAATTTTTTTTTATTTCTTCTAATTCCTAACTTCTACATAATAATATATAAAAACTCCTTGTTTTTTGATTTTTACTTTTGTCCCTCCCTGTTTTCTTCTTCTCCATTTGCTTCCTTTTTCTATTCGTTGTTCTCCTCTTTCCTTTTCTCTTTATTTTTTACTCCTCTTTATTTTTTTTTTTGCTCCACTAATTTGTTTTCTCTCTTCTCTCCCTTCCTTAATGCGCTTTTCGCTCTTAGAAAAAAAAAAAAGAGCAGCGGCGGGCGCGACGCCCCTAAAGACACTCACGTCGTTCTTTTGCGAGGACAGACGTAAGAATGCGAGCACAGTAAAAAAGGAGGGGAAAGCAACAAGGGAACGAGGACTTGAGAAGAAGGCAAGAATAAAAGTGAAAGAAAAGTGAAAGGTATTTTAGGAATACCGTAGCTGCGTATCAAAAGCGTCACTTTTACTTTTACTTCTTCTTCTCTTTGTTTCTTTCCTTTTCTTCTCCTCTTATCTCCTCCCTCCCTCCCTCTCCCTCTCTTGCGCTTTGCACGCGGACGCTCCATTTCTTCCTTTGCCCTTTACCCGCCCTCTCTGATCAACAGCACGTGCACGAAATGGCGCTGTTTCTTTTTCTTTTTCTTTTTAATTTTTTCCCTTCCCCTTTCTTTTTCCTCACCTTCCTCTGTGCTCGGCACTCTTGGGATTCACAAAAGATATTCTTTCTTGGTTTAGATTACTTCACCTGTCTTTTTCTTTTCTTTTTACTTGTACAATCCAGGACAGCTATCAAATAAAAAAAAAGTAAGAAATAAAAGTAATCTTTTTGCTATACATTGTAACTATATCTTTTTGTTTTTCATCTCATTGTTTTTTTTCCCCTTCCTCCTCCTTCCTCTTTGTTCTTGCTTGAAGAGACTATGATGATTCTGATCTCCCAGACCTCTCCCTGTATTGTAATACTAAAAGGCAGCTATTCAATTACAGACCCACAAACAAACAAACAAACAGGTAATAACAAACGTACCGTAAACGGAAGAAATAAAGTTAGTAAAAAAAAAAAAAGGAGAGGACATCATCAATTGATGAGAGGAAATAAGACTTACGCCATACGCTGCAGAAATGCATTGACGCATGTGGTACTTCTTCAATAGAAAACGAAGAGGATACACACTTGGATTTGCGTCCGGCTCCTTCTTCGATTATGGGCTCTTTTGGTCTTTCTTCCTTTATTTGTCAGAAAAAAAAAGATTGCGGAATACTTATTTGAATATTTTCGATGTTTCCGTTTTAATGGTGCGTTTTTATCTTGTTGTTTGTTCTCGGTTGAAGTTGCCTCTGTGCGTCTGATTTATACACTATCATTGCCCATTGACCCTTCACTGCTTTCTTGTTCTGCTCTGCGCAGCTGTTTTTTTTTTTTTTTAAATATATATTCGTCTACTATAATTGTGATTGCACTCCTGTGCGTAAGATCATCATACTAAATCAATAAAAAGAAAAGGTGAGTTGAACGATATTAGTATTATACCTTTGCTTTTTTGTTTTCTCTTATGTGCTCCAGTGATGATTATGTTTACTCTTTCGCCAGCTTTTATCTGTATTTATTTCTTGACTTACTTCTGCTGTACACGTATTTGTCCCCTTTTACTTCTACCTTTCGTCCTTTTCCTTAACTCCTTTTCTCACTTCTTAAGTTATCTGACCTGGGAACTGCGGTAAATATTTTATCGTAACATCCTGTTTTGGTTTTGTCCTACCTCCAGGAACAATATCATAATAATAATAATAGATATTTTCATCTTGTCTAGCAGTCGCGCAGGATTTCTCAGTAAACGACACATTCGTAGTTTTTATTTCCTTTTTTTTTTGACGGAGATCAGAAGAGGAAGGAAAAAAAAAGTAATACCGCAAGGAAGTAGTTAAAGGAACACCCCCCCCCCACCAGTTCTCTCAACTATTATCCATAAAACCAGCTCACTTTTCCCGAGCAAATCAAGAGACAGAGCCGACCAATTCCGTTTCACAAGATGGCTGCTGTATTGGGTTCTTGTTGCAACCGCCGCCGCTGCCGTCTCGGCGGCGGTCCCCACACGCTGGTGGCGCTTCTGCTATTTCTTGTGTTAATATCGTGCTGCCTCACCAGCAGCGGTGGCGTTATCCACGCGGCGGCCGCCGCTGCCACCACCACCACCAGTAACACCGGCGATGGTAACGACTCTACCAACAGCCAGAATAACGGCCTGCACCCCCGCTGCCACATTGACCGCAACCGCTTTCTGGGGAGCGCCATTTCCGTCGGGACGTGGGCGGGCCTCGCATACAACGTGACGTTCCGCAAAGAGCTGTGCCGCGGCGCGGAGGCGACCGACACCGGCTCCGTCTACGTGCGCCTCAACGGGAGGAACGCGACGCGGGGCGCGGCCAAGACGGGGCGCCTCACGCTCGACGGGCTCGGCACCGCCACCTACGCGCTGCGCGTCGACGAGGCCACCGGCGACGCGTACGTGTCGACTGGGGTGTGCTGGAGCGCCGGCAACCCGGCACTCTCCGAGAATAACGACGTCGACGGTAGCAACAAAAACAATAACGGCACGAACGCGGCCGCGCTGCCCGAGTGCGCCGCGCTGTGCAACGACGCGTACCTCGGCAACGTTGGCTCGTGCCAGATCGAGCAGACCGTCATGCCGATCCTCATCCTGCTGCTCTGGATCCTCCCGGCGGCGGCGTGCGGGTGCTTCCTCCTCGTCTTCTTTGTGCGCCGCCGCGCGATGGAGCGTCAGGGGGCCTCTCCAAGTTCTCCCTCTTCGACCTCCTGTCGGGCAACACCGGGGCGGAGCTGCAACAGCAGCAACAGCAACAGCAACAGCAACAACAGCGCACCGCTGGCTTCGACGACGGCTCCGCTGCGGTTAATAACAACGGCAGTAACAACGACAACGACGATGCGGTCTCTATCCCGATCGACACCGCCGCCTCCGCGGAGGAAGAGGAGGAGGAGGAAGAGCAGACGCGGGAGGTGACATCGCAGGTGCGCCGCGTGTTTCCCGGCGACCGCTGGGGCTCCGTCCTCGCACGCAAGCGCGCCGCCGTCGAGACGACCTTCGCCGAGGAGACGAAAGAGGCGCTGGCGGCCCACGGCGTCACCGCCACCGCCGTCGCCGTGCGCAAGCTGTCCATCGGTAGCCTCGTGGTCGACGCGGCGGTGACGCACGCCATAACGACGCGCGGGCGGGGCGTGAGCAGCGATGACGACACCGGCGCTGCCGCTGCCGTCGCCCAACACATCGACGGCTACGCGTACCCGAGGCTGATGTCGCTCTACGACGAGGAGGTGGCCGCCGTTGAGGCGGAGGAGGCGCGCGAGAGGGCCGAGACGGAGGCGGCGGCCGCGGCCGCTGCGATGGAGAAGGAGAGGATCGAGCGGGAGGCCGCCGCCGCCCGCGCCGCCGCGGAGGAGGCCGAGCGCAAACGCCTGGAGGAGGAGGCCGAACGCAAACGCCTGGAGGAAGAGGCCGAACGCAAACGCCTGGAGGAAGAGGCGGAGCGCAAACGTCTGGAGGAGGAGGCCGAACGCAAACGTCTGGAGGAGGAGGCCGAACGCAAACGTCTGGAGGAAGAGGCCGAACGCAAACGTCTGAAAGAGGAGGCGGAGCGCAAACGTCTGGAGGAGGAGGCGGAGCGCAAACGTCTGGAGGAGGAGGCGGAGCGCATGCGCAAAGAAGCTGAAGAAGAGGCTGAGCGCAAGCGAAAGGAGGCGGAGGAGGCCGCCGAGCGCCAGCGCCTGGTGGAGGAGGAAGCACAGCGGCAGCGAGAGGCGGAGGAGGCGGAGCGCATGCGTAAAGAGGCTGAAGAGGCGGAGCGGCAGCGCCTCGAAGAGGAACGTAAGCGCAAGGAAGAGGAGGAGCGGAAGCGTTTAGAGGAGGAAGAACGCAAGCGGAAGGAAGCTGAAGCCGCTGCCGCTGCCGCCGCTGCCGCTGCTGCTGCCGCTGCTGCTGAGGCTGAACGCAAGCGCAAAGAAGAAGAAGAACGTAAGCGCAAGGAGGAGGAAGAACGCAAGCGTTTAGAGGAGGAAGAACGGAAGCGCAAAGAAGAAGAAGAGCGCAAACGCAAGGAGGCGGAAGCCGCTGCCGCTGCTGCCGAGGCTGAGCGTAAGCGTCTGGAGGAAGAAGAACGCAAACGCAAGGCAGAGGAAGAGCGCAGGCGCAAGGAAGAAGAAGAGCGCAGGCGAAAGGAGGAGGAAGAGCGCAAACGGAAGGAGGAGGAAGAGCGTAAGCGCAAGGAAGCGGAGGCTGCCGCGGCGGCTGCGGCTGCAGCTGCGGCTGCGGCTGCGGAGGAGAGGCGGCGCAAGGAGGCGGAGCGGCGGCTGAAGCGCATCCAGGATGAGATGCGTGCGCTCGCCGACGACCGCGAGCCGGCGGCGCGGCAGCGCATCCTGCGGGAGGAGGCGCCCTTCTACCCGCGCGTGCTGCTGCAGACGGAGGAGGCGCTCGCCCGCCGCGGCGTCGAGCGCGACGAGCAGACCGCCTTCCTCGGCTTCCCCGCCCGCGAGCGCGCCGCCCGCCGCCGCGCCCGCGCCGCCCAGGACGAGCGCGGCCGCCAGGAGCTTGCCGCGAAGGAGGCCGCGGCGCGCGCGGCGGTGGAGGCGGCGGAGGCGCGCGCCCGCAAGCCGCTGGCGGAGCGCGCGGAGGAGCTGGACGAGGCGGCGGCGGAGGAGGGCCTGCTGGCCGCGACGGCCAAGTACAACGCCGAGTACCAGGAGCGCATGCGCGCCGCCACGGCGAAGCCGCCGGCCGAGAAGAAGCGTGCGGTGCGGGAGCCGCCGCCGCCGTTCATCGGCTTCTCGCTGGCGGAGCTCGCGCGCGACCGGTACTTGATGGTGGACGGCCTGTACCGCGACGGCCCCGCGTACCAAACCGGCATCCGCATCGGCGACGTCCTGACGCACATTGAGGGGGAGGCGGTCAACACGATCGCGGAGGCGCGGGAGGCGGTGCAGCGCCGCTGCCGCTGCGGGCGCGTGACGCACCTCACCCTCGTGACGCCCGACAACGAGGAGCATCGCGTCGCGCTGTGGATCATGACGGCCGACAGCCGCTACAAGGACGAGCCCTACTACTTTGACGTGCACCAGCACGAGCGGCTTGAGGGGTCGAACCTTTCTGACGCCTCCGCCGCGCGCCTCCGCAGCCGCTCCCGCGTGTCGGCCTCCGCCACCCCGCAGCAGTCGCCCTCCAAGGCCGCGCGCGCCCGCAGCAGCGGCAACAACAACAACAACAACAACAGCCACAGCGGCGGCAGCGGCAGCGCGGCCGCCCCCGCCGACGATGAGGACGCCAGCGCGCTGGAGCGGTGGCGACGGGAGTCGGTCAGCCGTGCAGAGTCCCCCGCCGCCGCCGGTGCTGGTAACTCCCCCGCCCCGCGTAACCCCTCCGCGCCCGCAGCCGCGACGCCCTCCAAGAGGGCCGGCTCTGCCCAGCGACAAACGGCTGCTGCGGCTACGGCTACGGCTGCGGCTGCGGCTGCGGCGGCTCCGCCGGTGGCCCGCCGACTTAACGACACGGACGCCAAAAACAACGCGCCCTCTGCTGGCGGCCGTTACGCCAAGAAGTAATTCCTTGTGCGTCCGTCCGTATTTTGGCGGAGTGTCGGGAAGGGAAAAAAAAAGCTGACAAACGCGCTGTGATCAAGCATCTAAAGTAGTCTCGCACCTTCAAATGCGTCTTTTTTCCTCCTTCTTTTCACCTATGCCGCCTGTATCTTCTGTTTCACCTCCCATCTCTGTATGCCAACCACTTTGCTTCCCCACCTTGATCGATGTACCTGCTTTATTTTGTAATTTTTCCAGCATCTTTCTGTGTTTGCCCCCCCCCCCACACACACATTACCGTTTATCGACACACATCTTTCATCTATCTATCTATATATTTATTCATTCATCCACCTATAATCATTCAATCACCGGTCACTACCCCGCCGACAAGACACTATAATTGTTTTTTTTCCCCCTGTGGGATCTTTACTGTGATTCCTCAGAGTGTGCGATAAAGTGGAATGCTTATCTTCTTTTCCATGTGTTCGTACACCTCTTCTTGCGTACGTAATGTTTACCACGATGCGCCCCCTCTCAGTTGAGTTGTGCAGAAACCGCAGGTAACCTTTCTCCCTTTCCCCCATTTGGAAGCTGCCATCACAGCGCTGTGCGTAATAGGGGGTTTTATTGCTGCCGGAAACTGATATGACATCACGTGTAAGTGTTTCTTCATTTTCTTTCCCCACGTAACTCTTATTCCTCCCTCCTATTGCTTTTATTTTGAGTGCACGCTATTAGAAATAAAGTGTTTTTCGATACTTTCAACCAATCCAAGCAACAACAACAACAACATCAAAAACTAAAGCAAAAGTAACCACACCCACACCCACACACAGCACAACAACAACAACAACCCAACTTATCATGTCGTCCCCCTCCTCCTCGGCCGCGGCCCGCAGCGGCGGGGCCAACAGCAGCGGCGGCGGCGGCCGCAAGGTGACGCTGGCCGTCCTGCTGGCGCTGGGCGTGTGGTTCCTGTACCGCTACTTCACCAACAGCGGCAGCCACAGCAGCGGCCGCGATATCAAGAGCCGCGACGCCCCGAAGGTCGGCGAACCGGAGGACAAGCTGGAGACGACGCTGTCGAACAAGGAGGCGGATACGCTGCGCAAGGCGGCGGAGAAGTACAGCAGCGAGTACCAGGAGCTGATGAAGACGATGGTGGCGCCCAAGGAGGAGGAGCACGCGAAGCCGTTCATCGGCTTCTCGCTGGCGGACAACATCAAGGAGGGGGCGCTGGTGGTGGACGGCGTCTTCGACGCGGGCCCGGCGAGCCAGGTCGGCATCAACATCGACCACGAGCTGGTCGCCGTCGCCGGCGAGCGCCCCGCCACCTTCGACGACGTCCGCCGCCTCATCGGCAAGCACTGCAAGCCGGGGCACATCACGTCCTTCTCAATGCTCAACGAGCACGGCGAGCCCTACGAGGCCGAGCTGTGGGTGATGACCGGCGAGGACCGCTTCAAGGGAAAGCCGTACTTCTTCGACCCCTACGCGCACGAGATTCGCCAGAGCGACCGCGTCAAGAACGCCTACAAGCCCCGCACGATGCAGTAAAAAGAGGAAAAAAAAAGAAAAAGAAAAAAAAATAGGTGCCCGGCGCAAACCATCTCTCATCTTTTCGTTTTCTCATTTTTTTCTTCTCTCTCTCTCTCTCTCTATCTCTCTCTCTCTCTATCTATCTCTCTCTCTCGCTGTGTTTTTCTTCTTTCTCGATTGTCTGCTTCACCTCCCTCTCCCCCCTTTTCTTTTCGACGTTGACGGCGTGTGTGTGCTTGAAGAGTCCGCATCGAACGTGACGTGCGGCAGCCAAATCGATACGGAATGTTACCGCCCCAGCAAAAAACAACATGCGCAGGCGAGGGGGGTGGGAAGGAAAACTGTAGGGGAATGAAAAACAGAGTTGAAACAAAAAGCATCTAGCAAAATACATTAAAAAAAAAAAAAACAACAACACACACAGACACAATCCAAACAACAATAACAACAAAAACAAAATCATACACGCTGCACTTGTACTTTTTCACTATCTTCTTCTTTTCAAGTCTCACTATTGTTTTGTTTTCTTTTTCCTTTCTCTCCGATTATGTCGTTCGGGATATCTGTTGTATCCGAAGTGACCTATCAAGGCATTGTTATAAGAAGGAAAGTAAAAAAAAAAAAAGAAGAGAAAAATAACATTATGTTCCATCAATATGTAAAAAAAAGTCTTACATTGAAAAAAAAAAAGAAAATCCGAGAAATATTGCAGGAATCACGTCAAAGTTTTTTTTTCTTCTACTCTTCTCATCGAAAGCGATGGTATGACAAAGGGTTGGAAATGACAGGAACAACAACAACTGAAAACATTATATACATATTTTTGTTTCTAGCATTCATTCAGTGTAGTTTTTTCTTTTTATTTTTCTTTCTCTAGCTTGGAAAACTAATTCATTACCTTGAAAGAAAAAAAAAACATGCTTTAAAAAAATCTCGAGAAACTACGAAAAACAAAGCCAAAAGAAAAGAAAACAAGAAGGAAAAAAAACATAATACACCCCTTTCCCCTGTCTTTCTCTTTTCGTTGGTCGGCCCAGACTTGTTTCTTCATTCGCGTAGGTTTTTCATTCTCATTATAATGACTTTCCATCTATTTTTTTTTCTCGTTCTGTCGTTATTTCGCTCGCTCTGGCGATCATATCGTTCTTTATTGTTATTATTATTCTCAAGGTGAGGTTGAACATACGCGGGTTAAAAAAAAGAGCGGCAGGCAAAATACGAAAAATAACAACGCGCACCGTTGCCATCACCGACACATTTTCCCTTCACCCACATTCATTTTACTTCTTTCCGTAGCATTGAGCGTGTGCCTTCCCGCAACTACTTTACTCCATCCTCAATCATTTTTGTGAATCGAAATTATTCAATATGAAATATCTGAAAAGCAGACAAAGAAGCGAACAGGCGCAGACACCTGTTTTTCTTTTTTTTTTCCTCCGTTGATATATGCCTGTTGCTTTACTTATATTGAATGATTCCTTTCAGGATAGCTTCCGATGGGATCTCCTTCATTACTGTTGTGAATGATGTCCCCCAATATTCTTTTCTATTATAATTGCGTTTTAGTGGTTCCACACCTGCACATTTTCTCTAGTACTATTAGTGTGATTAGTGCTATTATTTAAACGCTATTATTCATACTGATAATTTGTCTCCACTCATCGCCCCCTTTTTCTTCTTATCTTTTCTATCCCTTAACTCTTCTAAAGCGAATTACACTCTCCAAGGACTTTTCTCCTCTATCAAAGACGTACACCCATTTTCATCTTTTCTTCACGTTTCCCTCCCCCCGCCCACTCCAAACTTTCTCTATTCATCAAAGTTTGGCGAAGCCTCACGTAGCCGCCGACCCAACCACTCTATCGTATATATAGTTTCCCTTTTCATTTCAACCAGTTTTCAATCACCACCACCACAACAACAAGAAAAAGACCCCCCCCCCTCTGTTGCCGCCCGCCATGTCCGACGTCGAGCAGATGCGCCGCATGATGGACGACCTGCGGCAGCAGATAAAGGAGAGCGAGGAGGCGCACGCGAAGAAGGCGCGCGAGATGGAGAGGGCGCACAAGGCTGAGATTCAGCAGCTCAAGGCGCAGATCGAAAAAGGCGCCGCCAAGGGCGGGAAGCCGGCCGACGCCGACGCCGACTCCCCGGCCGCCGCGCGCGGGTACAGCGCCGAGGACCCCAACAGCGACCTGCTGATGGCTGGCGTGTGGTTCATGCTGGAGTACCTCAAGAAGAGCAACGCGCTGCCGCAGCCCAACGGCGACTACTACGGCACCCGCGCGCCGGTCGCGGAGAGTTACCTCAGCCGCAACCGCAGCGCCGCGACGACGCCGGCGGCCTCGCCCGCGTCCGCCACGCGCCTGCGCCCCTCCCCGCGCGCCGCCGCCCCGCCGCCGCTCGCGGTGGAGCCCGACGACAAGCTGGAGACGACGCTGTCGCGCAAGGAGGCGGACACGCTGCGCAAGGCGGCGGAGAAGTACAGCAGCGAGTACCAGGAGCTGATGAAGACGATGGTGGCGCCCAAGGAGGAGGAGCACGCGAAGCCGTTCATCGGCTTCTCGCTGGCGGACAACATCAAGGAGGGGGCGCTGGTGGTGGACGGCGTCTTCGACGCGGGCCCGGCGAGCCAGGTCGGCATCAACATCGACCACGAGCTGGTCGCCGTCGCCGGCGAGCGCCCCGCCACCTTCGACGACGTCCGCCGCCTCATCGGCAAGCACTGCAAGCCGGGGCACATCACAGCGATATCGATGCGCAATCCGCGCGGCGAGCCCTACGAGGCGGAGCTGTGGGTGATGACCGCGGAGGATCGCTTCGCCGGCAAGCCCTACTTTTTCGACACTAACAAGCACCGCATCCGCCAGAGCGACCGCGTCAAGAACACCTACCGCACACGCGGCGCTTCCGCCAAGTAGAGCGAGAGGTGGCGTCTTCATTTTTTCTTTCTTCTTCTCTTTTTCTTTGACGTTATAGGAATATGCCGGTGCTGATTGAGTCTCCAAGTCATTTTGCTTTTCTTCCCTTTATGTTTTGGCCCTCGTCGTTCATTGTTTTTTTTTCCCCCTCTTTCTTTTTTGTCCAGTGTTCAAGTCGCACTCATAGTTTTCATAGTTTTTCATATGTTCTCTATATATTCTTTTTTGTTCTCTATCTCTATACACACATATATATTTTTTCCGTTCTCTACCGTTCTCTACCGTTTTCTGTATTCTCTCCGTTTTCGACGCACATGTACGTTTGTTCTGAATTTCTTTTTTTTTTTTCTTGTGAGTGTCCTCGTCCCTATCCATTTTCTATTCCTTGTAAGGAATGGCAAATGCGATACCACGACACTTTATAATGATATGTATAATCGATGTAGTTAGTGTGCTTGTACCATGAAGAATAACTGAAGCAAAGTGTTCCTAATATCATGCACTCCCTCTTTATTTGGAATAGAAGTAACACCCTCACACAAACAAAAAACAACTCAACGCCTTTACCTGTGTGGTGGTGGGAGTCGAATGATTCATCGAAAAAGAAAACCAGAAAACAAGTGCGTTCTGGACATGTCCTTCTTGTACACAATTGTCCAGATTGCTTCCCCCCTTCCTTCTCCTCCCTCGAGGTTGACAGTTTTACTTGTGCTACTACTTCTTTCCACCCACAACCGTTAAACGGTTCTCACAATTCATTCACATAATTGTCGTGATTCCCAGTGTCAGAGGTGTCGTACCGATTCATTTATTTTTACCGATTATATTATATGAATCGCCACAGAATCTCCATGCTTTTCTGCTGATGCGCCTTCTCCCGACGTTGCATTGTGATGATCATTCGAACTTCTTATTGTTTTATTTAGTGCGCTTTTTCCTTCTCACTACACAGGTACTTGTTCAGGGCGCCCACCACACGCACATCATAGCGATCATCATCCTAATCAGAATTTGATTCTCTGACTTGCGAAATTATTACAAGGCATGCCCCGTGCGTACTACAAGCCCTTCACCGCCTACGAGGAGGTGGTCGGCTTCCGGAACGCCAAGCGCAACGCCTACATTTTCTGCGGGCTCTTCTTCGGGGGCATCGTCTTCAAGTGCGCGCTGCTGCTCAACTTCAGTCCCGTGTCGTCGCTCAGCGGCGCGCGGGAGGAGCTGAACGCGCTGGAGGAGGACCCGCGCTACCGCGCCGCCATGGACCAGCGCGCCCGCACCGCCGAACTGCTCATGGACAAGGAGGCAACGAAGCGGGCGATGCGCGCGCGCCTGGGCGCCCCGCCGGCGTGAACTCCCTGGGCCCCAGAGATTCTTTCTTTCTTGGGAGAGGGTGTTTGATGGCATTAACACTCTCTTTTTTCCCCGGTTTTTTATTGTTTTCTTCCCACACACTGCTTGAGTATTCGCACTCGTTTCGTTTTTCCTCTTCTCTGACCCTTTTTTTTTTTATTGCTCACATCGTTGTGACTTTGCTTTCCGCTACATTTTCTCGCTTGAAAAAGGTTCACACAAAGTGAAGTATTGATGAATGTGTACAGTAACGTCTCTCCCTTTCCCTCTATGAAAAGTCTCATGTGACTGACAGAACACGTCTCTGCGAGTTTTGGTGTACCCCCTGGTTCCTCGTGTTTCTTTACGGGATGCACTTCACTCCGTCTTTTGGATCCCTTCACTTCCTTCCCTCTCTTTCTCATCCGTGGAAGGTAACAACGTCAAAGATCGACAATCGCCGTCGTGGCCGCTAATAGAGGTGCTGAAAATACTCCGCACAAGTCGATCCTCTTCTTTGATTAAAAAACAACAAAAAAAACAAAAACAAACAAAGCACACAAACAACAACCCCACCAGCGTCTCGTTACTTGCCGATGGTGTATCGCGCCCGCGACGTGTGCACGGCCGCCTTCGACGACGACCTGACGCGTCTGGCCTTTCTCGTGCTGCAGGGCGCGCCCGGCGGCGTCGCCAACGACGAGGAGGAGCCGCTGGAGGACGAGGCGCAGGAGGCGGCCATCGACGCGGACGAGGCGATGGTGCGCGTGCGGGCAAAGTACACGCTGCCGGACCCCGCGGAGGCGGAGGAGGCCGAGGAGGAGGAGGAGCCCCCGGAGGAGGAGGAGGAGGCGGAGGAGGAGGACGCCGAGGCGGAGGGAGAGGAGAAGGACGCCGGCGGCCCCGCGGACGGCGACGAGCGCGCCGTCTTCGACTACGAGGCGGAGGCGGAGGCGCAGGAGGCTGACATGGAGCTGTACCGCCGCCTCGTGCGTCGCCGCCTGCGCGATGACTACGTCACCCGCGTCGTCAACTCCCCGGGGCTCATCCGCACCGGCGCGTCCGCCGCCAACCTCCGCGACTACGGCGTGCTGTTCCGCGCGGAGGAGCAGTGGGAGTCGCCGGGGGCCGCCGCCGCCGCTACCACCGCCGCTAAGAACAACACCACTGCCGCCACTGCCGACGGCCCCAGTCGCCCTAGCTTCAGCAGCGTCAGTGGCGTCAGTGGCGGCGGCAGCGGCGGCGCCGGTGGCGGCAGCGTTCCCGCGATAGCCTCCATTGTCAACGCGCAGACGAGCGTCCCGGAGCGCCTCGCGCTACGCGTGACGTGGAAGCCGAGCAAGCGCAGCCCGTTTGCCGCGACGCCGCTGCACTGGGCCGTCCTCGGCCGCGCGCACGCCGCCATCGACTTTCTGCTGCGCCACGGCGCCGACCTTGAGAGCGACACCATCCGTGCGGTGGCGACGCAGGCGGGTGGCGCGGGGGCCCTGCAGAACTCTCCTGGGTCGTTCCTCGCACCGATGCTGCAGCCGCCCGCCTCCCCCGCCGCCGGCAATGACGACAACAACAACGACGGCGGCAACAACACGAGTAAGAGGAATAGCAACAGCCAGCAGCACACCGACTTCGCGCCTGTCAAGTTCCCCGCGGGCCTCACGCCGATGACGATGGCCGTCGCCAACCGCTCGATGCAGACCGCGGAGTGTCTGCGCGCGGGGGCGGCGGCGCGCGCCAAGATACTCGCCGACGCCGCGAAACTCGTGACGGAGACGGAGGCGCGTCTGGCCGCCCGCGTGAGCCGCATGGAGGCGCACAAGGCGTTCTTAAAGGAGCGGCGGGAGGCGCGGCAGCGGCTGGCGGCGGCGCGCAGGGAGCGGCGCGCGGCACGGCAGAAGAAGGCCGATGATGCCGCCGCCGCTGCGGCCGCCGCCGACGGCGCAGAGGGCGACGAGGAGGAGGACGACGACAATGACGACTACTAACGTGCCGGTGCGCTCTTTTTTTTTTTTTGTGTGTGTCTCACCCTGACTTCCAACTCCTGTTGATTCGCGGAATACACAACGATCTCCTTTGCTGTTTTTGATGTAAACCAAACACCCGTCACGCGCAGTGCACTATACTGCTCCCTAACTGTTGATTACTTGTACATATTATATCATGTCTCACTTTCCAAAGAAAAAAAAACATGTTACTTCTGCGGAACTCTTTTTGTTTTGACCAATTTATCTCGTTGAGTTGCTTTGTTCGCGAATCATTTTCCCTTTTTGAGCTCCTTCCGTTAACGTGTTGATGATGTGTGTGTGTGTGTGTGTGTGTGTGTGTGTGTGCGAAACGCTTCACGACTCTTTCCCCTTTTGAGCGTTCACGGTACTTCACAGGGTACAAGAATGTACTTTTAGGATGCTTTTTTTCTGAAGAAAAAA
This sequence comes from Kentomonas sorsogonicus, assembly GCA_030347455.1. Classification (NCBI taxonomy): domain Eukaryota; phylum Euglenozoa; class Kinetoplastea; order Trypanosomatida; family Trypanosomatidae; genus Kentomonas; species Kentomonas sorsogonicus. The sequence goes on along the minus strand of JAQOSZ010000027.1, from coordinate 131,116 downwards.
GAAAGCACGCTATTTGCTACTGGTGCCCTCACCGGAAAGAAAAAATCTTACTCATAAATACCCCCCCCCCCCACACACACACACACTACTAACAATCCACTTCCTAGAACTCTACAAAGTAACCGTTAGAGGCGTATCAAATCACAACAACAACAACTGGATATACAAGAAGCCGATGGATGCGGAGACACGCGCCAAGGTGGTGGCGGACTACAATGAGCTGGTAGAGGGCCTGGAGGAGCTGTCGGCTTCCACGGACGCGGAGGCGCGCGAGCTGCTGGAGGAGACGCGGGAACAGGTCGCGGCGCTCGCGGAGACCCTCAACGCCGACGAGCACGGACGCATCACCGTCGCTTCCCCCGGGAGTTACGTGAAGGTGATGATGCCCGGTGACAGGGCCCCCGTCGTGCTCTTTCCCCCTCCTGCTTCTTCCTCTGCGGCGGCGGCGGCCGGCGGTGGTGGCAAGTCCTCCGCGGCCTCCGAGGGAAACGAAAAGGAGGAAAGCGGCAAGGCGGCGTCCGGCGAGGCTAGCGGCGAGACGGAGACGCACTCCCGCGCCGCGCCGCAGGAGTTTGTGTGCGCGCCGTACGAGGTGTACTACGACGAACGCGAGTGGTACAGCTGTCTCGTGACCGCCGTCGTGCCGCCCGCCGACCCCTCGCAGCGCACGCGCTACCGGGCGTGGATTCTGGGCTACCCGGGCGGCGGCGGCGGCGACGGCATCGACGGCGCTTCCGCTGCCAACAGCTCTACTAGCTCTAACAACACGGCGGCGGAGGCGGAGGCGGTGTTGTTCGAGCAGCTGCGGCCGTGGCGGCGGACGGCGGCGGCGGCGGAGGCGCTGCGCGTCGGCGCCGCCTGCCACGCCATCGACCCCGCCACCGGAAAGTACGCGGCGGCGGTGGTGGAGCGACTGACGATTGAGGGAAACGTCGTCGTCACGTTTGCGGAGCCGCCAAACGCGGACGCAGTGGGAAAGGCCGCCACCGCCACTGTCAAGGACGCGGGCGCCGGCCGCAGCGCGCAGCTGCCGCTCTCACACGTGCGCGTGGGAACGTTCTACCCGCGCCTGCTCAAGGTCAACTCCATCAGCGCGGAGGAGCGGGCGGCGCGGCGGCGGGCGGCGGGCGAGCGCCGGCGGGAGCAGAAGCGCGAGCGCAAGCGCCAGCGCGAGGCGGCCATCGCCGGCGGCGCCAATGACTGGCAGGCGCTGGTGGGGGGACTTGTCACAGGGGCCGGCGGCGGCGGCGGCGGCGCCGACGACTTGGCTCTGCTCATGGGCGGGGACACCGGCGGCGCGCCGCCACTCGTCAGCAGGCGCCGCCGGTTCTGACGGTTAAGGGTCGTTGCGTCTTTTTTTCGGGTGTATGCGCCTGCGCGTGCGCATGCTATATTTCTTCTTTTTTTTTTTGTTCTTCTCGTTCTGCCGTTTTGCTCTTCCAGAATAAGTGAATACTTGGAAGAATGAGTGATCAACCAATTACGGTTGTAATGCTCGTTATCGTGCCCTCTGCAGGGAAACAAGTTTTGTACTGAAAATAATAATAATAATAAAATTTAACAGTTGAGACCCTCGTTTCAGATCATCATGGTCCTCATTTACCATCCTCATCTCTCTCTCTCTCTCTCTTACCTATTCCAGCACCCGTCCGCAGCTTGTCACACGAATTTCAACAGATAAACCGCCCAAAGCCCCCCCTTCAATTTTCTACGTACGCCCCACAAACAACAAGAACAACAAGAGCAACATGGGGATCGCCAAGGCTTACCTGACGCTGTACAACGCCGCCATGACGGCCGGCTGGTCGGTCATTCTCGTGAAGGTCTGGAAGCGGCTGGCGGAGGGCGGCAGCTGCGCCGAGGCCTACTCCGATATCCGCGAGCTGCTCCTCGTCTTCCAGACGGGCGCCATGATGGAGGTGCTGCACGCGAAGCTGAAGCTCGTGCGCAGCCCCGTCGGCACCACTTTGCTGCAGGTGCTGAGCCGCCTCCTCGTCCTCTACGGCGCCCTCGAGATCGGCTCCTCCGCCGTCACCAGCAGCCCGATCGCGGTGCAGATGCTGACCGCGTGGTGCCTCAGCGAGATCATCCGCTACTCCTTCTACGCGGCCAACCTCTACGGCGCCGCCCCCGGCCCCCTCACGTGGCTGCGCTACTCCGCCTTCCTCGTGCTCTACCCCGTCGGCATCACCGGCGAGATTGGCTGCCTCTACAACGCGCTGCCGTACGTGAAGGAGCACAAGCCGTACACCATCGAGCTGCCCAACAAGTGGAACATGACCTTCTCCTACCACAACTTCATCTGGTTCCTCCTCCTCGGCGCCTACCCGTGGGGCAGCTACGTCATGTACTCGTACATGCTCGCCCAGCGCCGCCGCACCGCCGCCAAGGCCGCCGGCACCGCCGCCGCCGCCCTCGGTAAGAAGTCCGCCTAAGCCTAAGGGCCATTCGCCAAGCGCCTGTCTGGGTGTGAATCGAACTTCGTCTGTCTTTCTTTCTTCCTTTCGTTGTTGTACTTTTTGTTTTGTTTCATGCTCCTTTGACGTGCTCGGTGTCTCCTCTCAATCCTTTACTTTTACCGCTTGATTTACCTTTTTTTTTTTTTTTCGCTTACGTGTACGGCGCTGACAGATGGCGAGCGTTGTCAGAAAGTGTATAAAAGAACGACAAGAGGGAAGCAAAAGGAACCAAAAAACGTCCATGTCGCAAAGCAATTTGGAAACGACAACAGCGAAAAAAGAAAGAAGTTTGAGAAAAGGTTCCATCGTAAAAGGAAAATAATGAAGAATGCGGATTCAGAAAAGTAAATGTCGTGGTGCCTTATCGAACGTTCTTTATTTTCTTATTATTTCTATTGATCCTTTTTTTTTTTTGGACTAGAGATGCGAACGAAAAGTGAAACCGATTTTTTTTTTTTAATAGTCCCAATTAGATTTGTATAAGAAAGATGAACAGTAACGGGACAAACTAATCAGATCCATATATAATTAATATGCTCGGAAATAATATCTAACGTCTTTTTATTTCTTTATTTATTTCTTTAATTTTTCTACCAATGCACTTCTTGTCACGGTGTTGTACACGTTTACTTCTTGTTTGCGTGCACTATTCTCGTTTCATTTTTTGTTTTTTTTCTGTTTCCTTCCTAGTATGGCCCGCGACAATATATTAATAGTCAGCTGCGCTCACGAAGTCGCACGCTTGACTTGTTTTTACTATTATTCTAAATGGGATCAAAGAGAATGGTGAGAAAAAAAAAAGGAATATAAGGTTCGAATAGATGAATTAGCGTATGCGTGTGTGTGTGTGTGTGTGTGTGTGTGCTGTGAGTGCGTTTACATTTGTGGTTGAAATGGTCAAGTACTTGCCTCTTTCTGAAGCCTACTGTTTTTTTCCCTTTTTGAGTGACGTATTCCAGTCGATGATTATCTGTGGGACTGTCCACGCGTTTGACAAACAATAAAATCCTTTTCAACCTTCTCCCTTATTCACTTATTTCATTCTCCTTCTCTCTCTCGTCTTATTGTCAAGTCACATAATCGTTAATCATAACCTTCCTGCCTTTCTACCTTTTCCCCTCCCGCTTTTTTTTTCTAAGTTCTACTATTTAAGTCTTTTCTCGTACATATATAGAAGGTTTCTCGGACCATCACAACACACACTTTAATTCTCCCCTCTCGTCCCCCAATCTTTATAAATAGAAGCGAAGTATGATGGGAGACAATGGTGGCGCCGCTTCCGCGTGGGGTGAAGGTAAATCAGCCAAACATCCACCCCCACTCGCCTCCTCCCACACGGCCATTGCCGTTGCTGTAGAAACCATCCCCCACCGCCTAGTGAGAATGGCAAAACTGCGCACGCAGCGCTCGCCGCCTCCTCTTCCCCTTTTTCCTCTTCTTCATCGGCGGGCGCGGGCGACGCGCCCAGCGGGTCTGGGCTGCGCGCGCTAAACCAGCCGAACCAATCATACCATCACCCATACCAGAGTCAAAATTACAATGTACAACAACAGCAACAGCAGCAGCAGCAACAACAACAACAACAACAGTACCGCCAGTGCTGGCAGATGTTTCTTGTCTGCAGTGCCGTCATCGTGTGCGTTGTTTTCCTTACCACTCTTCGCCTACTGAATAGCACGCGCGCCGCTTCCATTAACGCGTTCACCGGAGCGGTGGAGCTGTACAGCTTTCACTACTTTTTCTACTGCACCGTCGGCGGGGCGCTGGCCGGCCTCGCGCATTACGTTCTGACGCCTCTGGATTTGGTCAAGTGCCGCATGCAGGTGGGCAGGTACGGTAGCATGCGCCAGGGCCTAGTCACGATTGTGCGGGAGGAGCTGGAGGGCGCCTCCGCCGCTTCCTCGTCGTTTTCGTCGGCCCCTTCGTGCGGCGGCGGCGTTGCTGGCAGCAGCAAGTACGATAAAAACGGCACTCTCGGCGCGCATACCGATAGTGCAGGAGGCCACAGGAGCAAAAGCGGGGAGTTTCTGCCCGCCGCGTGCCGCCCGCTCCGCTCTGTGTTGTGCGCCGTCAACGGTCTGTACCGCGGCGGCGTCCCGACTTTCATTGCGTACATTTTACAAGGCGCCTTCAAGTACGGCATATACGAGTTCCTCAAGTTCCATGGGGCGTGGCGGGGGCGGCGGCGGGCCGTCGTCTTCTGCTTCCGCGCCGCCGGTGTGGCTGACGCTGGCGGCGAGCTGCTGCGCGGAGCTGGTGGCCGACGTGGCCCTCGTGCCGTGGGAGTCGGTGAAGATCCAGATGCAGGTGACGCTGGCCCCGACGGACATGCGCGGCACGATGACAGCCATGTGGGCTAAGGGCGGCCTCGGCGAGTTCTTCCGCGGCCTCCCGGCGCTGTGGTGCCGCCAGATCCCATACACCATGATGAAGTTCGCCAGCTTTGAAAAGGCCGCGCGTTTCCTCCAGCTCGCCGCCATCCACCTTCTCCTGGCGCCGCCGAAAGCTGGCGCCTCCGCCGCGGCCGGCAGCGCCGGTCTCGGCAGCGGCACCAAACTGCTCATCTCGCTGCTGGCCGGCGTGGTCGCGGGGGTGCTGTGCACGCTCGTCTCGCACCCGCCGGACACGCTGCTCTCCAAGCTCAACAACCCGCGCTTCGCCGGCGGCGGGGTGCGGGCGGCGTACCGCGAGGCGGGCGGGTGGCGCGGCCTCTGGAAGGGCCTCCTGCCGCGCATGGTGATGGCCTCCTCCATCACCGCCCTGCAGTGGGTCATCTACGACAGCTTCAAGGTCGCCGTGGGGCTCCCGACGACCGGCTCCGTCCCGCCGCCCTCCGCTGCCGCCGCCGCCGGTGCTGCGGTTGTTGCTGGTGGTACTGCTGCCGCCCAACACGTACACTAGAGGGACCCGTGCGCGCCATTCCAGTGCGCCATTTTTGAGAGCTTCTTTCGGGTTTTTCCTTCATTTTCGCTCCGTCTCTGGCGCGTCTCATCCGTTGCCAATTTTCTCTCCCCCCTCTTTCTCTCTGCTGCCCTCTCGTTCTTCTCGGTTTTTGTTTCTTGCTACTTCGGTTGTCTTTCGTCTGTTTATTTCTTTTTTAAATTATCACTTTTTTTCTCTCCCCTCTTTAATGCCTTGAAAAATAAGTATGTATCTAATTTTGTTTTTGAAAACTATATAATAAACGGTGATCTCGGCGTATGGTGTGGTGGTTTCGTATTCATCATTTCTCAACAATGCCAATCTCGCGGCTGCGCATGAAGTTGTAGCGTATATGAGCATCACAGAGATTGACTTTGCATCACGTCACGCTCCCCACCGTTCACTCCCTTCAAAGGGTATCTACTACTCATCAGTACATCGAAGTTGGAGAAGAAGAGGAGGAGAATAACAAACCAGCTAGTATCATCGGAACACAACAACAATAAATAAAGCAAACACCTTAAAAAAAAAGAAACAGCAATTGATGTGCGCTAATCTTGCTGATGAGGTGGAAATCGATCAGCTGAAGATTGAAAACATATGGCTTCACGACGATACAGAGCACAACATTGGCTCACACTCTTCTTCGCTGTCGAAAGGAGAAGGCAAGCAGCAGGAGGAGGACGCAGGTGGTGGCTGCTGCAGCACGCGTGACGGACGTCTGGTGTGTGTGTGGGGCCCTCACAGAGTGCACGTGCTGGACTACGCACCTCTCAGCACTCCGGTAACAAACAGCACGCGCGCGGGTCGTCACTCCAGACACCGACACACCCAAACACGGAGTCCTTCTCTTCCGTCTCAGCCAACGCGGTGTGCGCTCGTGTCCACCCTGCCTGTGCCGCACCGTAGGCTGACGGCTGCGTGCTGGCTGGAGGCGGAGGAGGCCAATAATGGAAGCGGCGGCGTTGATGACAAGGAGGATAGTGACGATACAAATGGAGGTGGTGCGGCTACGAATGCGCCGGCCTTGGTGCCCCCGCCCCCCTTGGCCCTGGCGGACGACCGCTCCACTATCACGATTCTCACCTTTTCAAAATATGCAGGGGTCTATTCTGCTACAGCCGCTGCCTCGGTGGTCGCCTCCGATTGTCCGTCAGCTTTCAACTGGTTTGAGGGGGCGACGCAGCACACGGTTTTTGTTGGCACTCGCTGGGAAAGCACGGGGCTGGGAAGAATAACAAGTGAGGAGTCCAAGCAACACGTCGGCATCTCTTCCATGATTGCGTGCGAGGGCGGTCTTTGTTACGAGGGAAGACGGAGGAGAATCGAGTGCCACACACTCGTCGTCGGGCGCTAATCTGCTGGAAACGGCAGCAGCGGCGGCGGCGGCAGCTGCTGTGGTGTGTGACGCGGCAGCACCCGCGTACGCTGTGGCGCGTCGACACCGATTCCCTCAGCGCTCACCCACTGAAGCTGCCGCGCGACTGGGGAGGCATGAACGAGAAAACGTGGACGGGCGACACCACACTGCGGCTGCACAGCGTTCAGCGTGCGGGGAGGCTGAGGAAGAGTGAGCCTGGCGCAGACGACATGGCACACAAACTGCCGCTGCCGCCGCTGCCCTGTGGCGCCTTTGCTGTCTCTGTGGAGAGAGCATCCAGCGATTTGGTTTCTATGAAAAGCGAAGTGGTGGCGATACTGAAGACTCCGCGCCGGCCGTATGTGCTAACGCCGTTGCGAGTGCGGTTGTCTTTTGTGAGCCAACAAACGCGTCACCACTCTTCACGCTGCCTCTTTCATCTCATGTTGTGCGGATGAAAAGTACCTGCGGCGGTGGTATAGCCGCTCCCACCTCTCTCAGCGTTACCGATGTCGTCTGTGGGGCGCCTCATGAAGTGCTCATATGCTGCGTTACAACAACAACAACAACAACAACAACAAGTGCTTTGGAGAGGCCGCGGTGCTGTGCTATGACCTGCGACGCCCGGGGACGCCCCTCTGGCGCCACGTCGTTACATCTCCATGCGATCAGATGAGCGTGACGCAACACCCGCACCAGCAAGATCAGCAACAACAACAGCAGCTGCGGTGTTGGCTTCGAATGACACCGATAAGCCGCTACAGCACCCTCGTGTACGACGCTAGCTCTGGCGCCTCGCAGCTCGTTTCCCACGACGGCTCTGAGGCGTTCTTGACATGGCCGTTTACGCCGCCGACAGATCCATCTCAGCGCCTTTGTTCTTCCACGCTGATCACGCTGTACAAGGGTCGTCTCTTCGCGCTGAGGAGCGGCGGGCGAAAGCGCGCGCGCCCGTCTGAGGCTGAAGAAGATGAGAGTGCGATTACTCCTGCTGGTGCCGCGACGTAATTCATTCTTCTTCTCTTGCCCCTCATTTGTTTTCTGCTGCTGATTCTTTTCCGATGTTTCCACATAGAGAAGGAAGGCGCCAAAGGAAGAACTGTAATAATCCGTTGGCGACAGAGGAGCTTCGGCATTTCCTTTTTTTCCCTATTGTGTTGATGCGACATTCGTTTTTACTTGTGAAAAGTCTCTTGTATGAACTCGCGGCCTTGTCATGGCCATAGCAGGCAAAACCTCTTCACGTCTCTTCCAACTTCCCCCCAACCTCTGCCCACCGAAGCAAAACGCGCCAGGTATTGAAAACTATTTCATCCTTTTTTCTCCGCTCGTTTCACTCCGTGTCACACATGTTTCGTCTTTGCGTACCCCGACGCCTAACCCGTGCCGCTGTCTCTTCACCCAGCTCGTGCTGCTTCGCCCCACCCGCGCTAGCGTCCTCCTCCGTTGCGTCGGCACCACACTTTGTGAAGAGGAGCACCCGCGCCGGTGACTTCTCTCATTCCGCTTGCGCGTTGTCGCCCGCTGCCTCCGCCACCGCCGCTACCATTATCACCATCACCCATCGTCACTTCTCCTCCTCTTCCGCGTCCGCGCTGCGCCCCACGATGACGCTGCGCGCGCCGGCGGACGTCGGCGACGACGCGCTGGCGGCCGACATCAAAGAGATCATCGACAGCGACCGCCTCGTGGTCTTTCTCACTGGCACGCCCGAGCAGCCGCAGTGCCGCTTCACGGTGCAGATGGTCGACCTTCTCTCGCAGCTCGGCGTCAAGTACAGCTTCTTCAACATCCTCGACGACGAGGAGGTGTGCGAGGGCCTCAAGACGTACAGCGAGTGGCCGACGTACCCGCAGGTGTACGTCGACGGAGAGCTGCTCGGCGGATTCGACATTTGCAAAAAGATGATGCTGGACGGGTCGCTGGTCAAGCTCTTCAAGGAGAAGAAGTTTTTGTAAGTCTTCTGTACTTGAATAGAATACCCATATGTTTATCTATATATAATGTGATGAGAAACAGAAGTGTATGCGGTGTCACATCTTTACAGATTCTTTATCGTTTCGATTAATTTGTTTTCCCTCTTTTTTTTTTTTTTTACCGCTTCGCTATCTTTTATTATGATCTTACCATTTGCTTTTTACTATTACTAATCCAGGTGTATTTCTCACTGTATCTTGCGACTTTTATCGGATCCGTCGAATTACACTTCGTCTTTGGAAAAATTATTTCACCATGTCCTACTCAATACTTGATTCGTGCTTCTGAGCTTCTACCTTCTCTCATTAACATTTTTCTGTCACCCCCCCACGTCCTTCTTCGCGAAGGCTTATGCCATCTTTTCCTTCTCACTCAACTTTTGAACAGTCTACTATCTCTTACCTTTTGTATCTTTGTTCTCCCTTCATCATATCCTTACGTCAACACTCCAACTTCACCAGCTGAGTTTGCGAGTGCGGCGCTCTACACCACAATCAACAAAAAAAAAAAACAGCGACATAGTCTTTTATATTTGCTCACTCACTCACTCACCAGTAGGAAGCAGTACGAGCAAAAAAAAAGAAAATCGTTGGATAACTGCTTTGAGGACGTCACTGAACACACATACACGACACACACATCGCTATCATCTATATTAGACACTATTCATCTCATTCACCATAACCTCTCACTCTCCCTACCCCACCCAAATTACTTGTCAACATGCCCCCAAAGAAGCGGCCGCGGCGGGCGGAGCTGAACGAGGACACGGCGGCGCTGGACGAGCTGTGGGAGCGGCACTGCCCGCTGCTGATGGGCTCTGTCAACTACACAGACGACTTTGTCTCCGAGATGTGGGAGGTGTTCTTTCCGGTGCTCGAGGCCTCCCCCGCGGCGCGCGTGCCTGGCGCTGCGTACCGTCGCGGCTGTGGCGGTGGCGGTAGCAACAGCAGCAGAGACTCCACCGGAGGCGGAAGAGGCCTCGACTTGATGTCTTTCTTTGGTCCGAGGAACACCAACCGCGAGAAGCCGGCGGGCGACACCGACAACGCACACGTCAACACCGGCGACGCGGCGGCGGGGGACGCCGTGGTGCCCATCACGCACACCCTCGTGCTGCACCTCCACCGGGGCATCGCCCGCCGCGGCGCCAGCTCTGAGGCCCCCGCGTCGTCCGGCGGCGCGGCGGCGGAAGCGGCTGAAGCGGTGTCGGAGGAGGCGTACTTTGGCTCCCCCGGCGGCGGCGCCGCGGCCCTCACGGACGACATGCTGCGCGCGCTGCACGACCAGCCGCGCGTCACCCTGCCCGTGCTCGAGTTCTTTGCAGCCGTGATGCTGTTCCGGCGCGACCCGTCGGTGCTCGCGAGCGGCGCCCTCGGCCGCGTGTACGTGCACCTGGTCATGGACGCCGCCGCGGCCGCCGCGCAGACGACCCCTTTTGACTACCTCGGCGCCTCGCAGCTGGAGAGGCTGGTGGTGGTGCGCGGCACGATTGTGCGCCTCAGCCCCTCCCGCATCGCCTGCGCGCGGCTGCCCTTCCGCTGCGGCCGCTGCGGCGCGGTGCGCTCCGTCGCGACCGAGGGCGGCGTGCTGGTGTACCCCGGGCCCTGCGGCGGCAAGTGCCGCGGGTACAAGTGGGCGCCGCTCACCAGCGACGCGGGCACCGTCTGCGAGGAGGTGCAGCTGCTGAAGCTGCAGGAGCAGACCGACGTGCACGGCGCCGGAAACGGCAACGGCAACGGCGGCGGCGGCGCTGCGGGCGCGCTCATCTGCCATTTCGACGCCGACGGCGGCGCGGGGGGAGGCGCGAGCGACGCCAACGGCGGTGGCGCTGGCGCTGGTGGTGGTGGTGGTGGGGGCATCAGCAAGGTGCTCGAGGTGGAGCTGCGGGAGCCGCTGCTGGACAGCTGCGTGGTGGGCGACGCCGTGTGCATCTGCGGCATTCTCGGCACTCGCCGGATTGGCGGCGGCGGCGGCGGCGGCGGAGGGAAAGGGGCGGCGGCCAACAACGGCACGCAGCAGATTTGCCTCTACGCGCGCGCCGTCTCGAGTCTTGCGCAGTCCACCGCCGGGAGTGCCGCGGCGGCCGCCGCGCAGATGTCGGCCCACAACGCCGTCGCCAGTGGCGGTGGCGGCGGCGGCGGTCTCGGCACTGCTGGTGGTGTGTCGGCAGCGCTGGGGACGGCGTTCGGCGGCGGCGCTGGCGGCGGCGGCCTGGCGGACATTCTGTGGTCGGCGGAGGAGAGCGGGCGCTACTACGAGATCTCGCGGCACCCCAACTGGTTCGCGCGCCTCGCCGCCAGCGTCGCGCCGTCGCTCTACGGCATGTCGCTCGTGAAGGAGGCGCTGCTGCTGGCGGTGCTGGGCGGCACCGTCGGCGGCCTCGGCGGCGGCGCCCGCAGCAACATTCACGTGCTGCTGCTGGGCGACCCGGGTCTGGGCAAGTCGCAGCTGCTGCGCGCCGCGTGCAACGTCGCCCCCCGCAGCGCCTTTGTGAGCGCGCACACGAGCTCGAGCTGCGGCCTGACGGTGACGCTGTCACGCGACCCCGTGTCCGGCGAGGCCACCTTCGAGGCGGGCGCGGTGGTGCACGGCGACGGCGGCGTGACGTGCATCGATGAGATCGACAAGGGCGGCGCGGAGCACAAGGCGCTGCTGGAGGTGATGGAGCAGGAGACGGTCAGCGTCGCCAAGGCGGGCATGGTCTTCACGATGCCGGTGCACACGTCGGTGCTCGCCGCCGGCAACCCCATCGGCGGGCGCTTCGACCTCACCAAGCCCATCTCCGCCAACGTGAGCCTGAGCCCGGCGCTGCTCTCGCGCTTCGACATCATCGTGTGCCTGCGCGACCCGCTGCGGCACGAGACCGACGCCCTCACACGCCACGTGCTGCAGGTGCACCAGCTCGCGCCGCGCCCGGCCGACAGCCGCGCCGCCCCGCCAGCGTCCGCCGCGCCGCCGCCGCCGCCGCGCAGCGCTACGCCAAGCCGACTCTCATGACGCACCTCCGCGGCGGCGGCGGCGGCAGCGGCAGGCAGCGGCGTGACCGGCGACGAGACCCCCGGACAGCCCGCCTGCGGCCCTCTCTCCGGCGGGAGCGGCGGCGGCGGCGCGGGATCGCTGCCGCTGGAGCTCGTGCAGCGCTTCATACTCTTCGCGCGCTCGCAGTGCCACCCGACGCTGTCGCTGGAGGCGTCGCAGGCGCTCAAGGCACACTACATGGAGGAGCGCGCAAAGATGGCGGCGGCGCTCGCGGCGGCCGGCGGGGCGGCGGGCGGCAGCGCGGCAGCGCGGGTGGAGCGCCCCGTCACGCCACGCTACCTGCAGGCGCTCATCCGCGTGTCGCAGGCGCGCGCCAAGGTGGAGCTGCGGCTGGAGGCGACCCGCGCCGACGCCGAGTACGCCATCCAGCTGCTGCAGCAGTGCCTCCTCTCCTTCCGCCCGGCGGAGGCGGACGGCGGCGCGTGCGGCGGCGGCGCCTCCGCCTCCGCCTCCCCGTACGCGCTGGTCGCCCCGCCGTCGCGCAAGAAGAAGAACCAGCGCGAGATGGTGGTCGAGCTTCTCAAGGCCGAGATACTCCGCTGCGGCGGCGGCGGCGGCGGCACGGACACGCTGCTGCCGTACAGTGCCGTCCTCGCTGCTTGCGAGGAGGCGGGCTGCAAGAACCCGAGCGCGACGGTGCATCAGATGAATGAATTCGGCATTTTGCTCCAGAAAGGAGATAAGTTCGTTCTTCGTGGCGTCTGATGTTTTTTTTTTTTCCCCCACCCGCCCACTGCTCCCTCATACTTACTGCTCTCTCTCTCTCTCTCTCTCTCCTCCACCCGATCGTGTACATCTACACCGATCATGCTTTGAAGAGTGGTTGAACTTGTTGGGACAATCGCTCACATTCTGCCACATCGATGGGTAGTGAGAGAGAGAGAGAGGTGGGGGGGGGGGAGAAGTGCGGACGATGTGGGGTGGAGGCGATTCGAGTGAGAGAGGATGTGAGGAAGAGGGGTGCCGAGGCAAACCCAGATTCCTTGTGATGAGCGCACCAACCCCAAAGTGTAACGTGTCATAATGCTTCTGAAACGTATGGAACCTCTGTTTGCTTTGTCTTTTCACACTATTCGGTAGTTCCTTTGCCGTGCCTCTTCGAGGATGAGTGGTGTGTGATTAACCGCTCCTCAGCTTGTGTGTGTGCTGAGTTGTGCGGGTTGTTGAGTATCACCGACTCTTCTTCGCATCATTTCGCGTATTCGTATCTGAACTTTATCCACCACCTAGTAGAAAAAGTGCGTCTCGCTAAGAAAAAAAAAGAAAGAAAAAAGTGAGCTTTTCATTTTCCCGCCTTTCGCCATTCATTCTCTACCATTCTTTTAGTTTCATCACAAAGGCTTAAAGAAAAAAAAAAAGAGGATACCTGCGTGACTTTGTTCTCTCCTCCCTCTCTTTTTTTTTCCTCCCCCTTTCTACGTTTTTCTTTCCTTTTCCTTTTCTTTTTCACTTTCTTCCTTCACCGCTCCACTCCGTTCGACACTGAGGACGCAAAGACAATGCCCAAAAAGTTTTCGACGCGCCGCCCCAAACGCTTCGCGGATTATAAGAACCACTGCATGGAGCTCTCCCGCCGGAACGGCCGCAGGGATCCTCGGATTCCAACTGGCCAGCTCCCTGAAGACTACGATCCGGACACACGCGGGGACACATGCGACGAAAACTACGACGATTACAGCACTGACCCGCAGCTTGCCAAGCGTCTACTCCTGGATCATATTCGGGATATTTGCAGCGGCAGGGGGAATCTTGAGTACGCCCGCGAGACTGTGGATCTGGTTGATTACTGCACTTGGCAGTGGGACGTGTTGAACGCGAACCACATCGCAGAACTGCAGTTCGTCGCCCGCAGCGAATCTGAGGTGTCCCCAGAAGCAAGAAGCGCGGCACGGTACGTGCTGCGCCAGTATTTCGCTGCGAAGGGCCGTGACTAGTATGAAAATGTCGTGGATGACTCTCTTGTTTAGGCGGTTCTCACTCGATTCGTATGAATCTATCAAGTGTATCGCGTATATCCCCCCCCCCTAAGTGCACGCTTGTCTTCCTTCCCTTTCCGTACGCTCTACCTTTCTTGATTTCTGACCGCAAAAAGGATAAAAAAAAGAAAAAAAAGTATGTTGAGATAGATAGAAGAGAACTCTAACCACGTTAGATGTCCCATCTAGCACACTACCGGTTTGTGGTTGCCGGGCCGAAGAGATTATTCTTTCCGGCTATCATTTTTTTGTTTTATTTTTCTTCTACTTTTTTTTTCTTATTTTGATTTATTACCCTCTTTCCATCACTTCCACTTCCACTTTTTTTTTTTGTCTATTCTATTGTAGCCTTCGCTTTGCCGGGCAGACATAGAACCCCCCGCGGAGTCACACCAAGTACTCTGCGCGCTATATGTTTTTTTTCTTTTTCCCACTCTATTCCTCTATTCCTCTGATTGTCTTTTTTTCTTTTTCATTTACCAGTGCTGTAAAACTGTTGTTTAAAGTGTTTTTTTATTATTATTTTCTGTTCAGTGGCATTTGTTTTTTTCTTTTTTATCGTCGTGCTGTGCTTTTATTCAAATGTCGTCTCTTATCACTCCTGTGTGCTATACACAACAGATTCAACCATATGACCCCCTTCTCCCATTGCGCCCATCTATTTTTCTGTCTGGGAGCGCCTGCGTCTGGTTTGACCAGGCCCTTCGGCGCGCATGAGAAGTAATCTCTGCATGCGCTGCACTTACTTCTCTTGTGTCCGTTCATTTCGAAAGAAGGCGAAACGTCGCTACCACACTAAATGATCAGTCGAGCATGTACCTAGAAAATTGATAGGTCCCTGCATGGGAAACATGTTTACTTGAATCTGCATTTATGCCTAATCCGTTCATGTCCATTGCCCTTCTCCCCCTCCCACCCCATTTATACTCCTCCTCTCTGCTTTTGGTCTTTATCTTCACACAAAAGAGAAAAAAAAAAGCAGCGCTACTCCCGCCTTACACCGAGTCACACGTACCTAGATCCTTTTGCACGCACAGCAGGCGCCATGTCCGAGGAGGAGCAGCGCGTGGCCTACTGCCAGCAGCACAACATCCATCACCTGCTGGAGCTTCTGGCGACCAAAGTGCTGGTGGACCGCCCGGAGAATCCGTTTGCGTACCTGCGCGAGCTGCTGACGTCGACGGAGGAGTCGGAGAAGAAGAAGGGCTCCTACGACCCCACCCGCATCCATTTTGAGGGCGACGAGGCCGGCGGCAAGGAGGGCGGCGGCCAGGGGCAGGGCGGTGGTACTGCTGCCGGCGGTGGTCTGAAGAAGATCACGCTGGGGACCTTTGGCCTCGACAACGCGGGCAAGACGACGCTCATCTCGGCTCTGGGGGGCGAGATCGACGTGAACTGCACCCCCACCGTCGGCTTCGCGCCGATCCACTTCCAGACGGAGGAGCACGACATATGCATCTTCGACCTCGGCGGCGCGGCCAACTTCCGCGGCATCTGGGTGCACTACTTCCACGACTGCCACGGCATCCTGTACGTGGTCGACGCGGCCGCGCCGGAGGAGCAGACGGAGCAGGCGCTGCAGGTGCTGGCCGACACCCTCGCCCACCCCTACGTCGCCGGCAAGCCGCTGCTGCTGCTCGCAAACAAGAAGGACCTCCCGGACGCGCGCCCCGCCGACGAGGTGTTCCCCGAGAGTCTGCTGCAGGAGCTGCTGCCGCCGGAGGCCGCCGTGCCGCACCGCGTCGTCGCCAGCTGCGGCGTCAAGGAGGACCCCGAGCTCGACGCCGGCGTCGAGTGGCTGCTGCAGACCGTCGCGGAAAAGTACGACGAGCTCGCCGCGCGCGTCGGGAAGGAGTCGGCGGCGGTGCGGGAGGAGCAGGAGCGCAAGCGCCAGGAGCGTCTCGCCGCCATCCGCGCCGGAAACTAGCGAGGCCACGGTGGTGAGGGTGACAGGGGAGGGGAGGAGGGGAGGGGAGGGAAAGGTGATGGAGTGAGACACACAGCAACCGGTAACGGAGCGCGGCGGCAATTTCCCTCTTGGACTTTGCTATTTTTTTTTGCTTCTCCATCCATAATCATTCCTGTATCGATTTCTCTCTCTGCCTCTTTCTCCCTTCTCTCGTTCGAACGTTGCTGCCGATGTGAAGTCCACTCTAGTGCCGTTTTCGGACCCCCACCCTCCCCTCCTTCTTTTTCCCTCCCCTCGAATTTGCCTCTTTTTGCGTTAGATAGATGAAATCCTCTTTTTTTACTCCCCTGTTATCCAATAGAGGTGTGTTATGTAATTCATCAGGATCGATTATGTAAAGCAATCCACACTGTTTCATTTGCGAAACACACATACTAGCTACCAAATAAGAGGAAAAAAAGTACAAACGTGATAATCTGTTGAACCACATTGCTTGTGGTGGATGAAAAGCGTCGATCCAACTTCGTTAGTCACTGGGATTACTGCTGAGAGAGAATGCGAGTCAGATCGATCTTCTCAGTTCTCTCTCTTTTTTTTTTTTCTTATTCTCTTACGGATGTTCTGCTTGAGAGTTTTGTCTGCTAGGTGAAATGCAATACGATTGACACAGCTCAAATGTCTGCGATAAACCTTACAATTGTACTGAACTGTGTGCAAATGACTGTCCAAACACTCCCGCTCATTCTTTTCCTTCTTTGTTGTTTTCCTCATCCCTTCACTTATTAGGAGAAATCCACATAACATTCCAAGACATTGAAAGAAGTGACTCTTTCCCCCACACTAGCTGGCGGTTTCTGAGTCTTTATTCTTCTTTCTCCCTCCGCTTATTTTTTTTTTTGATTTCTATTCCCATTCTGCACTTGTAACAACTATCGATGCGCCAGACGGCGTTGCTGCTGCGCCGCGGTAAGCCGCGCCCGCGCGCCGGCATGTTCCCCGACAAGTACCGCCGCGTGCCGAACCTACTCAAGCCGCAGCAGGGCGGCCAGCAGTTCTTCTCCGAGTTCCTCATCCGCACCGCCAACGACGAGCTAGAGATGCAGCAACAGCAACAGCAGGAGCAGCAACAGCAACAGCAGTACAACCGCACAGGCGCGCCCGGCGGCCTCGGCGACGGCAGCTCGGCGGCGATGGGCGGCGGCGGCGGCAGCGGCGGCGTGTACCCGCTGTTCCCGCAGGCGGACCTGCAGGGGGCGATGCGGCGCACCAAGGAGGAGACGATCCGCGCCGAGATGGACGCCCTCGTCGCCGCGGACGGCTTCCAGCGGCAGCGCGGCTTCAACGAACTCGAGTGGTACGAGGCGGAGCGCCGCGACCGACACAGCGGCGCCAAAGGACGGAGCCGCCGCTGCCGCTGCCGCTACCGCTGCAAAGGACGGTGCCGCCGCCTCCCACGCTGGTGCCGCTGCCGCTGCCACCGCCGGCCTGCCGGAGCGGGTGCTGGGCGACGACTACTTCCAGAGCCGCTACGGCTACTCGCTGGTCAAGGGGACGCCCGCGGCGCAGGAGCCGCCGGCGGTGCAGTACAGCCAGCTGGACCTCTGGGGCGAGCTGCCCAAGTACTCCCGGGACATGGTCTTTCTCTACCTCATCTCGCGCCGCCGCAACACCTACGCGGTCGCCTACGACTACGAGGGCCGCCGCTTCCTGAGCCCCTACACCGCCGGCAACCGCGGGCTCAAGGGCGGCGACCGCGGCTTCCGCGGCGACGGCAGCACCGACAACGGCCACCAGGTCGCGAGCATGTATCTCAACGCACTGCTGCCGGAGGTGCGGAAGCGGCGGGCGGCGGAGGGGCGGCCGGTCGGGCGCGGGGAGAAGATCGACCTCGTGGTGCGCGTGATGGGGTTCTACAACGGCCGCCAGGGCGCCGTGCGCGCCGTGCAGGACCGCAGCACCGAGTTCAACGTGCGCTACCTGGAGGACATCACACCGTTCCCCAACAACGGGCCCAAGATGCCCAAGGGCGTCTTTAGGTAAGAAAGAAAATACTGAGGGCGGGGTGAACTCGAGCTTCAATACAGAAGACTTTGCTCCTGCTCGAACGGAGAGCTATTGAAGTGATTTTTTTTTCAAATGGCAGAGCACTTCTCATTCCCCGCGACTTTCCATTTTTCCTTGCCTGTCTTTCATTAAAAAACAAAGAAAAATCTCCACATTTGCACAATTTACAACTGAAATGACATTATCCACAACAATTAAAGGAAAAAAAAAAGATGCACAAAGAAGAAACAAACAACGCAAACACACAGATGCGCGTACTCCCCCTCCCCCCCCCAACACACACACACACAGTCAGAGAGAGAGAGAGAGAAGAGAGAGAGAGAGAGGAGAGAGAGAGAGAGAGAGAGAGATATGTATGATTGCGGTCTGGTGATCGAGGAATGGAATGGATAGTAATGCAGTGTTCAAATGAGGAGAGTGTGTGCAGTTTTAGACAGCGTTCGTAGTTCTGCATGATGTCGAAAAGACCAAAACCAACTACATTGAAGCAGTACACACGAGTTGCGTAGAATCATTTGCTCACTTTTCTTTCACCGCACCTTTCTAAACCTCTTTTCCTCCCTCTCTCTTCTCGCTTTGTCTTTCCCCCATATTCCAACCACTCACTAGTTCTACCAAGTTATCTCTAGTAAAGCTACGCCACCGTTGCTGTCTGTCAAGATCTCCTGAGTTGTTCGTATATTATATCTAATACGCACGCCCAGGATCTGTGTTTGCCTCCGCACGTTTTCTTTTTCCTTTTCTCCGGCGCCTCTTCATTTCTCTCGCCAGAAACCCCTCTTTTTCTTTCTCCCCCTAACAGGACTGACTGGACTCTTTTAACGGTGTCCACGTCGTCCACGCCACATCACCACCGAAAATTCTCCGCCGTACCTTAACCAGCATGTCCAAGCCGTACGACCTCGTGGTCATCGGCGCCGGCTCGGGCGGCCTCGAGGCGGGCTGGAACGCGGCCGCGCTGTACAAGAAGAAGGTCGCCGTGATCGACGTGCAGATGAAGCACGGCCCGCCCTACTTCTCGGCGCTCGGCGGCACCTGCGTCAACGTCGGCTGCGTCCCCAAGAAGCTCATGGTGACCGGTGCCACGTACGCCGACACGATCCGGGAGTCGGCCGGCTTCGGCTGGGAGCTGGACCGCGCGAGCGTGCGGCCCAACTGGGAGACGCTGATCGCGGCCAAGAACAAGGCGGTCGGCGACATCAACGATAGCTACGACGGCATGTTCAAGGAGACGGAGGGGCTCAGCCTGCACCTCGGCTTCGGCGCCGTCGCGGACAAGAACACCGTCGTCGTGCGCAAGTCGGAGGACCCGAGCAGCGAGGTGCTGGAGACCCTCGAGACGGAGCACATTCTGATCGCGACCGGCTCGTGGCCGCAGCGCCTCGGCATCCCCGGCGACGAGCACTGCATCAGCTCCAACGAGGCCTTCTACCTGCCGCAGGCCCCGCGCCGCGCCCTCTGCGTCGGCGGCGGCTACATCGCCGTGGAGTTCGCCGGCATCTTCAACGGGTACAAGCCGGCCGACGGGCACGTGACGCTGTGCTACCGCGGCGAGCGCATCCTGCGCGGCTTCGACCCCGTCATCCGCGAGGCGCTGACGACGCAGCTCGAGGCCAACGGCATCGAGGTGCTCACGCACGAGAACCCCGCCGCGATCTCCCTCAACGCCGACGGCAGCCGCCACGTCAAGTTCGAGAGCGGCCGCGAGGCGGACTACGACGTCGTCATGCTCGCCATTGGTCGCAAGCCGCGCTCGCACGCGCTGCAGCTCGACAAGGTCGGCGTCGAGGTCGGCCGCAACGGCGCCGTCAAGGTCGACGCGTACTCCAAGACGAACGTCCCCAACATCTACGCCATCGGCGACGTGACGGACCGCGTGATGCTGACGCCGGTCGCGATCAACGAGGGCGCCGCGCTGGTCGACACCGTCTTTGGCAACAAGCCGCGCGCGACCGACCACACCAAGATCGCCTGCGCCGTCTTCTCCATCCCGCCGATCGGCACGTGCGGCATGATCGAGGAGGACGCGGCCGCCAAGTACCCGCGCGTCGCCGTCTACGAGTCCAAGTTCACGCCGCTGATGCACAACATCAGCGGCTCCAAGTACAAGCAGTTCATCGCGCGCGTCGTGACGAACCACGCCGACGGCGAGGTGCTGGGCGTGCACATGCTCGGCGACAGCAGCCCCGAGATCATCCAGAGCGTCGGCATCTGCCTCAAGATGGGCGCCAAGATCGCCGACTTCTACAGCACCATCGGCGTGCACCCGACCAGCGCGGAGGAGCTCTGCTCCATGCGCACCCCCGCCTACTTCTACGTCGACGGCAAGCGCACCGAGCAGATCGAAAGCAGCCTGTAGGGCAGCCGACATCTGACAGCGTTGTTTCTCCTCTCGCGTCTTGTCTTTGCTTGCTGACGCGCACGGGAACGCAACAGGAGAGAGAGAGAGAGGGAGAGATAGTGGGAGACAAAGAAAAATGGGGAGTGAGAAAAATGTCCTTTGTCGAGCCGTCCCCTCCCCTCCCTCCTCTCTCTCTTCTTTCTTTCTTTCTTCCTTGTTACCTTCCTTTTTTTTTTTCCTCAAATGAAACTTCTCCTTTTCGCCCATTCTTTTCTTTCCCAAAATACACCTTTTGTTTTCTAGTGAATATCATTCAAAGAACAAATATCGGTATATCTAAAAAAGCAACACGAACTTAACGTTAAAGAGACGTAGTTCTAACGAGCAAAACAAAGCTGCAATGCCTGCTACACCAGTAGCCCGTCGTTTAGGACTCGGTAAAAAAAAGAAAGAAACACTCCTTTTTAATTTTTTTCCTATTATTATTATTATCGCTGTCGAATGATGGTTTCACTGTTCCATAACTTCTGTCTCTCTTCTATTCTGGACTCGTCGTCATATGGTGATGAGTTACAGCTTTTTTTTTTTTTGCTCTTTCTTACTCATTTTTGATCTTTCTTTGTTTTCCTATTTACGTGCCCACTGGGTCTTTTTCTTTGCAATGATCCAGTACTGATCGGTGACTCATAACTACACTGGGGCAGCTTTGAAAAGAAAAAAATGAAGAAAAACACAATAACGAAGAACGTCGAAGTTGAGATGGATTCCAGTAGCCACGTTCAAAGACGAGAAATGTGTGGCTCTGTCGACTTGACGTTTTATCACCCATACTTACATGGCTATGATGTCTATATAGCAAGCAGACGTGGCACTGCATCAGTGAGACCTAAATAAAACTTAGTATCACACTGTTATGCTGGTAGTTCTGCCTCTGTTTTCCACGTCACCAACATTTTTTTTCTCCTTCACAATCACTACCGTGTCAGTACCGGAAAGAGAGAGAGGAAAAAAAAAGGAATTGACTACTTGACCAGCCTGTAAACTTTTTTTTTTCATTCAAGTTAGGATTAACCCCCCCCCCCCCCCTTGACATGAGCGAATTCGAGCACCTGGGGCTGCAGCAGTGGCTGGCGCGGCAGTGCGCCTACATGGCGCTCCACCACCCCACACCCATCCAGAGCGCCTGCATCCCCCCGGCGCTCGCCGGCAAGCACATTGTGGGCGGCGCCGCCACCGGCAGCGGCAAGACGGCCGCCTTCGCGCTGCCCATTCTGCAGAGGCTCTCCGCTGACATGTACGGCGTCTTCGCACTGGTGCTCACGCCGTCGCGCGAGCTCGCCTACCAGATCGTCGATCAGTTCATCGCCTTCGGGGCGCCGCTGAAGCTGCGCACGATGCTCGCCATTGGCGGCGTCCCGCACAACGAGCAGGTGAGCCTGCTGCAGGGCCGCCCACACGTGGTCGTCGCGACCCCCGGGCGGCTGCTGTACCTGCTCGACACCTTCGCCGCCGAGGTGATGCCCGCCTTCCGCAACCTGCGCTTCCTGGTGCTAGACGAGGCGGACCGCCTCACGGAGGGTGACATGCAGCGGGACGTGCGGGAGATTCTGGGCCGGCTGCGCCCGACGCCGCGGCGGCAGGCGATGCTCTTCTCCGCCACCATCAGCCCGCAACTGCTGCAGGTCAGCGGCGCCCCTGAAAAGGAGAAGAGCAAGACGAATGCGGCCGACGACGCCGACGGCGAAAAAGAAGAGGACGAGGAAGAGGAGGAGGAGTCGTTCCTGTCGCTGCTGGGTGTCCGTGACTCCGCTAGCGTGGTGGTGACGACTCTAGGCAATTCGCAGGCAGAGCAGGGCACAGCCACTGGCGTCACGACATCGCTCCCAAGTGATGCCGCCGAGAGTGCCTCGGCCGGCGGCGTCGACAAGGGCAGCAAGGCCGCCCTGTACACCTTTCCCGCCACACTCGCGCAGACGTACCTCTTCATGCCGGACATGGTGAAGCTCCCCCACCTCGTCGCCGCCCTGCGCGCGCAGGGGAAGGAGCAGTCGACGATCGTGTTCGCCAACTCGTGCCACCGCGCGGAGCTGGTGCGCTTCACGCTGCAGCTGCTCGGCTTCCCCGTCTGCAGCCTCGACTCGCTGCTGTCACAGAAGAGCCGCCTGGACAACCTCGCGCTCTTCAAACTGCGCATCGCGCGCATCATGGTCGCCACCGACATCGCGGCGCGCGGCCTCGACATTCCCGCCGTCGGGCTCGTCATCCACTACGACGTGCCTAAACACGCCGAGACGTACGTGCACCGCGTGGGACGCACCGCGCGCGCCGGCCGCCCCGGGCTGTCGGTCGCCCTCGTCACCGAGTATGACGTGGAGCTCGTGCAGCGCATCGAGCGCAAGACGCGCGTGCGGTGGACCCTGTGGGGGGCCAAGACGAAGACCCCTCGCCAGGGCGCCGCCGCCAGCAGCACGGGGGAGGAGGGCGAGCGGACGGACAGCACGGGTGACGCTGGCGAGAGCGCCGAGGAGCCGACCGCCGCCCTCGGCCGCCCCGTCCGCGAGAGGGACGTGCTCAAGGTGCTGGAGGAGGTCTCCGCCGCCAAGATTCAGGCGAAGCAGCTGGTCGACGAGCAGTTCGGCGAACGCGCGCGCAACCTCAAGGCGCAGGCCTCCCTAAAGAAGCGGCACAACCAGGAGCGCATCCAACAACAACAACAGCAGCGGCAACACCGAAACCGGCAGCAAAGCGAGGACCCGCGACGCCCAGTGCCCAGCAGCCGGCGAGGCACCGATGAGGGTACACTGCCTGTCTCCCGCCCCGCCTCCTCTGCCGCCTCGTCTCTTCCCCCAGGCGCTGCCAAGAAGCGCGCACGTGACAACCACCACACCGGCGATCGCGACCCGAGTACGGGTGGTCGTGCGTCTTTTGCCGCTAACGGCACCGCGGAGCCGGAGGAGCCTTCCCGGCCGTCGAAGCGCCAGCGGAAGGAGAAGGACACAGAGAAGACTCCCAAGAATACTAACAAGGCACCACTGGCGAAGAAGGCTTCTCCGGTCAAAGCCCAGAAGGGGGAGAAGAAGAAGAAGAAAAAGTGATGGTGCCACGACTGGGTGTTTGTTCTCTTCTTCTTTTTTTTCTTTCCAATTTAACATGTTAACCGCTAACACTCTCATCTGTTCTTTTTTCTCTTTTGTAACATTCGTTTAATTCCTCGTGCTAGTATTAATATGAAAAAAAGGTATCCACGTAAAACAATCTTCTCCTTCTTCGTTTTGATTTCCAGTTGTAATTTAATGTGTCTCGCCGCGACGTAGGTACTTCTCACTCTGTCTGGTTCTACCCATCTCTCACTCGACCCCCCTTTCTCTAATATTAAAAAAAAAAAAGAAAGCATACAGAGGTATTTCATAGCATTCATTGCTTTTTTTTTCTTGACAGAAGCTGCGCATCTATTCTTCGTCGTAGTTACGCGCATTTAGAGAAAAAGTAACCCCCTCCTTCAACACATACCCCCTCCCCCCGACACACAGACACACCCATAACCGCCCACCATGGACGACGGACGCGACCTACCTACCTTCGACAACCACTACACGAATGGCACGCTGGTCGACAACTGGTACGAGGACCGCGAGATGCGCGGGCAGGGCGAGGGGCGCGCGCCGCACACCTTCACGCTGAGCGGCGCCGCCCCCGCGCAGCACGAGCAGCTGACAAAGGACTGGGCGCGCAGCCACACCGTGTACCAGGTCGACTACGGCAACGACGACCCCGGCGCCGGCGCCCGCGCGCGCCCCCTGCAGGACGGCACGGCCGCCGAGATGAAGCCCCCGCCGGACATGCCGCGTGAGATGATCTTCGGCACGGCGGAGCACCAGTACTTCGAGGGCAGCGCGACCAACTGGGACTACGGCTCCTACTGGGCCGGCGACGGCACCCGCGTCAACCACAACGGCGAGGTGGAGGACGACAAGGGCGGCTTCGCGAGCAGCGGAACGGCCGGCAACAAGGGCCGCAGCGTCCTGGCCAACACGCGGCGGGAGCAGCTCTTCCGCTCGACGGCGGCGGCGCGGCAGGAGGCGGGCGTGACGACGCTTTACGAGAGCAACGAGAAGCATAAGGAGAAGCTCCGCTTTGGGCTCTCGCAGCAGCAGAGCCGCAGCGTGCGCCGGGCCAACTCCAAATCGCGCGGGGCGAACGCCACCGCCAACAACAATGACAACAACGGCCAGGCTGGCGGCTGCGGCTGCGGCCGACGCACCTTCCGGGACATGGCCGGCGAGAGGCAGGAGGTGCGCGCGACGGAGCAGCTGCCGGACGAGGACGACCGCTTCGTGACCACCAAAATGAGCGCCGACACCCCTGTTGACCACTTCTTCTTCCAGCGCCGCCTGCCGCCCCCGACGGTGCAGTAAAAAACAAAAACAAAACAAAGCACGACATTGAGAGGTGGATATGCTGCCTCTCTCTCTCTCTCTCTCTCTCTCTATCTTTCGAGAAACAATGTCGCTTTTGCTCTGATGCTTTCTTGATAGGTCAGCCCTGTTTTTTTTTTCTTCTCGATGTAAATTAACGAAGCGACTCACTCGCGAGACAATTTCAAATGCAGTAGCTACTGCTATTCACCCTGCTCCGTGAGGGCTGCGGAGCCTGTACATGTACCCCTCCTACACTCATTACTTAGTCTTTTTCTTCAATTATTGTTGCTCTATGCTTCCCGTCATTTGTTTCCTACTCAGCTGTACCTCGTGTAGCACCCACCTAACACAAATCTGAGAATGACAGATGCCCCCATCTCAGCCTTTCGTTTTGCTCTCGTTGTCACTGTGTGACATGGTGAGGTGCGCGCGTTGCTGCACACGATCACTGCATACGTTGAGGTGCTAGCTCTACAAGGCGTATTCTGATGAGAGGATCGAAGATTCTAGTATGTGAATGAGTTCAACGACGTCAACGACCTCTCTTCCCATCCTCTATATCCTCTACAGTTGTTGCGATCACGGTAAGTTTTCCGAGTAACCATAGAATTTTTTTTTTTTTTTAGTATAGTAAGTTAACATGTCGCTCACAACCACTACTCCTTCAGAGGTAACCAACACGCTCCCCGGTGGACTGCGGGAGTACGTCATCCTGCTGGGGATGGCGTTGGCGGCGGCGAAGAACCCGCTGTGTGTCTCCATGCAGGGACAGGACGGATCCAACGACGTCTTCCTCGTCACTGGGTTCGAGCACGGGGTGCTCTTGCACCAGCTCCCCTATGACGACTACGCGGATATCTTTCTCGCGTACGACGACGTCTCCCCGCTGGCCAACTACAGCAACATTTGGCCGACGCAGCTGACAGACGAGTTGGCGGCTAACGTCCGCCGGGCTGGGGTCAGTGGTGCCGAGATACTGCTAATGAGGCAGCAGCTCTTCTCCACCCAACTGTCCACGCAGTGGCGTCAGTTCTTCTCCGCACTGATGGAGTGGATGCAGGAAAACAATCGTGTCGCCTCGATAGCTGAGGCGTGCCAAGTGTGGAACGTGATCCAGCGTGAGGTGGAGCTCGAGTACATTGAGGAGCTCACCGAGCAGCAGACGGAGCAGCTGGGGAAGAGCGAGAAGTACCAACAGTACTTCGACGAGCTCGCCCAAAATGCGGCGACCAAGGAGATGCTCTCCCAGATGCAACAGCAGCAGCAGCTCAGGCTGGAGGCCGCCCAAGAGGGATGGCGCCAGGAACTGGAGCAGACCTTGGCGCGGCTGCAGCATGACGAGGAGTCTCTGTCTGCGCTCAGCTCGCAGCTGAAAAGCATGAGCCAGGCTGTTGAGGCAGTGCGTGCTCGTGGAAATGCCGTCGGCGAACAGCAGACGCAGACGGCAATCCAAGCCATCACGCAGGAGATCCAGCGTGTGAACGGCGTTCTGGACGCCACCCGCCAAGAGGTCCAGACTGCGTCCCGGACGGGAACCACCGCTCAGGGCTTAACCACAGAGCTGCAAAGCAAGGTGGATACCCTGATCGGGGACGTGTCACGGCTTGCCCAAAGCTTTGACACGCAGCAGGAGGTGGTGTGTGCCTTGGAGCGAGTTCGAGCTAGCCTCGCCAAGGAACACGACGACACCGCGGAGGCTGTCTCGGCCCTCAAGCGTCAGCTGGACGAATTGGCGTCCCGGAATACCGCCCTTGAAGAACAGGGGCGACGGGAACGCTGTGATCTCCAACGCCGGTTGGGAGAGGCCACGGCAACTGCCGCGTCGAGCCAAGCGGCACAGAAGGAGCTTAAGGAGCTCCGAGAGATGGTCACTAAAATGACCGAACGCGTCACCGCCCTGGACACTCGCAGCCAGACCCTGCAGAACAACAGTCAGGGCTCCCCCCGTGGCAGGGAGTCGGTCGATGGGGACGTGAGCGACGGAGGCGATGACTCCGAAGTCGCCTCCCTCTCGGACGACGACGACCGCACGCGTAGCAACATGCTCCGTCAACCCTTGACGGACTTTACGGACGGCCTGCACGGCCGTTCGTCGACGGACCGCAAGCGGCCGCCGCCGCCCCCGCGCCTGCCGCTGCCCCAGCTGACGGACTCTCCAACGACTTGGGGTCCACACATCGACCAGGACCCGGAGAAGGGGGAGAGGGTTCTGGAGCTCCTGTTCAGGCTGGCAGACCTCGACCCACACGGCCGGTATACCGGGTACTTGCTGGCAGTGGTGCACGGGTTCCGCACCGCTTTTCGCCTGTCGGTGGCCTTGTTCCGCCCGTTTGGACGGATCGAAGACGCCGAGAATGTCGAGGCATTCAACGCCCTTCACACAGCGTACTTGTTCATGTACGTCGCAGCTCAGAAGACCGAAGGACGCGTCCTGGAGAACAGGGCGGATCTGGCGGACTTGGCGGATCCAAACAGGGTCACCATGCGCAACGCAGTGGCGGCAACGATGAACTCCCGTTTCGTGCATGAGGAGCGGGGGAAAGCCCAGGGGGGCGGTCGGCGCCGCAAGGGAAAAGGAGCCGCCGCCCCCGCCGCCGCCGCCGCCACAGGCGCCGCCGCCACCGCGCCGCCCACAGCCGCCCATCAGCGTCGAGACCGCACCCGCAGCAGGGACGGGAAGAAATGAACTGTCCCGGAGAACGCAATCTCGCGCCTCCTCGCGTCTCAACCGCCGCTGCGACCACGCCCGCTGCCACCATTCGACCGGGAACGAGTGGAGGCGGAGGCCGACAGGTTCCTGGAGAATCTGTGGGCAAAATCCACGTGGACACAGTACCGCAGCCTGTGGCGGAGACTGCTGGAATTCGCTGCCAGAGAGGACATGCCGGTCGAGGACCACACGATGATGGTGTTTGTCCACCATCTCCCAGTAACGCCAGCCACCAAGCACACGTACACGAGGAATTTTATTATTATCCTCAACAAAATGGGGCTTCCTCACTCGGAGCTCACTCTGTACGCGCGTGCGCTGAAGGCAGTGGGGGCGGCGGTCCCAACGAGGCAGGCAGTACCACTGCCGAGAGACGTTCTAGCCCAGATCGTGGCAACGTTGCCGCCTCTCGAAGCGCACGGGTTGAAGCTGGCATGGAAGACAGCCAGCCGGTGGGACGAGGTGTCCCGCCTGCGGGGCTCCAGCTTCCTCCAAATCGAAGAGGAGGAGATCATCGTGTACTTCGGGGCGGAGACAAAGACGAGCAGGTCAACGCCGTTCCGCCCGGAGCTGTTCTGCGTGATTCGCGGGGAGTGGACCCCGGAATTAGCGCGCTTCCTGCGCCGCCGTATACGAGCGGTGGGCCGCGAGGCTCAGCTCGTCCCGATCTCGTCGGAGGCGATGAGGTCCAAGCTGCGGCCGTGGGGTTACACGCTGCACAGCATCAAGCGGGGCGCGCTGTCCCATGTGCTTGCTCGCCTTCCGGAGGAGAGCCCCCTCTTTCCCCGCATCGCCCTGCTAGCGAAGCATGCGGGCTCAGCGCCGGGGATCTCAGCGACGACGATTCGGTACGGCGAGCAACAGGTCGTCACGGCGCGGCACCTCGGAACGGGCCGTCTGACATCACTGCTCTAACGGCGGGAGACTGGGCGCCGACGCTGATGGAGGCCAAGGTTGGGCGTATAAGGCACTCCATCGTGACCCGTAACCCTCCGGCGCAGATCCCGCGTACACCCGAGGAGAAGGCGGCGCCGATCCATGTGACCAAGGTCGGGACCATGGACTTCGACGGTCTGTGCGCGGAGATGAGCCCGCCCGTTCGTGACAGAGTGCGCGACGTTTTAGCGCTTGTCGAGCGCGTCCCGGTTGCAGCTCTGAAGGAGCTCCCGGTGCCCCGTCCTTCCATATCCCCGGAGGATGCGAGGGCTTTGGCGGATGCTGACGTGATTGAGCGGTCGAACGCAGGTTCAGGCGCTCTCCTCGGCTCCGCCTTCACTGTCGTCGAGGAAAAACATGGCCGCCTCCGACGCCGTTTTATTTTATGGCCACGCGCGATCAATGACTGGATAGAGGAGCAGGGATACCATTCGGACGTCGACCTTGACCCGTCGCCGTTTCGATACGCCACGTACGAGTACGGAGGCATCACGGATCTCACAACTTCATTCTTCCAGGTCGCGCTTCCGGAGCATCTTCGCCCCCTGTTCACGTTCGCCACGACGACAGGGGAGCTCTTCCAAATGAAGGTGCTGCCGATGGGGCTCAGCATTAGCCCAGAAATAATGCACAAGCTAACTTCGACGCTGGCGGGACACCCTAAGTATGCCCGCCGGCCTGTCTCCGACGTTCAAGTGAACGTTTGGATTGACAACATCCAGTTCTCCGGCTCCAAGGCGGCCGTCGAGACCGCGCTACAGCGCGTAAAGGGGTTAGCAGCCAAGTATCGAGTAGCGCTCAATGAAGACGAGACGCTGGTGGCACGCAAGTACACGTTCGCGGGCATCTGTTTTGACCACGAGGAGCAGATGGTGTCGATCGGCGA
The DNA here is from genome assembly GCA_030347455.1 of Kentomonas sorsogonicus. Taxonomy (NCBI): domain Eukaryota; phylum Euglenozoa; class Kinetoplastea; order Trypanosomatida; family Trypanosomatidae; genus Kentomonas; species Kentomonas sorsogonicus. The sequence continues at coordinate 102,116 of JAQOSZ010000027.1, read as the reverse complement.
CAAGACCATACGCAAGCTGAAGCAGGACGACATCCATGCGATGACGATGGAGGACCTCGAGCGTCTTCTGGGACGTCTTTGGTTCGCCGCCAGAATCCTGGACATCCCGCTCCGCAAGTGCTGGTGGTTCCTGAAGTCGGTCCGGCGGCTCTTCTCCAAGTGGTCCAAAGGGTGGCTCAAGGGGACCGACCCCGTCGAGTTGGGACCGGCGGCCGCGCGCGAGCTGGCCTACTGGTACGGAATCGCCACCGCGAACGAGCCACGGCGCGTTGCGCGCCTCCCGATACACCAGAGCGCCGTCGACCTCTACACGGATGCCACACTCAAGGGATGGGGCGCTGTGTGCATTGACCGCGAAACGAAGCGCACGACTGTCGTGGGCAGCGCGTGGGGTACGCCTGCGGCAAACATCAACGCAGCGGAGACGCGCGCTGTCGCCTGTGCTTTGGCGGCGCTGCGAGATACCATACCGCGGCGATCGAGGGTTTTTCTTCACATAGATAACACCTCTGCGCTTTCCGGCGTCGTCAAGGGTTACGCTCGCAGCCACGCAGTCAACAGCGAGCTCGACGCGCTCTTCGAGCAATTCCATTACGACATTTCTGCGTCGTACGTCAAGTCGGCACTTAACCCTGCCGACTTTCCCAGCCGGTCAGCCCAGTACCAAGCGAAAAGGGTAACTAAACGACATGGGTTCGGGGCCGTTACCGATCGGTTGGGGTAACGGGGTGCGGGCAACCGCATTACCGTACGTACTTCATAGGAAAAAATAAATATATAATAAATGTCGTAACTTATGAGTATAAGCTCACCAGGCGGCACCGCCTACTTGGTTATAATATAACGATGGAGGAGAGTAGTATATATATAATAATCTGAGTGCCAATGGAAATTACCTTTACCCATGATTGACCTCTCTCATGTACATCATTGGACACCCCCTTCCCTCCGACATCGCACGTAGGTCGTAACAACTAGGTAGGACTTATTCTGATGAGAGGATCGAAGATTCTAGTATGTGAATGAGTTCAACGACGTCAACGACCTCTCTTCCCATCCTCTATATCCTCTACAGTTGTTGCGATCACGGTAAGTTTTCCGAGTAACCATAGAATTTTTTTTTAATTTAATTTGATATATTACTCGAAAGAAAAAAAAAAAAAAAAGGATATATAAGTATTAACCGATGATTATCGAGAGATGAAAGACATCTAAATATTCGACTCAAAAAAAAAAAAAAAATGAGCGAATATCTTCTAGCAAACACTAGGAATAATTTATTTATTATTATTATTTATTTATTTTTGATATCGAAAGACTGTGTAAGCACATAACGACTGTAAACACCCCTGTGAGCTCGTAATCTGCTGACGACTCTACGTGGGGTAATTGCTTACAAACAATTTTTTTTTTTTTTGTCATTTTATTATCTAATGATCTAATGCATATAATGGTGTTTGCTGGGAAACCCGCCCACCGTTACCCCCTTCGCTCACGCGTCCGCCCGGGGCCGTTACCGATCGGTTGGGGTAACGGGGTGCGGGCAACCGCATTACCGTACGTACTTCATAGGAAAAAAATAAATATATAATAAATGTCGTAACTTATGAGTATAAGCTCACCAGGCGGCACCGCCTACTTGGTTATAATATAACGATGGAGGAGAGTAGTATATATATAATAATCTGAGTGCCAATGGAAATTACCTTTACCCATGATTGACCTCTCTCATGTACATCATTGGACACCCCCCTTCCCTCCGACATCGCACGTAGGTCGTAACAACTAGGTAGGACTTATTCTGATGAGAGGATCGAAGATTCTAGTATGTGAATGAGTTCAACGACGTCAACGACCTCTCTTCCCATCCTCTATATCCTCTACAGTTGTTGCGATCACGGTAAGTTTTCCGAGTAACCATAGAATTTTTTTTTTAATTTAATTTGATATATTACTCGAAAGAAAAAAGAAAAAAAAAAAAGGATATATAAGTATTAACCGATGATTATCGAGAGATGAAAGACATCTAAATATTCGACTCAAAAAAAAAAAAAAAAAATGAGCGAATATCTTCTAGCAAACACTAGGAATAATTTATTTATTATTATTATTTGTTTATTTTTGATATCGAAAGACTGTGTAAGCACATAACGACTGTAAACACCCCTGTGAGCTCGTAATCTGCTGACGACTCTACGTGGGGTAATTGCTTACAAACAATTTTTTTTTTTTTTTGTCATTTTATTATCTAATGATCTAATGCATATAATGGTGTTTGCTGGGAAACCCGCCCACCGTTACCCCCTTCGCTCACGCGTCCGCCCGGGGCCGTTACCGATCGGTTGGGGTAACGGGGTGCGGGCAACCGCATTACCGTACGTACTTCATAGGAAAAAAATAAATATATAATAAATGTCGTAACTTATGAGTATAAGCTCACCAGGCGGCACCGCCTACTTGGTTATAATATAACGATGGAGGAGAGTAGTATATATATAATAATCTGAGTGCCAATGGAAATTACCTTTACCCATGATTGACCTCTCTCATGTACATCATTGGACACCCCCCTTCCCTCCGACATCGCACGTAGGTCGTAACAACTAGGTAGGACTTATTCCTACATTTTGGTACAAGTACGAGCATTCTGTCTCTTTTTGTGATCTTACTCACACGCCTATGCTGCTCTCTATATTCTGTGCATTTTTACATCCAGTGCTTGAATCATCGTGAATCATTTCGCCTCATCCTTTCTTCATAGAAGCGCCCTCGCATACCAGCTGATTCGAAACAGGATTATTTATAGACATCTTGGCACTCGCAGGCACCCCAACGAGCTTATACACACTCAGCGGCCAACCCACACGAGTCACTTTCTTTTCGGCTTCACCAAATCCTTTCCTTTTTTTATTCCTCCTTCTCGTCGCCAATTTTCTTTTTCTCGTGTTTTTTTTTTCCTCTCTCCTAGTTCTGTTGTTCTGTACTCATCTTCCTTGTTGCACCGCACTTCTTAATACAAATTATAGTTCACAAGTTGCACACAGACAAAAAAAAAGAAAAAAAAAGAGTAATCACCCACCATAGTTTTTATAACAAGTTTACAGACCCTCTCTTTATTCTTGTCTTCCTTTGTTTTTGTTTTACTCTCTCATTTTTTAAGCCTTTTTTCTCGTCTTGAAGAAATATTATTTCGTATCTCCTTCAGAAACGCAATTTTAGCTCTACCCTCTTTCTGTGGCGCATTTACTCCGTCACTTTTTATTCTTGCCACTGACTGTTTTCTAATTCGACGATAAATCACACTACAACTTATTAACACCATCCGGCTATCTCACACAGCAAATAATCTACAACGATACAAAAACTATTTTTTTTTTTTAAAGAAGAAATATTCAGAGTGCGCTTACCACAAGTTCTACTAAAGCCAAGAAAGAAAAAAAAGCGGTCTTCAGATCACTCATCTTGCTTCAATATCCCCCCGCCCCCAACTTCACTTTTTTTCTCTGAGCACCCTCAATTTTTCTCCTTGCTCCCAACGCTCCCGTAATCACACTACAAACTCCGCCTTTTCTTTTTTTTCTCTCGCAATCTTACCATGGCCTTTGTGAACCCCAAGCGCGGTGACGTGCATACCGAGTACGAGGACTCCTTCTCGTGGCGCGGCCTGCCCCCCAAGGATGACACCAACCGCGGCGGCGATGGCAACGAGGACGATGTCAAGATACCCGTCGACCCCGACATGTACAAGACGACCAATCAGGGGGCCTTCAAGAACTACGGCGAGGACGCCTATAAAAAACCGCCACCCACTGACGACGACGGCGGCAAGGAGGAGAAGGCGCCCGTCGACCCCGACATGTACAAGACCACGAATCAGGCAGCTTTCCACGAGTTCGGGAAGGACGCGTACATGAAGCCGGAGCCGACGCAAAACGACGACGAGGAGCCGGAGAAGGCGCCTGTAGACCCCGACATGTACAAGACGACCAATCAAGGAGCCTTCAAAAACTACGGCGAAGAAGCATATAAGAAACCGCCGCCGGAGGAGAATGATGAGGAGCCGGAGAAAGCGCCCGTCGATCCCGACATGTACAAGACGACCAACCAGGCAGCTTTCCACGAGTTCGGGGAGGACGCTTACAAGAAGCAGGAGCCCGAAGCCAAGGATGATGACGCTGATCAGGAGCGCGCTCCAGTGGACCCCGACATGTACAAGACAACGAACCAAGGCGCGTATAAAAACTACGGCGAGGACGCCTACAAGAAACCCGAGCCAGAGGACAAGGACGACGATGCCAACGAGGAGCGGGCGCCTGTCGATCCTGACATGTACAAGACCACCAATAACTCCGCATACCAAAATTACGGCGAGGACGCATACAAGAAGCCCAGAACGACAATGACGGTGATGAGGACGCGGAGCAGGAGAAGGCTCCTGTCGACCCGGACATGTACAAGACTACAAACAATTCTGCCTATCAGAACTACGGTGAAGATGCGTACAAGAAGCACCAGGACGACAATAACGAGGACGATGAACGGGAGCAGGAGAGGGCTCCGGTCGACCCTGACATGTACAAGACGACAAACAATTCTGCCTACCAGAATTACGGTGAAGATGCGTACAAGAAGCACCAGGACGACAATAACGAGGACGATGAACGGGAGCAGGAGAGGGCTCCGGTCGACCCTGACATGTACAAGACGACAAACAATTCTGCCTACCAGAATTACGGTGAAGATGCGTACAAGAAGCACCAGGACGACAATAACGAGGACGATGAACGGGAGCAGGAGAGGGCTCCGGTCGACCCTGACATGTACAAGACGACAAACAATTCAGCCTATCAGAATTACGGTGAAGATGCGTACAAGAAGCACCAGGACGACAATAACGAGGACGATGAACGGGAGCAGGAGAGGGCTCCGGTCGACCCTGACATGTACAAGACGACAAACAATTCTGCCTACCAAAACTATGGCGAGGATGCGTACAAGAAGCACCAGGACGATAATAACGACGACGATGACGACGGCAAGCAGAGAAGCGCGTCCGGTCGACCCGGACATGTACAAGACGACAAACAATTCTGCCTACCAAAACTATGGCGAGGATGCGTACAAGAAGCACCAGGACGACAATAACGAGGACGATGAACGGGAGCAGGAGAGGGCTCCGGTCGACCCTGACATGTACAAGACCACGAACAATTCTGCCTACCAGAATTACGGTGAAGACGCATACAAGAAGCAGGACAACAATGACCAAGACGACGACGATAACCAGCAAGAGAGGGCGCCGGTTGACCCTGACATGTACAAGACCACCAATAACTCCGCATACCAAAATTACGGCGAGGACGCATACAAGAAGCCGCAGAACAATAATGACGAAGATGACGACACCAACCAAGAACGCGCGCCTGTTGACCCGGATATGTACAAGACGACCAACAATTCAGCCTATCAGAATTACGGTGAAGATGCATACAAGAAGCATCAGGACGATAATAACGACGACGATGAGCAGGAGCAGGAGAGGGCTCCGGTCGATCCGGACATGTATAAGACAACAAACAACGACGCGTATAAAAACTACGGCGAGGACGCCTACAAGAAACGCGACAACGCCGCCGAGGAAGAGGACGACGACGCCGGTCAGGAGCGCGCGCCGGTGGATCCCGACATGTACAAGACCACTAATAACTCCGCCTATAAGAATTACGGCGAAGATGCGTATAAAAAGCGTCAGGAAGACCCCGACGACGACGATGACGCCATTGAGGAGCGCCCCGCCACAGATCCGGACATGTACAAGACGACGAACAACTCCGCTTATAAGAATTATGGCGAGGACGCGTACAAGAAGCACCAGGACGACAATGATGATGACGAGGACGCGGATCAGGAGAAGGCCCCTGTTGACCCGGACATGTACAAGACGACGAATAAGGACGCATACAAGGACTACGGTGAGGACGCCTACAAGAAACGTCAGGACGACAATGACGACGATGAAGGCGGTAACGCCGAGCGGGCGCCTGTGGATCCCGACATGTACAAGACGACAAATAAGGACTCGTATAAAAACTACGGCGAGGACGCCTATAAGAAGTATGAGCCCGCTGACGGCGACGGCGACGATAGCGCCAACAACCAAAGTCGCGCTCCCGTCGACCCTGACATGTACAAGACGACCAACAAGCAGGACTATAAGCAGTACGACGAGGACGCGTACAAGAAGTACGAGCCTGCTGACGCTGCAGACGACAGCGACGACGCTCCTGGGAAGGAACGCGCCACTGTCGACCCTGACATGTACAAGACGACCAACAAGCAGGACTATAAGCAGTACGACGAGGACGCGTACAAGAAGTACGAGCCTGCTGACGCTGCAGACGACAGCGACGACGCTCCTGGGAAGGAACGCGCCACTGTCGACCCTGACATGTACAAGACGACCAACAAGCAGGACTACAAGCAGTATGACGAGGACGCCTATAAGAAATACGAGCCGCAGAATGAACCGGCCCCGATTGAGGACAACCCTCGCTCCCGCTCTGTGGTCGATCCCGACATGTACAAGTCTACCAATAAGCAAGACTACAAGGACTACGGCGCCGACGCCTACAAGAAGGATACACCCAAGGACGAGGACAAGCCGCAGACACGCTCCACTGTTGACCCCGACATGTACAAATCGACCAATAAACAGGACTACAAGGACTACGGCGAGGATGCGTACAAGAAGGACGAGCCTAAAGAACAGGCCACGCCGCGCTCCCGCTCTGTGGTCGACCCAGACATGTACAAGTCCACAAATAAGCAAGATTACAAGGACTACGGCGCCGATGCCTACAAGAAGGATACACCCAAGGACGAGGACAAGCCGCAGACACGCTCCACTGTTGACCCCGACATGTACAAATCGACCAATAAACAGGACTACAAGGACTACGGTGCCGACGCCTACAAGAAACCGCAGGAGGAGCAGCAGCCGCAGGAGAGGCCGGTGGTGCCGCCACTGGACACCAACAAGGCCAAGCAGCAGCAGCAGCAGCAGCAGAAAAAGAAGTTGTCCAAACGCACCACGCCGGCGTCGACGGCGCGCTCCTCCAAGGCCCCGAGCACCGGCCGCGCCTCCCGCCGCCCCAGCGCCGCCGCCTCCGTGGCCTCCACCGCTCGCTCCTCAAAGGCGGGGTCGCGCGTCCCGCAGACGGCGCGCAGCACCGCCAGCGGCGCCCCACAGAGACCGCCGGCGACACGCTCGATAGTGCCGCGACACGTCGACCTTGACATGTACGAGTCGACCAACGCCCGCGCCTTCGCACCGCCGCCGCCGCCGACGGAGGCGCCGCAGCCGGCGCCCAAGCCCGCCTACAAGAAGCGCGCCGACAACCGCGACTTCAATTCCGAGTACGCGCGCAACTTCCCCAAGCGGGAGCTGCCGCCGCAGCCCGCGCGCACGCCGCGGCCGGCCGCCTGCGTCCACCACGTGGACCCGAGCTTCTACACCTCCACCGCCGCCGCCGACTACCCGAAGCACGACATCGCGCCGCAGCGCTCGTCCTACACGCGCCCGACGCCCACCGTCCGCCACGTCGACGCCAGCATGTACGTCACCTCCAGCCAGGCAGCCTACCAGAAGTAGTATGTGTGTGTTCCCGCTTTAAAAAAAAAATGCATTCATAGATCTCCTCCCTTCTTCCTTTTCCCCCCCTTTATTATTATTATTGATTTTATTATACAGCTTACTCTAGCGCTCCCCCTTTTTTTTAATGATTCTTCACCCCACTTTCAAATTCCTGTACCTCCGACCGCATTCTTTTCAGTTAAAACTTCTCTGTTGTTGCTCTCTTCTATTTGTTTTTTTTTTTCCATGTCCCTTTTTATAATAATGAAGGGGATTCTTTGCACACTGTGCCTTTTTTTTTTTTTTGACTCTTCATTTCATAGTTATTTTCTCTCCTACCTTACAACTTTTCCACACAGCTTGTGTACTTTTGCTTTGCCCCTCTCGCTCTTCTTTTTACTTTCTTTTGCTAATATTTCATTCTTTATTCCAGTAACTCCTGCTGCGCAGGGGCGTTTAATTGTATCATCCACACTATTGCTTTCTTTCCTCCAGTCGTCAGTGTCAACATTCACACACACACACACACACACACACACACACACTATTCCTTGTTTTTTGTCTTCGAATGCATAGAGGCTCCTTTTTGTTCACATACATAGAATGAGCGCGATCATCGAGACAGCATTCAGTAGTGTGAAATCGTGGATTGACGCAGAAAAGACGTCTTCAGATTATATCATTCCCCTTCCCTCACAGACGACAAATCCTTTATTGTTTGTGGTGTTTTTCTGCGAGATGAAAAGTGTGCAATTAAATTGACGGTGCTGAGGAAATTAAACAATAATAGCGGCAACATCAATCCGTTGTCAACATCCAGGAATATCTATTTCATTCCCACCACCGTTTCTACAATTTTTATCTCCCTGCGAGCCATTATTCAAGTGCATATTGTTTTTCTTTCTCTTCTTCTTCTCATTCCTCTTTCTTTCTCTCTCTCTCTCTCTCTCTCTCTCTCTCTCTCTCTCTCTCTCTCTCTCACTCATAGTTTAGCTGTACGTCTGACGGTCTACGACCGGCGCAGAAGATTATTGTTACATTACCATTAACACCAATACAAATCTGCCATGAAATGAATAACACGATTGCTGAGAACTGGACACTCGGCGAGTGGGTCGTCCTATGCTGTGGCTCATTTTATTTGTGTGTGTGTGAGACCGCTCTTTGAGATCTCTTCCTATCCACCCCTCCGTCTGTCACACTCATCATGTGGAGTAGCAGGCATTCGTAGAAAACTCTTCCTCATTCTCCCCACCGCACTCAAAACTAATTCTATCTGCCATCAAATTCGCCTTTCCCTCGCTCTTTTCATCAGGACCTGAAAACAGTAGGCTAGTAAACTCTTTTTTCCCCCGTAGGTTTTGATTTTCCGACGTTTTTTTTCCTGGCTTTTATCTTCATTCGCCCTATTATCTTCACTTTTTTGCTGTTATTTTCTTTTCTTTATATTCTCTGCTTATTTCTTTTGTTTTTCGAGTAGAAAAAAAAGCTGACAATCTTCTCAGAACCTCACGCATCGCTTAAGAAAAGATATTCTCACGCATCTTCCGTTGACAAGTACGAATAGGAGATTCTCATCGTTTTTGCCACACGCAACAACATACTTACACACATATATATATCTAGTAGAGAATGTCCTCTAGCGTGGTGGACGGGGCCCCCAAGACGCGCCGCTACACAGCCGCTGCCATGCCGGCCGCCGCCGCGGAGACAGCCGCTGCAGCGGACCAGCCTCCTACACCCATCGCTACGGACGCCACCGCGAGCTCCACGAGAGGGAGCGCCGCCAACGACTATCGGAGTAACACGGCCGCCAACGGCGGCGCCGCCACCGTCAACGTTGGGCGCCCCATCACCATCACGACTGCGGAGAAGACCGCTGACGCCACCGGCGCTGGCGCGGCCGCCACCCTCCCCGCCGCCTCCGTCTACGACCACGGTGCCGCCGCCGCCGCGGCCGCGGCCGCCAACAACCGCGTCACAGCGTCTGGGAGCAGAAGTATTGCCAACGGCGGCGGTGCGGCCTCACTGCGGGCGACGCCCAAGAGCGTGAACCAGCACCTCTCGCCCACCGACGGCTTCCTCGGCGGGAGCCACAACGCGAGCAACCCGTCTCTGCAGGCGACCGTGATCGAGTACAAGGGGGTGCTGCTCATGTCCGGCGAGCAGGAGCTCGTCTTCGACGAGGGCACGTACGTGGGGACGCTGGACACCAACGGCCGGATGGCCGGCCACGGGCACGCGGTGTGGCACAGCGGCGACGAGTACAAGGGCGAGTGGCTGCACGACCGCATGCACGGCAAGGGCGAGTACATCTGGGCCGACGGGGACTACTACCGCGGCGAGTACGACGGCGGCTACATGAACGGCTTCGGCGAGATGAAGGACGCGACGGGGCTCTACGTCGGGGAGTGGTTCGACGACATGCGGCAGGGCAAAGGGAAGATGATCTACGCCGGCGGCAACATCTACGAGGGCGAGTGGCTCGCCGGCATGCGGCACGGCAACGGCAAGCTCATCGAGACGAGCGGGGTGCGCTACGAGGGGCAGTTTGTGCGCAACGAGAAGGAGGGCAAGGGCGTGCAGACCAACGCCAACGGCGACATCTACGAGGGCGAGTTCGCGCGCGGGAAGCCCAACGGCAAAGGCACCTACATCTGGCCTGACGGCGCCAAGTACATTGGCAACTTCAAGGACGGCCTCAAGCACGGCGAGGGCTGCGAGTGGTTGGCCAACGGGGACTGGATGGCCGGCAACTTCATCATGGGCGAGCACGACCACAAGCAGGCGGTGCACAAGGCCGTCAAGACCGACGACGGCGACGGCGAGCTCGAGTCGGGGCTGCTGGACGAGCTGGTCTCGCAGGCCCTCGACCCCCTCGACGACGAGAAGCTGCAGAGGCTGGCGGTGCTGGAGAGCGCGGCGGCCGGCGGCGGCAAGGCGGCCGAGTTCACCTCCTCCTCCTCCCTCAACGACGCCTCGGCGGCCTCCTCGCCCTTCACCAAGGCGCTCGCGGTGCAGAAGACGAAGCTGATCGACGTCCGCGCGCTGCAGCAGTGGAAGCACGTGCGGGTGCTGGGCAAGGGGAGCTTCGGCGCCGCCTGCGAGGCGGAGCTGCCGGACGGGCGCAGCGTGTGCTGCAAGGTCATCGAGCTCGGCTCGATTGAGAACCACGAGGAGCTGGAGAAGCTCAAGAACGAGATCGAGCTGATGAAGCGCATGTCGCACCCGAACATCGTGCAGTACTACGGCAGCTTCGAGGACAAGGAGAAGAACACGATGAACATCTTCATGGAGCTTGTCTCGGGCGGCACCGTCACGTCGATCGTCAAGAAGGCCAAGTCGGTGCCCCACCGCACGGTGCGGCAGTGGGTGTACCAGATGATCTGCGGCGTCAAGTACCTCCACGACTGCGGCATCGTGCACCGCGACATCAAAGGCGACAACGTCCTCGTGACGCGCGAGGGCATCGTGAAGCTGGCCGACTTTGGCTGCAGCAAGTCCATCGACGACGTGTGCAGCGCGACGCACGGGTGCAGCACGATGGTGGGCACGCCCTACTGGATGGCGCCCGAGGTGATCAAGTGCGAGGCGGGCGGCTACGGCATGAAGAGCGACATCTGGTCGATCGGCTGCACCATTGTCGAGATGCTCACCGGGAAGCCGCCGTGGCCGGAGTGCAACTCCATGTGGGCCGCCGTCTACAAGATCGCCAACTCAACCGGCCTCCCCACCGAAATTCCCGCCGACCTCGACCCGCTGCTGATGGAGGTGCTCGAGCGCTGCTTCGAGCGCGACCCCCGCAAGCGCCCCTCCGCCGCCGACCTTCTCAAGATGCCCTTCCTCGCCCCGGCCGCCACCGACGCGGAGCCGGCAACCGCTGAGTAAAGCGGCTGCAGCCCCCATGGCGCCTTTTTTTTTTGTCGTTCTCCCCGCAACATGTGTGCGTCGTGGGCGCGCAAACTTTTCATGTGGAAAGCAACACCAACCTGTGTACTGCGTCAAGGTATATAAGTATCTATCACGAATAACGACGAATTAAAAAAAGGAAAGAAGAGGAAACCACTGCCAACGCTAGGCATGTGGTGTATTACTCTGAAAAGACCCAGTTACAGCGCCGAGGACTTCATTCACATAAAATGAAAAAGTATCATAAATAAGTGTAACAACAAAACGTCTGGAGCGAGTGAAGCATCGCCCCTTTGCGTATTCGTAATCACATTCTGTGTCTGACAGCAACAGTAACGACGACAACAACAGCATTAAAAAAAAAATACTGTTAAAATGCGTAGACAACAACGCCTTCCCCTGTACATTACATATTTATTTGTGGCGTTACTGCTGCTTAACGTCTTGGCTTTTTGCCCATCTCCCTCCCACCTCACATGTCAACGGTGAGAGAGAATATTATAACAACAGCAACGACACCAGCGTGAACAGCCGGAGACGCTGTCCGCTTTCTGTCTCTTACACAGCAAAACTGCGACAATCAACCTAGTCGTAATTTTTCACGGCCCAATTCACAGTCCGCTATCCAAGAATCTTCTCTTGTCGATGCTAATCTAGTTGCTCTTTCTCTTTCTTCCTCTCGTTTGTGGGGGATTTACTCCATTCTTTTTCTTCATTTTCTTTTTTTGCTGCTACTCATAACTGGTTTGACATTAATCGTACTGTATATGTTTTTTTTTTCGTTATCCTGCACTTTATTCGAATTAATTACTCATCTTGTACGAGGCCTCGTGCTTTTTGCGAATTACAGCAAAACAGGACGCAAATGAAAAGGCATTGTGAAAGTATTTGGTCTGGAAATCCGATGGTCATAAAGTAAGACTACCTCACTGCCGTTTTTTTCACGCAAGCTGTAGGTGCTTTTTACTTTAACTTTATTTTCAATACCCATATCCTGTGACACTGCATCTGCCAAAATAATTTTTGAGCATCTCAATATTCTGTACTCACTGCCCTACGACGTCTCAACATAGCTTTTACTTCTCCCCCATCCCTTCCCTATTCCTTTTCGCACACTCATTTCCCGATCCTAATTTCGGTAGAGATACAACGAGACAACACTGTAGGATTAGACCCACGCCTTAATCATTCAAATACATCTGTGAATACTTATATCATCTCTCTCCCCACATTTTATAGATATCTCCCGCCAAGTATACAGGTAGGAGCATAGATTTTTCTCAATTTTGCCTCTCCGGAGACTCCCCTCAACACTCCCAGTAGAAAAGCAAAAGCAGATGCGTGTGAAAGAGCATCGTCATCGACGGCTTCAAGTCGTACGCCCACCGCAAGGAGCTGGCGGACCTGTCGCCGCACTTCAACGCCATCACCGGACTCAACGGGAGCGGCAAGTCGAACATCTTCGACGCCATCTGTTTCGTCATGGGCATCACCAACCTGAAGCGCGTCCGTGCGGAGGACCCGCGGGAGTTGATCTTCCGCGCCGGCACCACCGGCGTGCACGCCGCGCGCGTCACGATTGAGTTCATCAACGACGACCCCGCCACGGCGCCGCCGGGATACAGCTGCGAGGACTTTCCCGATCATCACCATCGGCCGCCAGATCAAGCTGGGTGGCAAACAGCAGTTCTTCTTCAACAACACTGTCTCGATGCAAAGCAAGGTGAAGCGCTTTTTCGAGAGCATCAGCCTCAACGTCGACAACCCGCACTTTATGGTGCTGCAGGGCACGGTGCACAAGCTTATCGGGATGCGCTCGCAGGACATTCTGTCTCTGATCGAGGAGGCGGTCGGGACTCGCACCTTCGACCACCGCCGGCGCACCGCCGAGAGCCTGATGCGCGCCAAGGAGAAGAAGATGGAGGAGATCGACCTCAACATCGAGACGCAGATCAAGCCGATGCTCACCGCCATGCAGGCCGACCAGGAGGAGTACAACCGCTTCCTGCAGGCCAGCGAGGGCCTCGAGGAGAAGCGCCGCTTCCGCATCGCCTTCGAGTACCACGAGCACTACACGGCACTGGAGCAGCGCGAGGCGGCGGCGGCGGCGAAGCAGCAGGACGCGGCCACCGCGCGCGAGCAGCTGCAGGGGCTGCCCGAGCAGGAGAACGAGCTCAAGGTGCGGCTGGTGAAGCTGCAGCAGGCGGTGCAGGCGCCCTCGGAGGCCGTCACCGTCCTCTTCGACCAGGAGGGCGAGTGCAAGAAGAACCTCAGCCGCTCCGTCTCGCAGCTGGAGGTGTGCGCGAAGCAGCTCAAGCAGCTGCAGCAGCGCCTCGGCGGCTTCGCCAAGGAGCGGGCGGCGCAGGAGAAGGGCCTCGCCGACTTCCAGGCGCGCCGCGAGCGGCACGCGCAGCTGCTGCAGCGCATCCAGGACTCCCGCGAGACGTGCCAGAAGCTGCGCAACGCGCTGCAGCTGGCGCAGTCCGGTGTCCGCGCCGGCGCCTCCGGCCTCTCGCTGGAGGAGGAGCGCGCGCAGATCGACAACAAGCTCATCACGCTGTCGGCGGAGGTGAAGCGGCTGCGCGAGACGGCCGACGAGGACGTGCGACAGCTGGTGGCGGTGCAGCGGCGGCAGGCGCAGCAGGCGAGCCAGGTGAAGCGTCTGGAGGAGGAGCTGGCGGCGGCCGAGAAGGCGTACCAGCGCGAGGAAACCCGCTACGCGCCGCTCGCTTCAAAGGAGAGGCGCCTCAGCGAGCTGGAGACGGTCATCAGCGAGGGCAAGCGGCGCTACCAGGCCGCCTACGAGAAGTTCCAGCTCGAGGCGGGCCGCGGCAGCTTCGACCTCGACTACGACCAGCGCGCCTGCAAGCCCGGCACCGACAAGCAGGTGCACGGCCGCGTCGGCGAGTTGGTCTTCCCGGCGGAGGACCGCCACCGGATGGGTCTGATGGTCGGCGCGCAGACGTTTCTGCTGCGCGTCGTCGTCGAGAGCGACGAGGTGGCGGAGGAGATTATCCGACACCACCTCCGCCAGCGCACGGCCTTCCTCGCGCTCAACAAGCTGCAGGCGCCGCGCCCCATCGACGGCGCGCGTCTCGCCGAGGCGAAGCGCATCGCGCAGCGCATGGGCGGCACCGTCGCGGTCGCCAAGGACCTCGTGAGTCTCCGCAGCGAGCGCTTCCGGCCGCTCGCCGACTACGTGTTCGGCAACTTCCTCGTGTGCTCGTCGCTGGAGCTGGCGCAGGAGCTCGCCTACAACGCGGCGGTGAAGGTGAAGGCGGTGACGCTCGACGGCGAGGTCGCGGAGCCGAGCGGCCTCATGAGCGGCGGCGCCACCAAGGACCTCCGCGACGTCTTCGGCGAGCTCGCCGCCTTCGCCGCGCGCAAGGCCCCCGTGGCGGCGCTGCGGGAGGAGCTGTCGGCGCACGAGGGCGAGTACGCGGCGCTGCGGGCGGAGCTCGGCGGGCCGCAGCAGCGCGACGCCATCCGGGCCTTCAAGGCCGCCGAGGAGACGCTGGAGGTGGCGCGGCAGCGCTGCGAGCTCGCCAAGGGCAACACCGCCACCGCCCTCGCCGACGTCGAGGCGCACCTCCGGCAGACGCGCGAGGCGGCGGAGGCGCGGGAGGCGGAGGCGGCGGCGCTGCAGGCGCGGCGGGCGGAGCTCGAGAAGGAGGTCTCGCAGGACGCGGAGAGCGCGCGCGCCGGGCTGCAGCGCGACCTGGCGGCCGCCGAGAAGACGCTGGCGGCGCTGGTGGCCGAGGAGGAGGCCGGCGCGGCCGAGTTCGAGCGCGCCGAGGCGGACACGGAGCAGCAGGCCGCCGACCTCGCCGCGCGCGTGCGGGAGACGGAGGAGGAGCTGGCCGCGCGCCGCGCGGAGCACGACACCATCGAGAAGCGCGTCGCCGACGAGACCGCCGCGCTGGCCGACGTCAAGGCGCGGCGCGCGCAGATGGAGGCGGAGCGGCAGCGGCTGGAGCGCGAGATCGAGGAGGCGCAGGAGGACGAGACGCGGCTGGCGGAGCGCAAGGCGGCGCTCGAGGGGCTCGCAAAGAACGCCGACGCGGACCTGCGCGAGATGGCGCGCGCGACCGAGGCGGCGCGGCGGCAGGTGCAGGAGAGCGAGCGGCGGCACCCGTGGCTGCGGCAGGAGGCGCACCGCTTCGGCGCCGCCGACGGCCCCTACTACTTCAGCGACGCCGAGCGCACCGCGGCGACGCTGCAGCAGCTGCGCGAGGCGGAGGCGCAGGCGGCGGCCGTCTCGAAGCGCATGAACAAAAAGTCGACGATCCTCTTCGAGGACCGCAAAGCCGAGTTCGACGAGCTGGTGAAGCAGCGGACGGCGCTGGCGGAGGACAAGGAGGCCATCCAGGCGTGCATCCGCGGCATTGAGGCGCGCAAGTGGGGCTCGCTCGACCGCATGGTGGCGCAGGTGAGCGACATCTTCGGCAAGCTCTTCGCGACCTGCCTCCCCAACGCGGGGGCGGAGCTGACCGAGGAGCGCGACGACGCGGGGCACCTCTGCGGCCTCGGCGTCCGCGTGCTCTTCAACGGCAAGCCCAAGGAGTCGCTGTCGGAGCTGAGCGGCGGCCAGCGCTCGCTGCTCGCGCTGTGCCTCATCCTGGCCATCCTGCGCGTGCGCTCCGCCCCCATCTACATTCTCGACGAAGTCGACGCCGCCCTCGACCCGAGCCACACGCAGAACATCGGCCGCATGCTGCAGCTCTACTTTCCGCGCTCGCAGTTTTTGCTCGTGTCGCTCAAGGACGGCATGTACAACAACGCCAACGTCCTGTACCACATCCGCAACACGCAGGGCTACTCAGAGGTGGCGCGCGTGGAGCACAAGTGAGGAGATTGCAATGCGCGTCGTTGTCCCCTCCTTCCCCCTTCCTTTTGCGAGTGCTTTTCGCATAAATATATTTATTTTCCCTCCTCAATACTTAGACCACACATTTTCAGATTATCCTACCCTTCTCTCTTATATGTGTTAATTGCTTCTTTTTCCTTGCGTGTGTTTTTCCGTGTGCGTGTGCGTGCGCGTCTGGTATCATGGTGTTTACTGTGCTCACACTCCCACGTCACCTTTCTATATAGATAAGAGAGAGAAAAAGAAACGTCCCAAGATCCCTTTTGCGCATTCTTTTTCCCCTCATTCACTGATTCCAGTTGAGCATGCGATTATTTTTTTTTCGATCGGGGACAATCAGCTTCAGAAGTAGTATAGGGAGAGTGCACACCACATTCGGTGTGAACACTCCAAGCTGTGTAAGCCTGCATGCGTTGGGTAAAACACCGCAGATTGTACAAGAGAATCATACAAACTCTGTTGTTAGGAGAAGGAAGTTGAGATACGCTTTCATTTCTCAGTCAGTGCTGTTTTTCCACAGCAACTCGGTCAATGCCTCACTCGTGATGTCGTTGAAGTGCTATGGTACTGATTCACTTTTTCTTTTTCTTCTTTGCACTCCTCCCCTCCCCTCTCACCGGACAACAGCAGAAAATCCTTCTTCAGAGTCATTGAATCAGACCTCTCTGTTACTCTCTCTTTCTATTTTTTTTTCAATTGCTAGATTTATAAAAAAAACCAAACACTTCCAGGAGCAGGTTTCGACTTACGTCTTGCTGAACGTTCCCTTTTGTTTTCTTTTCTTACATTGTATTAGATTCCCCCGAACCGACGTGACTTGTCGGTGCAAGTGTTCCATTATATTGCCAGAGCCAGCCCAACACATCCACTCACCCACACGCCGCCTGGCACAATGGCCTCTACCCCTCCTGACCAGGAGCTGCGGTATAGCGTCGGGGGAGCCCCCCGCTTCCCGCCGTACGCCAGCTCAACCCCCACCAGCAGCGCGACCCCCCGACGCACGCTGACGCGCCCCGCGACCGGCCCCAGCGGCGGCCCCACTCCTCCGCCCAGCGGCGTGTCGCCTCCCCCCAGCTACCGCCCGCACCAGCACCACGCGCGCGCCGGCGCCGGCACCTCTTCCCATACCGCCGCCGCCGCCGCCGCCGCCGCGCGCAGCCCCCCAGTGCACATGCACCACCACCACCACTACCACCACGCTTCCAGCGCGATGCAGTCGCCCAATCCTCACGCCTACACCCACGCACGCCCCTCCACTGCTGTGCTGCTGCTGCTGCGGGGCCGCCAGGTGCCGCCGCCACCATGGCGGGCACGTACGGCTCGACGGTGCCGGCGAACCCCCTCGACCGGCTGTGGACGCAGCAGCGGCAGCACGAGCGTTTCCAGCAGGAGCAACAGGAACAGCAGCAGGAGAGGGAACCCGGGACGCGCCAGCCAAGCAAGAGTGCGCGGCCTCCGAGCGCCATGTCCACGCCCTACGCCTCCCCTTTCTATCACGCAAACGCCGCGGATGGTGCACTGTGTAGTCTTCCGGGAGACGACGACTATTGCGACACCGACGCGGTGGACGGCGACGACTACGTGGATGATATTGTCAACGAAAACAGCAGCGGGCGCACTACCACCGTTGCTGCCGCCGCCGACGGCCCACCGCGGCACTCGGTGGCCGAGATCAGCGCCGCGCTGCGCGACACCATCGCGGACAGCCTCGACGCGTACATGTTCGACAACGCCATCTTCTTCGCGGAGCGGCTCTTTGACTTGTCGCCGGACTCGGTCGGCAGCCTCTACACCCTCGCCGACTGCTACGCCCGCAGCGGGGACCTCGGCAGCGCCTACCGCCTGCTCGAGACGTATTACCCCTACTTTGAGCTGCCCGACACCACGGGCGCCGCCGCAGCCGCCGCCGCTGCAGCCGCCGCTGCCGCCACGGGCTCCACCTCAGCCCAGCCGGCGCCGCAGCAGCGCCTGGGCCCTCGCGCGACGGGGGTCACGGTTCGGCCTCTGAGCGGTGCCGGTGCCGCCGGCGTCCCTCCGCGCGACACCGCGGCGCCAGTGCGACACGCGCCGCCGCCGGCGGTTTCAAAGGGCGCGCCTCTGCGTCTGCTGCGGCGTCTGCCGCCGACGCGGATTCGGCCAAGTCGGGCGTCGGCAGCAGCGCGATGGAGCTGTCGACGGCGTGGGACTGCCACTACCTCTTCGGCGTCTGCTGCTGCCGCACGCAGCGCCTGAGCGAGGCGCGGCGGGTGCTGGAGGACCTGCTGACGCTGTCCACCCGCTACTTTGCCGGCCCCGCCGCCGCCGCTGCCGCCAGCGCCGACCACAGCGGCAGCGCCCCCTTCGTTGTCTCCACGGAGCAGCTGGGGGAGGTGCAGTATTGGCTCGGCCTCACGATGAAGCACGAGCACTCGACGACCGTCAGCGGCGACGCCCTGCTGCGGGCGGTGCGCGCGAATCCGCTGCTCTTCTGCGCCCTCAGCGAGTACCTCGACGTGACCCCGCAGGCGCCGCCCGAGTGCCTCGAGGCGTACGGCGGGGCCCCTCTCTTCGCGTCGGCCGCCGCCGCCTCCGGCCTCCCGCCGGGGCAGGCGCCCGGCGCTGCGCAGCAGACGCAGAGGGGTCTCAGCAAGCGCGCGCGGCTGGAGACGGCCTCAGTGCGGGCGGCGCGCAGGGCGGCGGGGCGCGCGCGCCGGCAGCGGCAGCAGTCGCTGCAGCTCTACCTGCAGCCCTACGCCCACGCGCTCTTCCTCAACAGCTGCTTCCGCTGCGCCGACGCCATCGCGGCGCTGACGCACTTCCCCGCCGTGTACGACCACACCTCGGAGGCTGCTGATGGCGGCGTGGCGGCGGCGGCCGCTGCGCCGCTGGAGCCGGCGGCGCGCTCGCCCTGGCGACTGACGCAGCTGGCGCTCGCGCACTTCCACAAGGGCGACATGGCGGAGGCGGCGGCGGCCTTCCGGCGCTCACTGGAGGCGGCCCCCTGGCGGCTCGCGGACACCGCCCTGGTGTACTACAGCACGGCGCTGTGGCAGCTGCGGGCGGAGGCAGCGCTGGGGGTGCTGGCACAGACGATGCGGGAGGAGGTGCCCGACACGGCCGCGGCGTGCGCGGTGGTCGCGAACGCGTACAGCCTCGCGCGGGAGCCGCGGGAGGCGCTGCTGATGCTGGAGCGCGCCTCCCGCCTCGACCCGCACTTTGCGTACCCCTACACGCTCAAAGGCTACGAGCTGCTCGGGCTCGACCAGCGCGCCGACGCGGCCGCCGCCTTCAAGGAGGCGATGCGGGTGAACCGGCGGCACTACATGGCGTACGCGGGCCTGGGGAGGTGCAGCAGCGGGAGGAGCGCACCGAATACGCGCGGCAGTACTTTGGCCGCGCCGCCGCCATCAACCCGCAGCCGACCGTGCTCAACCGCTACGCCGCCACCTTCGCGCGCCGCGAGGCGTCCCCGGCGGACCTCGCCGAGGCCGTGCGCATCTACGACACCTGCGTCCGGCTGCACCCGGGGAACCTGCCGGCGCGGCTGCAGCGGGCCGACGCGCTGCTGCGGCTGGGGCGCGTGCGGGAGGCCGCCGCCGCGCTGGAGGCGCTCGCCGCCACCGCCCCGCAGGAGGCCGCCGTCTTCGTCGCTCTGGCGCGCTGCACGGAGGCCGCCGGAGACCCCGACCGCGCGGTGCAGCTCTATCACAAGGCCCTCCACCTCGACGCGCGCCGCGCGGGGTACATCCGCAGCTGCCTCGAGCGTCTCTCCTCCTCCGCCGCCTCCGCGTAGCCGACCGTACATTCTCTCTCTCTCTCTCTCTCTCTGTGTGTGTGTGTGAGGGTGTGCCTGGCTGCTCATTTGCGCTGATCAGAAACCGTAGATTCTCTTTTCTCTCCCCCCTTCCTGTTTTGCTGTTCCCTCTAGAAGACTTTTTATTTCCACCTTTATTCCTCGTTGATTGCTTGCACTTTTATCCCGCACTTCTTATTATTGATTTAGTTTTGTTTCTTTTTGCCTAGATCCATCGCCTGGCGACAACCGCGTCGTTTGGAGCGCTACAGCAAAAAGAAAGACCCAACAGATGTTTCGTGGTTTCACAGTTGCTACTATATGAGAGAGAGAGAACAAAGCGGAACCGCTTGTTCTTCTTCGTACTGTTTATCACTCGAACAGGAGGATGCTAGCCATCGGTTTTACTAAAGTATTAATGAATGCGAACTGCCGAATGTTCTCGCGTGTCTCAATACATGCTTTTTTTTTTCCTACTTGATTACTCTGTGGCCACTGCAACACTCACTCCTTCCCCACATCTTTCACACAGATATAGATCAGCGTCGTATTCTTGTCGCTGCCCCCCTTGCCTCCCAACTTGAGGTTAAAGAAGAAGTTTTGATTCAAAGCGAACCTTTTTTTTTACGCACTCTTAGAACACGCCCTCATACACATTTATCCAACAGCAAAAGCCTCCGCTCCATCCTTCCCTCTCTCCCCCTCCCCTCCCCCTACTGCCATGCCGGACGACAAGCTGACGCTGGCGGACGACGCGGCCGGTATCTGCGAGGAGGTTGCGGCGCGCTACTTCCTGCCGGAGGGGCGCTACCAGCACACAAAGGTGCCGGGCATCATCAGCAACATCGCCGACCTCGTGGTGCAGCGCCTGACGCAGGAGGCGAGGCTGCCGCGCAAGTACATCGCGCTCGTCACAATTGTGGAGCGCAACGGCGCCGGCATGGTGGCGGTGTCGTCGTGCTCGTGGAACGCCCCCAGCGACTCGTGCTACGTCTACAAGACGGAGAACAAGGCGATGCACTGCATCATCACGGTCTATCGGCGTCACCCTGTGAGTCGCGTACGATGGGTACTTTTTTTTACCATTTTCCATTTTTTCTCTGTGTGTGTGGGCTTCGGAACTCTTCCTTCTCTGCTTTGCTTTTTACTTTTCTAAAGCTTCACTGGCGTCCCCACACGATCGCCACCGCGCTACATATGCTTCTGTGCCAAACGTCTCTTCCAGTTTGTACATTCTATAGTTTCTACATGATTCTGTTCTTATTTTTTATCCTTATTTTTTGCTTTGTGCCATAGATGTAATGAAAAACATTTTTTCCGCTGTATTTTTCTAAAATAATCAGTCAATTTGAAAGTGCGGCTTAACTTTGTACTTCCAGACATGTTTATTGCTCAGCATATTACGAGCATCTCTGCGGAGAATAATGGCGAGGGACGACGTTCGGTCGGGCTGCGAAGTCGTACCGTTTTGGTCGTAGAGGGGAAGCTCACATCCCCTTCGCAACACACATAGTTTCTTTCTTCTACCTCTCGCTCTCCTCTCTCTCGTCTCCTGCTCTCCTCCTCCCCCGCTCATTCATAATAAGAAAACAATATATATCGCAGTGTGGTCACGTGTGTGTTTCACCATTCCACCTTTTCGGATTATCGCTATTACTCACGGGAGCGTTTCGCAAAGCTCACATTGACTTTTTTTCTTCCTCTTTATCACTTCTTTACTCCTCCTTTTTCTTTTTGTCTTTCTTTTTCTTTTCCCTTTTCGCATGCTCCGCCGCTGCCTGATGCGGCGCCGCACATGCTATCTCACGGACGTGGAGGGGGACATGTCGTACTTCCAGCGCTTTGTGCGGCAGAGCGACATGCTGTGCTGGGAGCGCCGCGGCACCGCTGCGCAGCCGGCGGACCCCCCTGCCGTCATTCGCCTGCGCGACCTCGAGACGTACCAGCTGGGCTTCAAGAGCGACAGCCAGCGCGGCAGCCCGCACGCCGACAAGGACCATTTCGTCTTCGGCGGCGACGCCTTCGACCACGGCCCGGACCTCACCTTCGGCACGGCCCTGCTCGACTTCAAGCGACGCTTCCCCGACCGCGTGCACCTCATCCTCGGCAACCGCGACATCAACAAGATGGTGATGGTGCCGCTCATCTCGACCGTCGCC
This sequence comes from Kentomonas sorsogonicus, assembly GCA_030347455.1. Classification (NCBI taxonomy): domain Eukaryota; phylum Euglenozoa; class Kinetoplastea; order Trypanosomatida; family Trypanosomatidae; genus Kentomonas; species Kentomonas sorsogonicus. The sequence continues at coordinate 79,776 of JAQOSZ010000027.1, read as the reverse complement.
GACTCCGGCCTGAGCCCCGCCGAGGCGGAAAACAAGCTCTTCCCACTACGCCGCGAGGTCATCGGCGCGCCGGGCAAAAAGGAGACTCTTTACACGGACTTCCTCGCCAATCTGCGCAAGGACGGCGGTAACGATGCGACAAGCGCTGCCCAAACGAATACCCCTTCGACCCCCTCCGTCGTGGACACGGTGACGTTCCTCAAGTGGGCGCTGGCGCACAAGATGGGCAGCCCCAACAGCTTCGCCCACCGCACCGCCGAGCTGGCCGCCTACCACGGCCGCCCGGTGAGCGAGGCGGAGGTGGCGGAGAGCTACTTCGCGGCCGCGCGCCCCGGCGGCGTGTACCACGAGTACCTGCGGCTGGGCGACATGATGGTCGAGATCGACGGGGTCCTCTTCGTGCATGGCGGCGTCACGGAGGAGAATATGGGCTTCGTGCCGTCGCTCGGCGCCCCGCCGCCCGGGGAGTCGTACATCTCGCGCGTCGGCGGGCGGGAGACGGCCAAGACGGAGGGCCTGGACGCGCTCGGGTGGGCGGCGGCGCTGCAGGAGTTCAAGCGTGTGAGCTTCGAGGAGTGGGCGGCGCAGACGGGGCAGCGCGGGGAGGCGCTGCGGCACTTTGTCTTCCCCCGCGAGTTCATCCCGCAGTCGTGCGTCGTCGGGAGCCCGCTCGGCCGCGAGGGGCCGGCGTACGCGCCGCTGACGGTCGCGCAGTACGTCCTGTGCAGCGGCGTGCACACGGTGTGCAGCGGCCACCAGCCGTGCGGCGACAGCCCCGCCCTGGTCGCGCAGCCGGGCGGCCTGCTGCTGGTGCACGCCGACAACTCGTACTGCGGCGTCGGCGCCCCGCAGCCACCCGGCGCCACCGACGACGACGTCAAGTACAACAAGCGCGGACAGGCCGTCACGGAGATCATTTTTAGCGAGGCCCCCGAGGGGGCAGACGACGCAGGCGCCGCGACGCCCAGCCGCCCGGTGGCGCGCGTGCACGGGAAGCTCCGCGACGGCACCCCCTTCGACTTTGACGCGCGCGCGTCGCGCTGGGTCGGGAGGCACGTCGGGGACAACTGGTGGGTGAAGCGCGCCAACACCGACGGCAGCGGCTTCACTCTCTGCCGCACCGTCGACGCCTACTTTCACGAGGAGAGCGCCGCCGCGACGGAGCAGGAGGTGGCGGAGCGGTGGGAGCGGCGGGGGCCGGAGCGCGTCGGGGGTGAGCTGCCCAACCAATTCACAAAGGAGGAGCTCGCCCAGACCTACGAGCACCGCCTCAAGACCAAAGTCAGTCCCCCTTCCAGCAGCTTGTAGACCTCACTGGTGTATCCGTGTGTGTGTGTGTGTGACATGACGTAGCACACAACGGAATGGTCAGCTGCGGGTTCCGCTGCGGTCGATGCAACACACTACCATGCTGCTCCACTGCCGCGCGCGACGCGGGCTTCAATTACTACTACCTCTATGGATTCTTTATTATTATTATGACGTGTGGTCTTTTTTTTTCTTGTCAAAGAACACCCCTGTGCACACACACACGTACGCATGCGCGTGTTCTACTGCTTTTGCGCGTTTGCCAGTTACCGGATTTATTACAAGGTGAAATAATGATAAACTTCGGTGTGAACAGACTGTTCCAATGGAGCTCATCCTTGTTATTAGTGTGGTACTCGTATTGGACATCGTGTCTTTGTATGTTTCATGTGATGTGGTACACAGGATCGATACAGCGTTTTTATTTCCAATAGAGTCATCTGCTTACTTTGAACAGTAAAGAAAAAGATTCTATGACGACTTTCCCTGAACTACTACCGCCAACACCACTATCTTCGCCACACACACACACACAAGAAGTCACAGAAAAACAACAACAACAACATCCAATCGATTATTACTTGTGCCTCTCGATGTGGCAGCAGGCACTGCGCGCGTTTACGTCCTCGCGTGGTGCAGCGGCAGCGACAGCGGCGGCGACGTTGCCTGAGCGGCGGCGGCTCTTCGACACGGTGGCGCAGGCGCACCTCTTTGGGCCTGTCGGCTTCCAGCTGCACCCGCAGGCGATGGCGGCGGTGCGGGAGGCGCGGTGGGCGGTGATGCGCGGGGGCTCCGTCGAGAGCCGCGCCGGGCTGCTGGAGCACGTGCTGCGCGCCTACGCTAAGGCGGAGCGCGGCTACGAGGGCAGCGGCGCCGCCGCGGAGGCCGACGCGGTGCGCCACGAGATGCCCTTTCTCGCCGAAATGATAGAGGCGGTGGCGGAGGCGAAGGCGGCCGGCGTGCCGGTCGGGCCGCGCCACCTCCAGCACCTGTTGCTGTCGCCCAAGCTCGCCGCCGCCGGCCCCGACCTGCCGCTGGTGCTTATGGAGGAGCTGCGCGCGGCGCCGGGGGGAGCGGCGGACTCGGCACGCCCTTCATGTGCTGCACAAGAGTCGCACACCAGCGCCGGCTCTCCGCCAATGCCGGCGTCCAAGGGCGAGGCGGCGGCGCTGGCGGCGTGCTGCGCGGGTCTTGCCACGGCTGGGCACCCGGAGCTGGCAGTGGCACTCTGCCCGGCGGCGTTGTTTCCCCGCGTGGTGGAGTTGGTGGTCGGGCGACACCGCGATGGCTGGCAGCGGGCGCTGCCGCTGCTGGACCAAATACCACCGGAAAGGTACTTTTTATTCTTGCAGGAAGAGGAGTCTCGCGGCGGCGGCGCGGCAACGGGAGAGGCGGCCGAGGCTGGCGAGGACCACTACCAACAAGGCGCCGCGGTCGCCCTCGCTGCCCAGTTTCGTGCGACGGAGAGCTCGAGAAGACGACGTGGTGGGAACCGTCACCAGCTGCCAACAAACAGTGAGCAGAGCAAAACCCCCAAAGCGTGGATCGACAGTGTCTTCAAGCGGGCCGCCCGTCACCCTCTCCTGAAGCGGTGCCCGCCGCCACACGCGCGTCGCCTACTGGAGGCGTACGTGCGCTTCTGCCCCTCCGCTGAGTGGCGCGACGCCCGGGCACTGGTGGAGGCACACAACCGCCACGCCCTGAGCGGCGCCGCTGCTCCTGCGGCACCGTGGGATCAGCCGCTGCCCCCTCTAAGCTGATGCACCTGGCACTGCTCAACGGGGAGCCGGAGTCGATCCTGGAGATGTTTTACGGCAAGGATCAGTGGAGGGAAGTGGCATCTGCTGCGGAGTCTTTGACAGGAGGGCCTGCCGCAGGGCAGGACGCCAAGGACGCATCAACAGCGGCCTCTCTTCTTTTTACCGCCCATCTTGGCGAAGACAACCCGTTCGTGACGGCTGATAACTGCATGACACCAGCGACACTCAATTTCGTTATGCTGGCTTTTGCCTCCACCGGGCACTTCGAGGTGGCCATGACATTATACCATTTACTTCCGCCACAGAGCATCAACAACCACACCCATCTGTGTGCTCTGCGTATGTTTGCCTGTCCAATAGCAAACGCCCCGAGTGCTTTGCCGCCGTACAACGACAGAACATTCTTGTTTTGTGTCTCTGCGCTGCGTTCGCTGCTGGCACCCTTCTCGACTGGCGACAACCTTGCTGATACGTTCTTGACGAACCCTTCACCGCCGCAGCCTCTGCCGGTGACTGGTGCTCTCGGGTCGCTTTGCCGCGACGGTGTGCTGGAGAGCATGTGGGTGTGGGCCGCCGCTCGCCTCCAGACCGACGCGAGTCCTCACGGCGACAGCGGGTCCCCGCCGCCGTCGGCCCGTGGGGTGCTGCGGGACACGCTGCTCCCACACGTCCTGGACCCCTCCCTGCGCTACGCCCCTCTGATGGCCCTTGCCAGTGCCCTCCGCGGGGACCTGCAGCCCGCTAGCACCAGACTCGCCGCTCTCTCCCCTGAAGCGCTGGCGCTGAGACTGTTTCACCACATATGCGCCTCCCCCCGCGCCTCGGTGAAGCAGATTCTCTTTGCCTTGGCCCTCTTCATTCACCATCCACCTGCCTTCCCCATCTGCGTTCGCGACGGCGGGCCGAGCGGCGAGTGGGTGCTGGCGGGTGAGGTGCTGGACAGCGCGCTGGCGCCTCTCGCCGCCGCCATCGCCGGCTCGCAGTCGAACCTGGACACGTCCCTGCAGATCCTCGCGGGCTACTTCCACAGCGTTCGCGCCAACGCCACGCGCGTCCCCCTTTGCGAGTCGGATCTGATTTTTTCGGAGGGCGCGGCAGCGGGCTCTGAAAACGCGTCTGGCCGCGACGCCGCGCCGTCCATGCGCCTGGCGCCGCAGCACCTACTAACCAACACATTCGATTTAACACGCGGCGCGCCATGTCGGCCGGACGGGTGGAAGGCGCTCCTGCAAGTGGTGCAGGCGCTGGGGGTACGTGCCTCGGCGCACAGCCGCGCTAACGGCACTCCTCTCTCCACCGCCCGAGCAGCGCCGGCTCTCATATCGCTGGGCGTGCCTGCCGACATCGCCATCCACTTTCTGCCCTCGTGAACAAGTGATTTTTGTTTTCTCCCGGTGTTGGTTTTATTATTATTATCATTTTCTTTTTGCAGCGACTCTTGTGTGCGTGATATCTTCACATGTTATTTATCTATTTCAGAAAAGGGGGAAAGGGAAGAAAACAGGGTGTGCGTACTTCCCCTTAATATATGTATACGTCGCATCGAAATCGTAACCATTGCGTTCAGATGATCTGCTCTTGTATGCTCCACTCAGTCTACAACACATATACTTTTCCTCAATTGTTCTTTCTCTCATTTTTCTACACCCAGAAATTCCAGCCACACTCCGTGCTTTATAGTCTTCCCTTGTGCAAGGAAACAGTTCTTTTATCGTTCCACTTGCCTCGTTAAAGTGTATACGTAGCTCTTCACATACATTCATTTCTATAAATATAAATATATATATTTGTACATTGCTGCCGATCTTTCGGTTTCCCGTCATCCTTTACTTTTTCCTTCGATCCTCTTCTCAAAACTCACATCTCCCGTCATCATGGCTACCCCCGAAGAGCGCCTCCACCTCGCCGTGCAGAACGCCGAGGGCGACTACACGTACGACGCCGCGACGCACATCGTGGTCAACTGCAGCGACAACAAGTCCCTGCAGGTGCCCAAGGAGGAGGCCGCGCGCTGCCCCTTCATCCCTGCCGTCGCCGAGGGCGCCGCGCACCCCAAGTTCCCCTACCCGGCCGCCACGCTGCAGGCGCTCTACGCGTGGACGGCGCACTACGGCGACTCCAAGGCGGTGGCCGCGAGCCCGCTGGCCAAGCCGTGCATCTACCGCGACTTTGTGTACGTGGCGACCGACGAGTGGGACATGGGCTTCTACACCCGCACCCTCACCGACGAGGCGGGCCGCAAGCACTACCTGTCGACGATGCGCGCCGCGGAGGAGTACGGCATGGAGGGCCTGCTCGACTTCATGGCCGTCGCCCTCGGCTGCAAGCTGCGCGGCGAGAAGGAGAGCGTCATTGTGCACTCCGTGATGGGCCTTGACAAGGAGACCGAGATCACCGCCGACGATATCGCCGCCGTCCCTAAGACCTACACGTGGTTCAACGAGGCTACCAAGCCGACTGCCGCGTAGAACGGACAAGCACAAGAATAGTTCCACTCAGTCTAAGATTGCTTTCCCCCCCCCCCTCTCTACATCTTTTTCTCTTGCTTCTCTTGCCCAGGAGGAAAAAAAAATGGGGTCGAAACTCACATCAGTGAAACTACAAGTCTTCATCTATATATTTAATCTCGATGCATCTTTTTCTCTTTTTTTTGCCAACACCCACATCGACACTGATAGGAGTTTTTTGTGACCACTGAAATAAAAATAAGATTGTCTTTTAACACTCCTCTCTTTAAGGACGACAGAAGACGGAAGAGACGATGCTCATTTCAAGAAAACAACAACAACGAAACAACACTGCGGACCTCAAAGGATTAGCATTGAGAAACAGAAGGCACCTCTAGTTCAGTGGAGAGACTTTACATTGTCAACAAGCAGTTTTGATGAAAGAAAAAAAAAGAATGTATGAAAAAGGCGCTCAATGCTGAAGAGTGAAGCAAGTGCTTCTTTACTTGTGCCTGGATGCGGCAGAGATATAGAGAGATAGAGAGAGGTCAAAAAAAAAAGTAAGCAGCGCTTTTAGTAATTTTTCTTCTTCTATATATCTCCACTCCACGACCTCTTCATTTTTTTTTTTTTTTTGCTTCTCCCGGTACCTGTGCGTCTTGTGGTTCCCCTCCCGCTCCCGTCTCCACATCCGTCTTCTTTCTTCTTTTATCCTTGAAGTTAAAGGTAAACTTCCTCTAAAATGATAGCCTTCTTTGATATTCAAAGATAATTGCGGTAAGCGTGAAGTATTTTTATTATTATTATTTCTTCTGGTGTGCTTTTCGTTAATAATGGCAGAAGTAATGACGTTTTCTCAAGGGAAACTAAAACTACTACCATGACTTCCTTGTTTCATTTTTTAATTGTGTTCAGTAGACAGTGAACGCCCTGACTATGGTTGCTTTTGGTGAATGATTGATCTAAGGATGTTGATTCTGCCTCTCTCTCTCCCTCCAACATACCCTTACCTTTTTTTTTATACGTTGCAAGGAATACCTAAAGTAAACTCCGGACCATAAATACATCTACGCAGGAAATAAGAATATATATATATATTACAAAAGTAATAATTAAACATCCACGGAATCAGAGGAGGACACGGCTCTGTCTTAGCCATTTTTTAGGAACCCGCAAGCACACGTAACTACCCCCCCCCCTACCCACCACCGTTCTACACCTCCGCTCACCTGTTGTCATCATGGGCAAGCCGGGCAAAAAGGCGGGGAAGGGCCTGCTGGCGCCGACGAACCCCAACCGCCGCACGGACCCCAACAAGACGAGCCTGCGCGACCAGCGCACCATCAAGCGCCTCAAGATGTACAACTCCAAAATCAAGCGCGACGAGAAGGGCAACATCATCAAAGGCAGCGTGCTGGGGGCGGCGGACCGCGTGCAGACGCAGATGGCGCGCATCGCGCCCGACCGACGGTGGTTCGGCAACACCCGCACCATCGGGCAGGACGCCCTCAAGAAGTTCCGCGAGGAGATGGGCGCCAAGTACAAGGACCCGTACAGCGTCATCATCAAGCAGTCGAAGCTGCCGCTGAGCCTCCTCGACGAGCCCAAGCAGGAGGACGGCAGCATCCGCCGCGAGATGGAGTGGGACAAGACCTTCGGCGACAAGGCGAACCGCAAGCGCGTGCAGCTGAGCGCCGCGACCCTCGAGTCGCTCGCGTCGGCCGCCAGCACCAAGGGCGAGGAGTACGACTCGGGGAAGCGCGACAAGGACCGCAACCTTGCCAACCGCGCGCAGGACCCGCGCGAGGACAAGACCAAGAACGCCGTGCTGCTGTCAAAAGGGCAGTCGAACCGCATCTGGTCGGAGCTCTACAAGGTCATCGACAGCTCTGACGTGGTGCTCTACGTCGTCGACGCGCGCGACCCGCTGGGGACCCGCAGCGCCTTCATCGAGGAGTACATGCGGAAGGAGAAGAAGTACAAGCACTTTGTGCTCATTCTCAACAAGTGCGACCTGGTGCCGCTGTGGGCCACCGCGCGCTGGCTGCAGATCCTCAGCAAGGACTACCCCACCATCGCCTTCCACGCCAGCGTCAACCACCCGTTCGGCAAAGGCAACGTCATCTCGCTGCTGCGGCAGTTCTCGAAGCTGCACAACGTGACGCACCGCGGCAACAAGCGCACCAAGACGCCCATCTCGGTCGGCATCATTGGCTACCCCAACGTGGGCAAGAGCTCGCTGATCAACACGCTGCGCCGCAAGTCGGTGTGCAAGGTCGCGCCGATCCCCGGCGAGACGAAGGTGTGGCAGTACGTCGCCCTCACCCGCAGCATCTTCCTCGTCGACTGCCCCGGCGTCGTCTACGACCGCGAGACCAACACCGACGTGCAAGCGGTGCTCAAGGGCGTCGTGCGCGTGGAGCGGCTGGGCAACGCCGACAAGACGACCGTGGTGCAGACGGTCCTCGACATTGTGAAGCACAAGGACGTCGTCGCCACCTACGGCGTGCGCGAGTGGACCGACGCCGTCGACTTCTGCGAGCGCCTCGCGAAGCTGCGCGGAAAGCTGGTGGCCGGCGGCGAGCCCGACGTCGAGGCCGCGGCGCGCATGGTGCTCTACGACTGGCAGCGCGGCCGCCTCCCGTGGTTCAGCGCACCCCCTTTTGAGTCGAACAAGCACTACCGCGACGCGGTGGAGGCGCCCGAGGAGCGGCAGATGAAGCAGATCGAACACTACAACTCCTTCAACGTCGTCGACGACGCGCTCGACCGCGGCGCCGCCCCCAATAGCGATAGCGACAGCGACAGCGACTACGACTACGACGATGGCGACAGCAACAGTGACAGCCATAGTGACAGCGACAATGACGGCGACGAGGACGAGGGGGAGGCCCCCGCGCCGAAGCGGGGCGAGAAGCGCGGCAGGCCAGTGAAGAGCGTGCTGCGCCCGTCGAAGCGTGTGCGCAAGGAGAAGGCCGCCGCCGCCGCCGCCGCCGCCACCCTCACCCGCGGGGACCTCTCTGACGGTGACACAACAGCGCCGGGTGATGCAAACAGCGCCGCCTCCGCCTCTCGCGGCCGCAGCGCGAAGAAGGGCAGAGGCAAGACGCAGGCCGTGGAGGAGGACGAGGCGGAGGACGCCGATAAGATTACCGTCGCCACCGTTATGGCGAAGCGGGAGGCGGCGGAGCGCAAAAGCAGGCGCGAGGAGGGTCGCCGCGCACGCCGCGCCGCTAACGCCGCCGCCGCCGATACGGAGGAGCACGCCAACGACGACGATGACCTTTGGGCTAGCTTCCTTGCCGCCGCTGGCTCCGAGTAGGTCTGAGGTGATTGCTTACTGCCCCTTCCGTTGTCTCCTACCTGATTTTTTTTCTCCCTTTGCTTGAACGCTTCTCCATTTTCCTCTCTTCTCCTTCCGCTGCTTCTCGCTATTTCTATTTGAACGTTTAACACTAATTAACTATTTTAATAATCGTAAACTTCCGATTAACCATTCTTTTATCTTCCCAGGCCAACAGCTCTATCTCCTTGACTGAACGGTATCACTTCCCCACCCCCCTTCACCCTCTTTTTGTTGCCGCTAATCATGCTTTCATTTTTAAAAGAGCTACCTAAAACTACACAACCCCAAAGAGAGTAGGAAATGACGACGAAGTTTTTCCGTCTGTCCTTTTTTTTTCTTTTGCTGTTTGCTTCGATCTATGTGTGCGTGTATGTGTGCGTGCTGGAAAATGTGCAGCTGGGTGACTACACTCGTTTTCGTCTTAAAGCTATCAGATGTGCAGGCTCTCTTTCTGCCGTTTCGAATCTCTGACATCGCATTTATTACGCCACTGGCTTGCTCTAGATACGATTGCTTCTATGCTTAATGATTGGTTTTACTACTTTCTACTACCGCCAATTATGTCCCCCCTCCTCCATCCCTCCCCTCCCATTGTCTTCTCCGCAAGGATAATACTAATTGCTAATCATTCATAAAAACTTTTTTTTTCTTTCTTTCCCACTCTCCCACTCTCCCACTCTCCCACTTTTTTTTTGTGCTTTCACTTTTTAATTTTTTAAATCTATTATTAAAAACTTAAAAGGTTTTCACTCGTGTCACAGCTTGCTTCCTAGCAAATTTAGGAACATTTGTTCTGTGCTGACAGACTACAACACTTTTTGTTAACCCTCCCATCCGCCTCCCTACTCGCCACGATGGAGACTGCCAAGAAGGGCTACCACGCGTTCCGCCGCCTGACGCGCAAGCCGGCCGACCACTGGCTGGGCTACACCGTCGCCATCTCGGGCGCCCTCATGCAGATGATGACGTACGGCATCGACAACAGCTTCTCCATGTTCAGCCAGAGCATGCAGGAGGACCCGACGCTTGGCTTCCCCTCCGCCACCACCGTCAGCTTCGGCAACTCCGTCTCCCTCGGCCTCTCGCCCGTCTTCGGCGTCCTCGCCGGCTTCCTGGTTGACCGCCTGCCGCCGCGCCTGATGATGTTCATCAGTACCGCGCTGCTGTTCCTCGGCCTCTGGCTCTGCTCCAGCTTCGCCACCAGCTCCGCCGCCGTCACCGGCTCCTACTGCCTGCTGGCCTCCATCTCGTCCGCCTTCATGCTGTCCCCCGGCGCGGCCGCCACCGGTTCCTGGTTCCGCCGCCGCGCCGGCCTCGCGCAGGGCATCAACTTCTGCGGCGGCGGCGTCGGCAGCGCGTGGATCCCGGCGGTGCTCGGCCAGTGGATCGAGCCGTACGGCTGGCGCAAGACCTTCCGCCTCATGTCCGGCTTCTGCGCCTTCGGCCTCCTCGCCTGCGTCTTCTCCTGCCGCCGTCACGAGCCCCTCCCGGCCTTTGCCGAGGACGACACCCGCGACGGCGCCAACGCCGGCGAGGAGGACGAGGAAGACGAGAACAGCAACCGCCTCGAGCGCCACTCCGACGACGACGGCGCCGCGAACGCACTGCCGCGCGGCCAGTCCGCCGGCACCGTCCGCGTGGTGGACGGCGCCGCCCCGAACGTTGGCCGCGGCGCCGAGTACGACCCCAGCGCCGTCATCGAGGCCGCCGACGAGCCTGCCGCCGGCGCCCGCAGCAACAACACCAACGCGCCTTCGGCCGCCGCTTCCCCCGTGAAGGGCGGCGCCGCGTACCCCACGGCGACGGTGGCGCACAACAACACCTCGTCGTCGTCTTCGTCCTCGCTGGACAACGAGGCCGGTGACGCCACCGCCGCCTCCCGCCCGCGCTCGCAGGCGCGCCCCGCCGACGCCGACGAGACCGCGGCGGAGTTCACCGAGCTCGAGACCGCCGCGCAGCACGGAGCCGGAGACGTTGGAGCAGGCGCTGCACACGCGGCACCTGAAGCCGCTGGAGATTGTGCGTGTGCTGCTCAGCGTCAAGTTCCTCGCCAACTTCTTCATGTGGGCCATCTTCGGGTGGGCCTTCTACGGCATGATCTACGTGACGGTCCCGTACGTGTCGTCGATGGGCGCGGCCGGGACGGTGTACCAGCACGAGCCCGCCATCAGCACCGCCCGCGCTTCCACCGTCTTCACCTTCTGGGGCGTCTTCCAGATCATCGGCTCGATCCTCGTGGGGGCGCTCGGCTCCTTCACCGAGGACGCCTTTGCCTACTGCGCCTGCGCGTCGGTCGGCGGCGTCGTCGCCGGCTTCCTCGCGCTGTGCCGCACCTACGCGAGCTTCGCGGCGTGCCTGAGCATCATCGGCTTCTGCACGGCCGGCATGTTCGCCATCATGCCCGCCCTGATCGCGCAGTCCTTCCACGGGCCCAACCTCGGCTTCTTCATGGGATGCGTCTTCGTCGCCGGCTGCCTCGGCGGCTTCTCCGCGCCCCCGATCCAGGCGCAGCTGCAGGAGCGCCACCACGGCAACTACTCCTACGGCTGCCTCTTCATCAGCGCCACCTTCACCGTCCCCGGGCTCATCTGCTACATCTTCCTGTGGCCCAACAAGCGCAACCCCGCCCTCCGCTGCTGCCGGCGCCGCGCCGCCGCCCTCGCCAGCAAGGACAACGACGACGACGAGGCGGAGACCCCCACCGGCGCCCAGTAAACGCGCCGTGTGTGCGTCTGTCGCCGACAAGCAACGAGCACTTGGCCACGCAAGAAGCGGAAATAACCCCTCCTAAAGCCAAAGGGAGTCGCCAAATGTGGAAGACATCATTTGCTTGCCGTAATAAGAACCAGGAATTCCATCCAAATACAAGTCCCTTCTTCGGCCAGCTGCACTGAGACTTCCACCGACTTGTGTTTTCTTTCTTTCCTTTACCTTCCTTCTTTTTAGGCGCCAATATCATAACCCATTACTCATCAGTAATTCCGTAACTATTTCCGCCTTAAAAAGAAAAAAAAAACACACACACGAACTCTTCTTCATTTGGTGGAGATACATGCTGCCCCTGTCAAGTAATGATAGTCGTCTAGTACCTCCCCCCCCCTACCTCCCCACTTTCACCCTTTCAGCAAACGAAGGGTGTTCGTAAGGAGTTCTTTATCTTTTAATTATCACTACTATTGTTATTTCTATTATTCCGGCTTTACTTCTTTCTTCATTGTTTATCAACTTGTTTTATCTATTCTGCGTGTTTTTGCTTCTACGTCTGCTTCTCTTGCCTTGAAAGAACGTTGATGTAACAGAGTAAACAAAAGGAAGCAGCAATGAACACATCAAAACGAATGAATAACTAAGCTACTTTGGAGAGTCACCACTTTTGAACTTTTTACTCATTTTTTTTGTTTGCTTCAAACTTCTTCGTTGATCGTTCTTTCTCTCACGTCGCGCATCCCGCAATTCTCCCCATGTAACATTCACTGCCGTGGAAGCCAGCCAAATAGGGAAAATAAAAATCCAATAATGGTTGCTCCTGGCAGCAGGGAGGGGGCATGCCGAACAATGCGTGAGCAATTTTTAGAGAAGTGCTTTTCAGGAAGGAGAAGTTTACCTATCCTCTTAATTTTCTCCGGATGTTTTTTCTTGTCAACCCTCGTTTTTTCTCCTCGTGCCTCGCCAATTGTTGCACATGGGCTTTTTATCTAGCGTCTTTCCATTCTTCTCGTTCTATGACTTCATAGTAAACTGTTTTTTTTTTTCTCTTTGCTTTTATTATTATTTCCTATTTGCTGTGGTCTCACGGCACCTTGACCTTTTATGAGGTCGTTTTGTTTTTATTATTTTCTATGTCTTTTCTTCTCTTTTTTCTTCTTTCTTCCTTGTCATTCTTCTTTCGGCTTACTGATTGATTACTGACTTGCGAGCTTCTCCAATGTTATTTTTATTTTTTTTAATTCCTTTTACGTCTCTCATGTGACAAGTGTTATTAGTTTTTCTGCTGATGGTGTCACCACGCTGCGCAGCGCTGATATTGTTTACGAAGTTTTACTTTTCATCATATCCTCTAAATCGCTGCGCTTCGCCGGTATTCGAAGCAGAAAATCACTTTTCACTAAAACATGACAGCTCACACTTTTTTATTCCACCTCTTTCTTTTTCTTCTTTATCACCTCTTTATCTGTTCATTTTACTCTCCATGGTTTCGATCTCTTCTTCACACTACTAGGGTGAGTGAGTCATACTTCACCGCAGTGTCCATTTTTACTGAGCCGATGCTTCTTGTACCCCGGAAGTTGTGCTGAAGCGGTAAATGTAAAAGTGAATAGGTGGTAATATGTATTTTCTGCACACTCCATTAGCTCTCTCTCCTTCTCAAATAGGGAACTGCGCTACTGGGCATTCTCTTTGTTGAAGCCAAAAACTGGTTGTTCTTCCTCTGATGCGGTGACTTGAAACAGAGATGTTATTCTGTATTTAACTCTCTAAGTATCACATACACAGAATGGGGATTGAAATTCACCAAGACTTGGCTCCACCCTCCCCTATGCGCAAATGTCCTCTTGTCTTCCTGTAGAAGTGGCTCTTCAATCCTTTCCTCCACCTCCCACTGTATGCTAACTCAGCAACAACAAGATAAATCACTATTGCTAAAAAAAAAGTAATTCCACAGTTCTTTCTGTGACGCATATCGTAGTCTGTATTTTATTTAGTTTTCGTTGTCGTCGTTCGTGCTGCTAATAGATTTGTCAAAATTATCTAGAGCAGATCCTAAATAATCAATCTTCGTAAGAACCCATCCCCGTTAATACATCACACTATCTCTCTTTGAGCAGAATGGGGAAGTGGATGCGTTTGCTGGCGAAGCCGGTGACGGTGCCTGTGGCCGCGTGCCGCGCGCGTGTGGCTGCGATGCAGGGCCCCATCAAGGAGCATATCGCGGAGTGCGAGGCCAAGAACGCCGACATCTGCGACCAGGTGTGGGCCGAGTACTGGACGACGCAGCGCCGCCTGCTGCCGTACCGCCAGCAGCAGTTTATGCGGGAGGTGCGCTACCTCGCGAGCGGGCAGGCCGCCTTCGCGACGCTCACCGTCCGCGACGCCATCCTCTTTGCGCGCTACGCCACGCGGGCCCTCTTCATCTTTATCATCGCGGTCATGGTCGGCCGCCGCAGCATCTACCCGGCGCTCGAGCCCACCTCGCCCTTCGCGGAGGAGATCGTCAAGAACTGGCAGCCGAACCACGTCGCGCAGTACGAGCAGAACCCACGCGAGTGGCTGCAGGAGCGCCGCCGCTTGTACGAGATCCAGCTCAACAACACGACTGCCGTCATCAACTGAGCGGCGCGGGGGACTGGCTGCGAAAGAGGAGGAGGAACGGCCGTAAACGACGAGATACGAAACTACAGAGAGAGAGAGAGAGAGGTGAAGTACTATCAACACAGGACCGTCGCTGTATGTGCGTTGACAGAATCTATACTTTTTCCTTGTCATCCATGCAACATGCCTAAACACTTCACCCATGACGTATTGGTGCTTGTCGCAGAACTGCGACGACTTGGCTAACGGCGTTCCCACTCTCTTCTCTCCGTCGTCCCTCTTCACTCGTTGCCTACAAAAGTAATAACCACCTATTGCACACTTTCTTGTCGGTGGGAAAACACACTCTTTATTTTCTTTATTGTATTTACGAGACAGTGCATTAGAACACACATTTGCTGGGTATTCTGTTACTTGTTTTGTTTGTCCTCATCAACCATAGTAGTGACCTGTATAATGCAAATCCTTTTTACTTGAATGCAGAAGACGTAAGCACCTCCTGCGTGAACAATCGCCTGGAAGCTTCTGAGATCCAGTAGTGCGCCACCGCTAAATAACATCACTGGTCACTTTTTTAAAGCGCGACCGAATTCTGGAAATTAAAAAGACCACTATGTGGTTTCACTGTTATGTAGCAAAGAGAAAAAAAAAATCAAGCACGCGAACTGCTGTTCCTTTGAAGTCGAGTTACTGTAACCATCGCAACCCTATTAGATTGTTGTACCTATCTATTTGGTACTGTAATAATACTATCATTGTGGTAAATTAGACTTCCGAACTCCACCCGTCACCGTCACGTTCCTCCCTCGTCTTCGTCTTTCTGTTTGCATTATCACAAACATCAACTGTATCCACGCGACTAGTAGTAGGAGAATTCTTTTTGAAAAACTTCATCCTAACCCATAACTGTAGAGCACTTTGTTTCTTCATTAGCACATTTTATCTAGCATTCCGTTGTTGGAAGACACCCATAACCCAAGTTATAACGACCACAATGCGCCGCTTCGCTTCCAAGATCGCCGCCCCCGCGCTGGCTCGCTTCGCCTCCACCGGCGCGGCCGCCGGCGCCGCGTCGTCGACCGCCGCCCCCGGCCAGAAGTCGTTCTTCAAGGCCACCGAGATGATCGGCTACGTGCACTCGATCGACGGCACCATCGCCACGCTGATCCCCGCGCCCGGCAACCCCGGCGTCGCGTACAACACGATCATCATGATCCAGGTCAGCCCCACGACCTTCGCCGCCGGGCTGGTGTTCAACCTTGAGAAGGACGGCCGCATCGGTATCATTCTGATGGACAACATCACGGAGGTGCAGTCCGGCCAGAAGGTGATGGCCACCGGCAAGCTGCTGTACATCCCCGTCGGCGCGGAGGTGCTGGGCAAGGTGGTGAACCCGCTCGGCCACGAGGTGCCCGTCGGTCTGCTGACGCGCAGCCGCTCGCTGCTGCAGGAGTCGCAGGCGGTGGGCAAGGTGGACGCGGGCGCGCCCAACATTGTGTCGCGCTCCCCCGTGAACTACAACCTGCTGACCGGCTTCAAGGCCGTCGACACGATGATCCCCATCGGCCGCGGTCAGCGCGAGCTGATCGTCGGCGATCGCCAGACCGGCAAGACGTCCATCGCCGTGTCGACCATCATCAACCAGGTGCGCGCCAACCAGCAGATCCTGTCCAAGAACGCCGTGATTTCCATCTACGTGTCCATCGGCCAGCGCTGCTCCAACGTGGCCCGCATCCACCGCCTGCTCAACTCGTACGGCGCGCTGCGCTACACGACCGTGATGGCCGCCACGGCCGCCGAGCCCGCCGGTCTGCAGTACCTGGCGCCCTACTCCGGCGTGACCATGGGCGAGTACTTCATGCTCCGCGGCCGCCACTGCCTGTGCGTCTACGACGATCTGTCCAAGCAGGCCGTCGCGTACCGTCAGATTTCGCTGCTGCTGCGCCGCCCGCCCGGCCGTGAGGCGTACCCCGGTGATGTCTTCTACCTGCACTCCCGCCTGCTGGAGCGCGCCGCCATGCTGTCCCCCGGTAAGGGCGGCGGCTCCGTGACCGCGCTGCCCATCGTCGAGACGCTCTCCAACGATGTGACGGCGTACATTGTCACCAACGTCATTTCCATCACCGACGGCCAGATCTACCTGGACACGAAGCTGTTCACCGGTGGCCAGCGCCCCGCCGTCAACATCGGTCTGTCCGTGTCGCGCGTCGGCTCGTCCGCGCAGAACGTGGCCATGAAGGCTGTGGCCGGCAAGCTCAAGGGTATCCTCTCCGAGTACCGCAAGCTGGCCGCTGACTCCGTCGGCGGAAACCAGGTGCAGACGGTGCCGATGATCCGCGGTGCCCGCTTCGTGGCGCTGTTCAACCAGAAGAACCCGTCGTACTTCCTCAACGCGCTGGTGTCGCTCTACGCGTGCCTCAACGGCTACCTGGACGACGTCAAGATCAACTACGCCAAGTTCTACGAGTACCTGCTGGTGAACAAGGACCTGAGCATCATGTACGGCACCGCCACCAACAAGTTCTTCTACATGTACGTGCAGCAGCTCAACTACGTGGTGCGCTTCGTGACGCTGAACCACCCCGTGCTGAACGCCGAGGTGGAGGAGATGCTGAAGCAGCACACCCACCTGTTCCTGCAGCACTACCAGTCCAAGATGAACGCCATCAAGAGCGAGAAGGAGACCAAGACGCTCAAGAACCTGCTCTACTCGTGCAAGCGCGCCGTTTAAAGTGCTCGCCGCGAGCCGGTCTTCACAGTCGTCAAGGTCAGCAGTGTGGTGCGCGGCGGGCGGCAGTCTTTCTTTGCACACCGTTTAGTCCGCTGATGCGTCTCAACCGCTTCGTAGGAGATGCAAGCGCACCACTTTTTTGTCCTTCTTTATTTTCCTGACGTTCTTCCTTTTTCCCTCCCCACCCACAGATAACGACTAGTCTTCCCGTTTTTCCGTATCTGAAAACTATTGTTCGAACACCACCAGCGCACACGCACTTCGTTTGAGACGGGCCGTGATGCGCACATCACCGCTTTTGTCTCGCCCTCCCTTTCATTATCGCCAAGACGTGCGCTGGCTGCGTGATTCTCTTTATTTTCCTCTTTTTATTTTTGTTTTACGTATATTAAGTATGACCATGATGGGTAGTATTCAGGGAACTTTAGCGAAAAAACAACAACAACAAACAAATGCATACACACTCACACATCTACAAAACTATTAACATAAACAAAACAAAACAAAAACCCTATATTATTACTAAGCAAGAAACACCAACCTTGAAAACCGCATTATGATTGAAAGAGACGGAGGGTGAAGCGGGAAAAAAAAGAAATCGCAACTTACACGCGACAGCCAACGTATCATTTATTTTATGTTATGGATATTTTCATGAGTATTAACAAAGCAATTACTCCGAAGGTAGCGAGGCCGCGTGCAATGGATCGTTTCCCTTTTTTCTCCTTTTTTTTTTTACACACTAGTGCTATCTCAACCACATTACAAATCATTATTTGAAATAACTTAGCCACCGCCATCATCATGATGGTAGCCAATTTCCGAGTGGTGTGAATTTGCGCGCTCAGAAGTGCTCTGATGTATCTCTTACTGTACGTTGTGCATATGTTGCCATCGGCATCCACATGTCTATGGTGTGTGTTCTTGCGACAAATGCGGTGTGTAGCATGTTACATCACACAAAGTGCTTGAGCTGTGGCTTTCACGGGATACGCACGTCCGTTGCATTGTGTGAATAGATAAATAAATGCACATGTTGTCTAGGCACACTGATTTCCTCCCTCCGCACCTCTCTTCCTTTTTTCTGATGCTCAAACGCCTTTCTTTTCCATTTCTTCCTTTCCTGTGTCTTTCTGAAGTAGAAACCCTTACCTTTATCGCTACTGCTTCCCTGTCCGCAATGCGCCGCTTCGCTTCCAAGATCGCCGCCCCCGCGCTGGCCCGCTTCGCCTCCACCGGCGCGGCCGCCGGTGCCGCGTCGTCGACCGCCGCCCCCGGCCAGAAGTCGTTCTTCAAGGCCACCGAGATGATCGGCTACGTGCACTCGATCGACGGCACCATCGCCACGCTGATCCCCGCGCCCGGCAACCCCGGCGTCGCGTACAACACGATCATCATGATCCAGGTCAGCCCCACGACCTTCGCCGCCGGGCTGGTGTTCAACCTTGAGAAGGACGGCCGCATCGGTATCATTCTGATGGACAACATCACGGAGGTGCAGTCCGGCCAGAAGGTGATGGCCACCGGCAAGCTGCTGTACATCCCCGTCGGCGCGGAGGTGCTGGGCAAGGTGGTGAACCCGCTCGGCCACGAGGTGCCCGTCGGTCTGCTGACGCGCAGCCGCTCGCTGCTGCAGGAGTCGCAGGCGGTGGGCAAGGTGGACGCGGGCGCGCCCAACATTGTGTCGCGCTCCCCCGTGAACTACAACCTGCTGACCGGCTTCAAGGCCGTCGACACGATGATCCCCATCGGCCGCGGTCAGCGCGAGCTGATCGTCGGCGATCGCCAGACCGGCAAGACGTCCATCGCCGTGTCGACCATCATCAACCAGGTGCGCGCCAACCAGCAGATCCTGTCCAAGAACGCCGTGATTTCCATCTACGTGTCCATCGGCCAGCGCTGCTCCAACGTGGCCCGCATCCACCGCCTGCTCAACTCGTACGGCGCGCTGCGCTACACGACCGTGATGGCCGCCACGGCCGCCGAGCCCGCCGGTCTGCAGTACCTGGCGCCCTACTCCGGCGTGACCATGGGCGAGTACTTCATGCTCCGCGGCCGCCACTGCCTGTGCGTCTACGACGATCTGTCCAAGCAGGCCGTCGCGTACCGTCAGATTTCGCTGCTGCTGCGCCGCCCGCCCGGCCGTGAGGCGTACCCCGGTGATGTCTTCTACCTGCACTCCCGCCTGCTGGAGCGCGCCGCCATGCTGTCCCCCGGTAAGGGCGGCGGCTCCGTGACCGCGCTGCCCATCGTCGAGACGCTCTCCAACGATGTGACGGCGTACATTGTCACCAACGTCATTTCCATCACCGACGGCCAGATCTACCTGGACACGAAGCTGTTCACCGGTGGCCAGCGCCCCGCCGTCAACATCGGTCTGTCCGTGTCGCGCGTCGGCTCGTCCGCGCAGAACGTGGCCATGAAGGCTGTGGCCGGCAAGCTCAAGGGTATCCTCTCCGAGTACCGCAAGCTGGCCGCTGACTCCGTCGGCGGAAACCAGGTGCAGACGGTGCCGATGATCCGCGGTGCCCGCTTCGTGGCGCTGTTCAACCAGAAGAACCCGTCGTACTTCCTCAACGCGCTGGTGTCGCTCTACGCGTGCCTCAACGGCTACCTGGACGACGTCAAGATCAACTACGCCAAGTTCTACGAGTACCTGCTGGTGAACAAGGACCTGAGCATCATGTACGGCACCGCCACCAACAAGTTCTTCTACATGTACGTGCAGCAGCTCAACTACGTGGTGCGCTTCGTGACGCTGAACCACCCCGTGCTGAACGCCGAGGTGGAGGAGATGCTGAAGCAGCACACCCACCTGTTCCTGCAGCACTACCAGTCCAAGATGAACGCCATCAAGAGCGAGAAGGAGACCAAGACGCTCAAGAACCTGCTCTACTCGTGCAAGCGCGCCGTTTAAAGTGCTCGCCGCGAGCCGGTCTTCACAGTCGTCAAGGTCAGCAGTGTGGTGCGATGTTGACCCCACTGTTTCACATTAGTTGGTGAATTGTTTACGTTTACGCGGGCAAAAAATAGTAGGATTCTAGTTTTTTTTTTCTTCCTCCACATTGTTTTGGGAGTTTTCTCTCTTCGTTTTTAGTAGCATTTCTCTCCTTTCTCCCTTTACTTTGGTGACCCTGTTTCCTCCTTAATTGATGCTCTTCTTTTAGCCGAACTTAAATGTTCAGGCAAAGGTATCATTCAAAGTTTTTCGCGTCCCTGTCACCTCAGTAAGGATTAGCACTCTTTTTATATTTTTCTCTCTCTTTAATTTTATTATCGTTCACCTCACTTTACAACAAGCTTTGCGAGCCACCAGCTGTTACAGGTATTCTTCTAGTAGTGCAAAGGTAAAACTTTGTATAAAGTTATTCTGACATAACTGCTCGCTTCCTGCGATAGCAACTGATTTCTTCATGCTACTAACCTTAATCATCATTTGTTTAACGATACCATGACATATTCTGTTACCTACAGTCAAAAAAAAAAAATCAATGCGAGAAACATCATTTCTGCCGCCACACCAGCGACAAATGTGTTTTGCATACATCTAGTTTTGCGAGTACGGGCCGCTCTTGTGTTTTTATGATTGTTTGACTACAGTCCACGGTGTTTCGCTGAGCAACGATTCTTTCAAGAGGGATTGAAGCAAAGATATAGCTCCACACTAGTGATCACCGTGGAATGCAAGTGACACCATGGCCTCTGTTGTTCCGTCAATACCGGTTTGCGTGTAGGACATTGAAACTGAAGTTTATCATAGGTAGTAATGATTAAAAGAAAAAAATGTTCTGTAGTCGTCTGGTGTATATTTTCTGTCTGCTCTATTTACTGAGGCCACTCCCTGTACCCCCTTAATTGTCTTGTTGTCATCCTCTTTCTGTACAGCAGTAGCACACCACTCTAGAATCTAATAGTAGTAGTACTAACGTCTAGCGAAACATAGCAAACCAATCCCAAATTCAATTATTTAGTTATATAGTGCGCTCCGCGTTGTGCTTTTCCCAGCATACTTTAGCAGTAGTTTTAGCTTTGCTTTGAATATTAGGCCAATTTATTACTAGGTTTCCCCTTTCTTTGCTGTTGATCTCCGCCTGCGTTTCCAATATGTCGAAGATCTCCGCGTCTGGCTGGCGGTACTCCCGCTGCGGCCCTCTCGCCTCGGTGCTGAAGAAGGAGTCGTTCGACGTCACCCCTGGCAAGGACGATGTGGTGGTTAAGATGCTGAGCGCTCCTCTCCACCGCACCGACGCGGCCATCATCAACGGCTCGGCCCTCCTCGCGTCCAAGAGCCGTGCGCTTGCCGGCAGCGCCTTTCCGCGCATCGGCGGCTGCGAGGGCGTCGGCCTCGTCGTCAGCGCTGGCGGCGCTAAAGCGAACGGCGTCAAGGACGGCGACACCGTGTGGGTCGCGCCGCTGCAGGGCACCTGGGCGACGCAGATCGCCGCGCGCGCCGACCGCGTGCACCGCATCGACCCCAAGCACGCGGGCCTCGCCGTCAACGCCTCGAACCACCTCGCCGCGCAGCACATGCTGCAGGGCTACGCGCGCCTGCGCAAGGGCCAGGTCGTCATCCAGAACGGCGGCAGCAGCGCCACCGCCCTCGCCGTGTCGGCGCTCGCCCCGGAGCTCGGCGTCACCGTCCTCACCGCCGCGACGCCCGGCGACCGCTTCGCCGGCGCCAAGTCGCGCCACGCCAAGTACAACTCGCAGGTCTTCGAGTACAACGGCAAAGGCGCGCGCGAGATGAAGGCGGCCGTCGCCTCCGCGGGCGGCGCCGCGCTCTTTCTCAACGGCGTCGGCGGCCGCGAGGTGGACACCTTCCTGAAGCTCATGGCGCACGGCGGCGAGGTCGTGACGTACGGCGCGCAGAACGGCTTCGGCTTGATGCTCTCGGGCTCCAACTTCATCTTCAACGAGATCACGATGCAGGGCCTCTTTCTCCCCACCTACCTCGCCGGCCTCACCTACCAGCAGCGCCAGACCCAGCTGGACTTCGTCCTCGACCGCCTCGCTGCCAAGGGCTACGACTACCCCAAGGCCGTCGCCGCCTCGCTCGACAAGATCCCCGACGTCTGGGACGACGCCTTCGTCAAGGGCGGCGTCAAGGCCGTCGTGCAGATATCCCCCAAATAGGCGGGATACCAGCCCTACACAGCAACAGCAGACGGAGAGACGACGGCGTTTAGGAGACTATTGCGCGCGAAGAAGGCAGGTGGCTTTGCCCAATTAGGTGTCTCTCAGGGGCACCTCAACTCATTAGGCATGTTGTCTTCTCTTGTTCCCTCCACGCTGTCGTTTTCTGCCACACTTTTTTTATTGTTGTTTTTGGTCAGTTGATTGACAGATTTCCTTTCAGTTGTGTTTCACTTTTTTTTATCTGTCATGATCTCCCCTCCCTCCCCTTTCTCAACCTGTCCCATGCCAACTTTCTTGTTCCTCCTCTTTGTCTTTCGCTGTTACTGCCGTTTGTGAATGCTACACAGTCAAACACGCGAGAACACATTTATCAGGTGCCTTCTGCCTGCCGCTAACGAAACACACACCACCAACAACAACATCAATGCATATGTTTCAGCACATTCGAATAGCGTGATGACTTCTACTGACCGATGACGTGGTTGTGCTACGTGTGCTGTAGTTGCTTGCTTCATGCTGAAAAGCAAAATAAGATACTCACTAATCGTGATACATCGTAATACGAACGCCGAATTGAGCTGTGAAGTGACAAGAAGAGAAAGAACGAAAAAAGCTTTCTCGGTTCTTCTCCCCTAAATGAATGCTTCTTACCAAGATATATAATAAAAAAGTGTATCCACTTAATTAGTCTTTTTACCCAATTTGTGCTACCCCTCTCGATCACCACTTCATCAACCTTTACTTTTTCTTCTCTCTTTTTTTTTTTTCCCGTATGTTGCAGAAGCATAGAAGTAGATTTTTTTGTGTTTTTTTTTTCTTCTCCTTTCCACATCACTGCAGTGTGTTAGTAGACCAAATAGAACTGTCAAGAAAAAAGACTAAAGTGGATTTCTCACATTTTATTGCGATTACTAGTTCTACACGAATAACACCCTCAGCGGGAAAACGATTCATACAGTGTCCACTGCCTTTTTTTTTTTCTGTGCGTTCCGTACTGGCATCATGACATCCCCGCAGCACTCATGGCCGTCAGCCCCGACGCACAACGACGAGGGCAGTCGCAGCGATCCGTTTGTGCCAGCGTTTATCATGGACAGCATCCAGCGCACCACCGCGCTCGTGCAGGAGCTTCAGCAGCTCAAAGAGCGAGGCGGCGGCGACGCCGCTGAGCGCCGGGCCCTGCGACGGCGCGTCAAACAACTGCGGCAGGAGCAGGAGATGCTGCTGCAGCACAGCGGCCTGGGCGGTGGCGGGGTCGCCTCACACCACACAGACTCCAGTGCTCCTGCGCCGATTGCACCGCAAGTAGAACCGCTTCGCACGCAAACGAGCGCGGCCCTCTTTAACTCTCGAGATCCTAACGTCGCTGGTGCTGGTGCTCCCAATCGGCAGTGTTACGACGACACAGCTCCTACGAGTGCGCTAGTCACTCCCTATTCTTCGCGCCCGCTCGCTCGGGAGTCGGCCGCCTCACCGCCGTCCCTTCCGCCTCCACGCAGCCAGCCGATGCCCGCACCGCCGCAGACGCAGGAGATGGGTCCAACCCAGGCACCGGCTGCGGACCGCTGGCCTTCTGTTTGTTTTGCTGTGACACTCGCTGAAGCGCACGAGCGACGAGAGATACGCCATCGCTGGGAGCGCCGTCTGCTGAAGCTGTACGCCGTCTTCCGAGAAGCACTCGCGCGACTTCAGACTCCTGCCATCCCTTCTGTCGCTGTTGTTTCCCAGCCCGCAGGTGATACCCAACCACCACAGTCTGTTTTGCCTACACCGTCCCCCTTTCAGCCAGTACCTGCTGCACCCGTCCCAACGGTCGCGGCGCTACCCACTGCTCCAGAAGTACCTGTCGACCGCGGAGCTCTGAAGGCGGCTCAGGAGCGCCAGCGCCGCTACTGCCAGGAAGACGAAGACGCGGCACGTGCTACAATCCTCTCTCGTGAAGAAGAGGGTTTTGCTTCCCTGAAGAGACAATTCGAGGACAGTGCCGCGGACGCTCAACGCAGAGAAAACCAGCGGTTAGCTGCGGCTGAGGCAGCAGCAGCAGCCAAAGCCAAGGCCAAGGCAGATGCAGAGAAACGCTTCACCGAGTCAGTGAGCAAACTTGTGTCTTGCGAGGACGCGGAACGACGGACTCTGGTCGAGCAACAGGAAACGGCGCGCGAAGACGTGATAGACGGGTGTCGCCGGGGCGCTCAACGCATTCAGCAGCAAGAAAAAGAGGCTCAAGAGGCGGAGGAGAAACGCCGAAGGGAGGAGGAGCAGGAGCGCCAGCGACGCGAGCGGGAGCTGCAGGAAGAGGAGGAGAAGGAGCGCCAGCGGCAGCGGGAGCAGCGCGAACGCGAACACAGGAATGCCCGAGCGGCGTTGGAGGCGACGGAAACAGACGCGCGCGGCGACGTTGCGTCAGACGAAGCTAATCAGTTCTCTGCCCTGGAGCGTGCTGCGGAGCGGTCGCTTCAGGATGCCACACACACAGAGGAGGAGCGGCGGGATGCTGCAACCAGGAAGGACGAGGGAGTTGCGCCGGATGGTAACTCCTCTGTGGACGAGGATGTTGAAGAAAAGCAACCTTCTTCCTCTGCCTCTTCCTCCACTTCCTCTTCTTCTTCTTCGTCGTTGTCGTCGTCACCCCAAAAAGGTGTCGCTGAAACAAAATCAGAAGACTCAATTCCTGTGGCTGGAGCTGATACGCCCAGTGCATGCGTGCTGCCGCCGCTGGAGGAGGTGCTGAGCGCGGCAGCTACCATTCTCGACGAGTGGATTGCTGCCGCTGCCGACGCCGCGGTACAGCTGCAGACAGTGCAAAACGAGCTGGGCCAGGAAGAAAACAAAGAACGCGAGGACGTGGTGAACGAAGAAGCATCCACGCGGTCTCATTTGGAGACGCTGCAGCTGACAGAGAATGAGCGCCTCGCCGAAGCGGTAGAGGAGACGTCAGGACGCCACTCTAGCTACTCTGATTCGGTCAAGGCGGCCTCAGAAACAGAGGAGGTTCACACGCTCAGCGCGGAGGAAACGGCGGAGGCAGTAGCGGAAAAGGTACTGGATAAATTAAGTACGGATGTGGTCGATGCGTGCGTTCGCGAAGCCGCAGAGACCGCCAGTTCGCGAGCCACCTCTGCCACTGCCTCCTCCGAGTCTCTCAGTGAAGAGGGGAAGGAGACCCCAAAAGAGACCGTGTGGAATGAGGCGGCACTGGAGAAGCAGCGACAGTCCGTGCTAGCGTCGTGTGAGAATATCTTTGCTGAACTGCTCTCCGCTGCCGCCACAGAGGCCGAGACGCGACTGAAGCCGTCAGAAGACGTCTCGTGATCGGTCCCCACCGTTTGATGAGGAAATTTCAGGTGAAGTAGAGCACGGAAACAGTGATAAATCTTCTGCTTCCAACGACGCCGACGACAACGTAACGGAAGAGGTGGAAGAACATAGCGATGATGTTGCGACTGCCGCCGCCGCTGCTGCTGCTGCTGCCGCGTTGAAACAGCGGCAAGAAGAAGAAGAGGAAAAAGAAGTGAAGGAGAAGCGACAACGCCAATTACGTGAACAGTACGCCACAGAGGTGGCTTCGTTGTGCGAGCAGGAAACGAGCGATCGGCACGCCATAGACGCACAACAAGAGGAGGTGCGTGAGAGCATTGCAGAGAGTCGTGGAAATGCGGAGGCTGCGGCTCCATGACATCGCCTTCAAAAACGCCCTGTGCGAAAAACTCGAGGGTCTTGCGATTGATGTCGTTTCCGACTGCTATTTGCGCGGCAGCCGAGCAGGCCGCCCAACGCCCAACGCCAGAGGAGGAGGCAGCTGAGGACGTGGACGCATCTTCCCAGAACAGTGCCGACGAGGCGACAGAAGCTGTGGAAGAACAAGTGTCTGTCGAGGAGTCGGGTGACGAGGAGAAAGCAGCGTCTCAGCACTCTGCGACGTTGCCTTCGTCGTCGTCGAGCCACAGTGACAAGGTCGACGGAGGCGTTGATGAGCCAGAATCACTAGATTCTCCGGCGCGCAGTTCGAGCACGGACGGCGGCGCAGAAGCTGCACACGAAGTCACCGACGTGGAAGCTGACACTGTACCCGGCACGCAGGTGGAAAAAGACACCGAGGAGGATGACACTGCTCGCTTGCAGCTCATTAAAGAGGTGACGAGTGCGGCAGAGTCGGTGGCCAGCGACGTGATCGATGACTGCTTGTTGTTTGTCTGCGGACCGTTGTCCGCGCTGTGCGGCGAGTCGGAGCCCGCGGCCCGCGGCGTGGTTGCGTCGGCCGAAGAGAAGGGACGGTCTAGCCTCCTCGCGGCACTGAATGCGGACTCGCTGGTGCTGCAGGAGGCCGCCGCACGGAAGACAGTGGAGGAGAAGACGTTGATCAGTCTAAACGCTCTCTACGCCGAGTTCAGCCGGCAGCGCGACGAGATCGCCACCGCTGAGGCAGCGTCAGAGTCAGCGGCGCCAATTGTCCCGGAGGAGCAAGCGGATGATGTGGAAAATCTAAAGACGCCGGTGGCCCGTAGCAGGAGCGGTAATAACAGCAGCAGCAGCGACGAAGATGGCAGTGAAGAAAAGGAGGAAATGGAGGAGGAGGATGGGGCCAGTGAGGCTGACGGCGGCAGTAGCATCAGTGCCGACAGCACCTCCGCCGCTGCTGGCGCGCTGGTTCTCCGCTACGAGCCGCAAAACGTACTCACCGTGTGCGACGCGCTGTTTCAGGAGTTCGTGTCGGCCGCCGCCTCTTCGCTCTGCGCCACGGCGCCGCTACCACGACCCCTGAGGTCAGCCCCTCCCGCGACCGCTCCGAAGAGCCGCCCGAGACGGTGCTGTCGCCAATGGCGGATCTCGTGCCGTCCTCGTCGTCGTCAGGTCGCGCGAAATCGCCTCCGCCCCCCGCCGGGGCAGAGCGGACTGCTGCTACTGCTGCTGCTGCAGACGCCGCCGCGCCGACAGAGGAGAACGCGTCGGCCTCCAGCTCTTCGACCACCGCTACCGCCTCCGTTTCAGGGGCCGACCCCTCTGGTGAGAAGCCCACGGCCTCTGAACTCACTGGTGACAGCAGCGGCGCTCTCGAGAAGGCGTCGGCCCAGGAGCCTGCGGTGGCCGCCCGCAAGTGCGCTGCACCAGAGCCGCCGTTGGCCCGTCACAAGTATGTTGCGACGCGCGTGGCGGCCGCGACGGCGCTGGAGGCCATCCGCACTCACGCCGACGAGTGGCTGGCGGCGGCGGCGCCGGTGTCGGAGTGGACACCCGCGTTGCTGCACCGCGTGCTGCGCGATCACGTGCTACAGGAGATTCATGTCGTTAATCAGCGCGCCGCTGGCGCCGGCGGAGCAGAGGACGCTACACCCGACGCTGCCGGTGCTGCGACTGCCTCCGACGGCTCTAAGCCACGGTTGTCCAGTGGGTCGGTGAGCAGCAGCGCCAGCAACGTGCCACCCCTCATCGTCAGCTTCCCGCCATCGCCGGTGGCTCGCTCAACCACCGCCAGCAAATCGCCGTCTGCACCTCCCGTCCCGGACGACGGTGATGACGGACAGACGCCGTCCGCAGTGGCTGCCCCGCCGTCGGCGCTTCCGCCCCCACCGCTGACGGCCTCGGAGAGCAGCGCGGCGAACTTCCCCGGGGACTGGTACGTTGCTGTGGACGCGATGGCGGAGCGCCTGGCGCGCGACTGCATGACGGCGCTCACGCGCAGCTTTCTGCAGCGCCGCGAGCGCCGCGCCTTTGGCGACGCCGTCTACGAGACCCTCGACGCCACGCAGGAGCACGTCCTTGCGCGCCTGCCACACGACCGCCTCTTCTCGCAGGCGCTGCGCCCCGCCCCGCTCACCTTCATGATGCGCTACTTCTTCGAGCTCGCCTCGGGGGAGGCGGACGGGCCGACGGTGTGGGGCGGCGGCGGCTCGCCGGGCGTTGGCGGCGACCTCTACTTTCAGCAGGACGTCTTCCGCATGAATCTCTTCACAGGGGTTGTCACGGCCTCCGCGCCCGCCTTCTCGGTGGACGACAGGCGCCAGGAGCGGAGGCGTGGCGTCTCGCGCGGCGGCACTGTCGACGCCGACGGCCAGAAGCTTGAGACGATAGTCGATCTCACGCCGGAGGCGCGGCGGTCGGGGCTGACGCAGCTGGTGCTCGAGCACGCCCTCGACAATATTATGGAGCATCTTCTGGAGGACACCGCCGCGTGGGTCGTGAGCGCCAAGTTTGCCGCAAAGGAGGCGTGACGGCGACCCAGACGGCACCTGTGAAGGAGTCTGTGAGGCGTGTAAGGCGTGTACTCTTCTCAATAAAAAAATGAGTAGAAACGTGTACGATTACGATACTTTGTTGTTACAGTTTGTATTATTATTATTTGGATTCCCTTCCCGCTCTTCTTTTTTTTATAGACAGCCTTAGTTTTATTTTTTCCCCTAGATGAATTACGTTGGAAAGTTAGAATGCGTATATATAAATGTTTGAGTGTCTGTGCGTGTGTGTGTGTGGGGGGGGGTGCATGTGCGTGCTATTGCAGTTACATTTTGGTGAAGTAACGATGCAGTGCAATCCTCCCCAGACTGTTGAGCTCTCACTCTGCCCTAATCCTGATAGGCACCTCGAGTGTTTTTTATGTTTTATTTTTTTTTTTAATTCTGCCCTCTACGTCTCTCCCATGTCTTTGTATGTTGGCCTCTGTGACTCTTCTCATTAAGTGCCCTACATTTCGCTCTGCCACCTGCCCCCCTTCACTTCCTGACCAGCCTGTTAAAATTTAAGGAAGCCAGCACGAGGAGTCGTCGTCTCTCAGGAATTGTTGCTTAGCTTCCTCAGTTGACATTTCCTTTTCTAGGAAGTATTTCCCCTTCCTCGGGTTTTTCAGCAGACACTCTCACAATGGCTTTCCCGTTCGACTTTGTGACGAACAACATTGGCGAGTACGTTGTGGTGCGTGTGCTGGGCGGTGACTACGTGGTCGGCAAGCTGGTCTCTGCCGATGACCACTGCAACCTTCTTCTCGACGACTGGCGCGTGACGCAGAGTGAGCCGAGCGCCAACACTACCGTCGAATCGTCAAGAAAACGCGCAAGGACCGAGGCAGCGCCGGCATCGCTTCGAATGATCCGCGGATCGCAGGTACAGACCATCACGTTCCACAAGCGTTGATGAACGCGGCTGGACTCACCCAACAGTTTTCCTTTACATATGATAATGCCGCTTCGTCTAGGTTTACCTTTTATTGCTGCGCGTGAAAGTTCGCACCCCGTGACTGTGGATTGCCTCCTCTTATCCAGTGGAAAAATAAATCAACAGTCAAAACTGCAAGAAAAACAACTGCAACATAATAGAGTTTAACACAAATCGGTGAATGAGTGTTGCGTGGAGTCCTTTCATGTCAATCGGAACTCGTTGTTTTACACACACGCATACAGCGATTATTGGTTTGACACGTGATTTAACCTTCTTTTTATCTCTCTGCTTCTTCCTCTGAAATACACTCTCACTGGAAAGGAAACAAAGGAACCAAAAAAAAAGGCAATTTATACGCCTCCCAGTAAACATCACTTGTAAGCAAATCACCTCTTCAGAACTATCATAGACACCAAAGTGACTCCTTTTTTTTTTTTTTTGAAACAATAGAACAACGACGCCAAAGAGACCCTTCCATTACATCTTCCATTTCCTGTGCGAGATCGCTGTGTGCGAAACCACCTTTTTCTAAATCAGACGCGGTGGCGCAGGGCGGCTTCACTGGTATCCCTTCCGTGTTGCTCACAGAAACACAACATGGCGTCAATGTACGCGGTCCACGAAGGGACCGGCAACGTCTACGCCAACCCCTCCGCTAACGTCGCCAACACTGCTGCTTCCGGTGCCGCGACGATGCCTCCCGCGGAGCGGTATCAGCGGCTGGTGAAGCTCGGCGAGGGCACCTACGGCGCTGTGTACCACTGCCGCGACCGGCTGATGCAGCGGGACGTGGCCATCAAGGTAGCGAAGCCGGGGGACAACTCCCCGGGCATCCCCGCCGTGACGGTGCGCGAGATCTCGCTTCTGCGGGAGCTCCGCCACCCCGGCATTGTGCGCCTGCACGACATCTACCTGCAGAACCTGCGGCCCAATCTGGTGTTCGAGTACATGCACCAGGACCTGCGGGTGCTGATTGAGCGCCGCCTGACGCCGATCCTGGGCGAGAAGCTCAAGAGCATCATCTTCCAGCTCGCCGCCGCCCTCAACGCCTGCCACGCCCGCCGCGTCGTGCACCGGGACCTCAAGCCGATGAACATCCTCGTGAGCCGCGACGAGACGGTGGTGAAGCTGGCCGACTTCGGCATGGGCCGCGCCTTCTGCCTGCCGCTGCAGACCTACACGGGCGCCCTCATGACACCGCTCTACCGCGCGCCGGAGATGATGCTGGGCGACACGCACTACCTCCCCGCCGTCGACATCTGGTCGCTGGGCTGCACCATGGCGGAGCTCGCGACGAAGCGGCCGCTGTTTGTGGTGCCAGAGCCGCCGGACACGGCCGACAAGGCGCGGGCGGTGGAGGTGCCGCAGATGATGCTCACCTTCAGTATACTCGGCACCCCCAACGAGACGGTGTGGCCCGGCGTCAGCCAACTGCCCTACTACAGCCCCGAGTTCTGCCAGTTCCGCCCGCGTCCCCTCAGCGAGCGCGTCCCCACCCTCGACCCGGTGGGGCTCGACCTGCTTTCCGCGATGCTCACCTACTGCCCGGAGCGCCGCATCACGGCGGCGCAGATCCTCATGCACCCGTGGTTCGACGACGTCCGCGACCGCTTCGAGGAGGCGCTGCGGGTCCGGGCGGCGCAAGAGCAGCGGGAGCTTGCCGCGGAGCGCCAGTTTTCCTCCATGTGAGCTCCGTCATACTTGGAAAACAGGAGTGAGGGGGCAAGGCGGTGCGAGTGGGTTCTCTTTCTTTCTGTGTGTGTGTGTTTCTCAACACACGCTCTCTGTCACGCTGTTCCTACCGCACGTGATCTTCTCCACCGCGCGTGTTTGTGAATGATGGGTGGCGTATAATACTGCTATTACCAGGAGTATCACAAGTATGGAATTTCATAGCAATAATAATAATAATGATAGGGACAAATATACTGGAGCTCACATCGTTTTTCCTGCTTCAACAGAATAGATCTTCTCCCTTTCACTATTGCCTTCACGTCAGCGCCACTTTTGCATACTCTCTCTCTCCCTCTCTTTTCTTTTCCTTCTTCTTCTCCCCTCCAAATATATATCTTGTGTGCTGCTCCCTCCTCTGTTCTGCACATTTCAGACTCCGTTACATAGATTGCAGCGTTAGCTCTTGTTATTCTTTATTTATTAAACCCCCGTTCTGATTGTATCTTATTACTTTCGAATTCAAAAAACACAAAAAAAGTTTGTTTTAACGCCGATATATATATATTTGGTGTCTGTTGCTTGCTTTCCTGCGCATTTGTGGTAAATGTGTCTGTGTGCGCGCGTAGTCCCCTCCTCCGTCACTATACTATCATTGACGGGAGAAAGCTTCACTGCCTCATTTCGAGATATATGATCATTGCGACTGAGGAAACTCTCACACTCCAAGCGTCCGCACGCCATCACCTCCCACTCTCCCATTCTGTTACTCCGTATATCGTTGCTCCGTATAGTAGCTACTATTCAACTAGATTGACTTTTCCTATTTCATCGCATTTTTTTTTTTATCATCACTATTTTTTTTAAAAAGCTTTTTTCATTACTTTTTTTTCTCCACGCTGAGTAAAACATTACTCATTCATCTTGTGCTGTACTTTTATCGTCATCTTCCATCAATCCTCAACAGACGTCAGGCACAGCATGTCGCTCATCTCGTCGTGTGGGGCGCTCTACTTCCCCACCACCACCCCCAAGGACAACATCATCAAGCTGCAGTGGTCCGAGGCGCCCGACACGGCGCACAAGCCGCACACGATGGTCATTTACAAAGTCAAGTGCACCGCGCCACACCTTTTCCACGTGCTTCCGCGCTACGGCGCCCTTCTCGTCGCCGACGCCTCCGGCAGCACCCCGATCGGCTTCAAAGGCGGCAGCATCGTGTTTGCTCTCAAGGAGAACTACGCGCAGGGCGACGCATCGGCCGCCACGCAGACGTCCCCCTCGTCGTCGCCGCAGACGTCCGGCTCCGGGCGCCACCAGCAGCGCTTCTCCGTCGAGTACGTCGAGATACGCAGCGAGCCGCTCGCGTACCAGCAGGTCGTGCAGTCGCTGACCGACCAGGTGCGCCTCACCGACGTCGTCAAGAACGTGTGGTCGCTCGTGTCGGCGGACGCCATCACGTCCTCCCACGTCGGCAAGCCCGGCGCGCTCAAGCTCAAGGTCTTCAGCGACAACGTGGTGCTGACGGCGACCGAGCCCTCCCCGACGGGCAACGAAAAGACCAAGATCGTCGTGCCCCCCGAGGCGACGCTGGTGGCGCCGAGCCTGCAGGACCGCCTCAGCCACTCCGTCCCGCGACAGTCCGACGCGGTGGGCAAGCAGGCCGACGAGCTGCGCGCGCTCAAGGAGGAGCTGCACACGCTGCGCGCGGACCAGTCCGGCTCCGTCACCTCCCCCTCCGGGCGCCGCGGGCGCTCAGGCTCCATGGGCAGCGCCAGCGTCACCAGCCAGCCCGATGACGTTGCGAGCGCCGACGCGATTCTCATGAAGCTCCCCGGCGACACTGACGCCGCAGCGGGCGGAAAGAAGAAGAAAGGTCTCAAGCTGTACCTGCTGCTGCTCATCATGTTTGTTGTCTATCTTCTTGGTCTCTTCTTTACGCGTGGTGGCAGCGCCGTTGCGGCGAAAGTGGGCGGCAAATCTGTCGTCGTCGCTGGAGGAAAGACGTCCAGCCAGTCAAACACCACTGCAGCACAGCCGACCCTGCGCGCCAAACCACCGCAGGCCGAACTGCCGGCTACGGACAACAACGTCATTCAGCTATAACATCTGACGTGCCGTCTAAAAACCGTTTTGCTGCGCGTGCGTCATTTGTTAACGAGTGAGAGACTATCGTTCACTGACAACGACGCGAAAAAGAACTAGAGGGATACTGCTCGTCTGTCAGCATCGTCTTCTCCGCTCGCGTGAAGCACGAATTTTCAGTCTTGCGCTGCTCATTGTTCTACTCGTCATTTTTTTCTACGACGCCTTGAGCGTGCAACTTTGAAAAGGCATATATGGTCATGTATTATTATTATTATTGCCACTTATGACCTACCATGCTTGCACTGCCGGTTGTCTTTTCATTTCTCCTGTGCTTCTCATCCCCTTGATTTCTTTCTATCAATTTTGTGATGGTACTACAACTGATTGCGCCTTGTTTTATTTCTTTTGTTTGCTTCACTCTTTCTGTGCCTGTATGTTTTCCTGTACTGTTACTTTGCTATCGCCTCATTCTCCACATTATGCACCCATCCCTACAAGTGCAGACAGCAGCTGCTCAAGAAGACGCTTCAAGTCTGAAGTAGTGTGTTTCCCTAGTACCTCCGGAGAGCAATAATGCAAGCGAGTGGGAAAGAGAGCCATGTTGCCACCACCATGAGTGCTGTTAGTGGGGCTCATCAAAACCGTAGAAGCCCCTCGCGTCGCTCCTCTATTGATGTTGCGGCTTAGCTGCTGTGGTGTCTACTGCATCCGCTTGATGAAATAAACTCCCATTCCCCTTCCCCGAATTGCTTGCGTACTGGTTTAAAACAAACAAACAAACAAAAAAAGCAGCGATAGGTACATTCAACAGCAGTTTGCTTTTTTTTTTTTGCGTGTAGTAGTTCTGCTGCACTCATTTCTCTCACTCAGTTAATCATGACGAAGCCCCCCTTCACGCACGGCATCGCTGGGCGCCCGATAAAGACGAGGGTGCAGTCAAACGTGGGTGCGCCGTACGCGAAGCGCTTCTTCAACAGCCTGTGGACGTACCGTGTCGGCCAGCTGACCACCTCCAACGTGCGGCGCATGAAGGAGTCGACGCTGTCGCTGAGCAGCCTCGGCAGCGGCGGCAGCAACACCGGGAACAGCGACAAGGACAAGAACAACGACCGCAACGCCCCGGTGAAGAGCGACTTGCAGCCGCACTGCCTGCACAAGTTCCCCGGGCAGGACGAGTGGTCGCTGGTGGTGGCGGTGCCCAAGAGCTCCGACCACGCGCGCAACGTCGTCGAGACGCCCAAGGTGAGCTTCATGGCGGGCCACACCGACCCGCAGCTTTTCCACTGGTTTAAAGAGCTCGGCACGCTGCCGCCGCGGGGCCTGCTGACGGGGCACGCCGACGTTCTCTCCGGCGACCTCGCGGCCGACGTTTGGGAGCGCACGCTGTCGCGCCACCCCACCATCCACGCCATCGCACAGGACATGTGGGAAAAGAAGGAGAGCAAGACGGAGGAGGAGCAGGTCCACATCGCCCGCCGCGAGCTCGAGGAGGACACCAAGCGGATGAAGCGCATGAGCAACAGCGACTGGCGCACCAAGTTCGCCGACCGCGAGCGCAACCCGACGGCCGCTGAAGACGAGGAGACACCCATCTACGTCATCAAGCCGGAGACCTTCACGCTGCTGCGCGTGACGCCCGACGTGAAGCTCTGGATGAACGTTGGCGGCGAGTCGCAGCGCGTGTGGGAGGCGGGCCTCGCCGACCCCGACCCTCTCTGCCGCTGCTCCCACCGCTTCATCAAGATGCTCAACCTCGCCCGCGAGAAGCTAGTGCCGTCGCTCAACATGAACTTCTCGCTCAAGCTCACCAACGCGTTCATCTTCGAGATCGATCAGGAGGGGCTGTGGGCGTTGGGAACGCAGGAAAACACCGCCGGAAAGAACGGACAAGTGCGGGAGGAGTGGATGGAGCTGCGTCTCGAGTTCGGCAAAGGGCAGACCATCACCACCGAGCAAGAGATGGAGTGGTGGGTGCGCGGTCTCACGAAGCTTGGGGCCCCCGAAATGTCCCAGTCGAACAGCGCTATTGAGGACGCAGGACTCAACCCCGAGGACTTTGACTACCGTCACATTTGAGTGCCGCCGTTCTGAGAAAACTTGATGAGATCTTCTCTTCCTACTTCCCTCCCTCTCTCTCTCTCTCTCTCGTACACCTAGCGTTCTTTGATTGTTCTCTCCTTTCTCACAGGATGATATTCCCCCCCCCCCCGCCCATCTCTCTGTGTATTTGAAGGTAGTCAGACCACCTTTTATTCGTAGAATTCGCGT
Organism: Kentomonas sorsogonicus; assembly: GCA_030347455.1. Classification (NCBI taxonomy): domain Eukaryota; phylum Euglenozoa; class Kinetoplastea; order Trypanosomatida; family Trypanosomatidae; genus Kentomonas; species Kentomonas sorsogonicus. Next base: position 44,562 of record JAQOSZ010000027.1, on the reverse strand, counting down.
CTTGTATATTAATTGTTGTGATTTCGCTTCGCCTCAGGATGACATGATTCGTGCCATAGGTTAACCGTTGTCCTACTCTTCTTTGCTCCATTTGCCGTTTCTATTTATGCTTGGTGTTTCTCCTCACGACTCCTACGCTCTCCTCCCCCCCCCCCTCCCTCCCTCACGCACCATATTGTTTCCTCCATCGTTACAACAACTCCATACAAACATCCTTACAATAACAACACACACACACACGAAAGGTTTGTATCAGTAGGAACAGCAAATAATTGTTTTTTTTTCTTTTTAAAGTAGAGGTTCAATTTTTTGCGGAACCACTTGTTTTTTTTTTCCGTGTGCCCCAGCGAGGTTAAAGGTATAATTTTACTTCGTTTCGCCCTCCTCATTTTTTTTTTGTACTCCCAACCTTGTATTTTCTCCTCTTTTCGTGTTCATTCTTCCAGAATCGCAGTGTCTGTCCCTGCCTGCGTCCATTACTTTTAGGTTCCTCTTTGCTTTCAAGGCTCTCCCTCCCTGATAGATTTTGCGCTATTTTTTTTTAAAACTCTCCTTTGCGTTTCGATAGTGTTGACCCTTCACTTTCTTTGTTGATTTCATTAGAAGGGTGGAATACGCATCTCAACATTCGCTTAATAGAATTGTGCGCAGCGGAGACGTTATCATATATATCTCCACATTCTCTGCTTTCGCTGCCCCGTCTCTCTTGTTGTGTTCACATCACAACTCTGACGTCGTCACGGTATGTCAGTGCCCCCTGTTCGGTCACAAAGCGGCATGTGGTATCCTCAGTCAGCATCGGGTGTCTACCCCCAGCAGCAGCCCAGCGCCGGCGCGTACCCTGGATCGACTCCGGGTGCCTCCATGGTCGCCCTTCCCCCCGGCGGCGCCGCCCCCGGCGTCGGTGCCCACCCCCCAGGTCCTGCCGGCGCGTACCCGCTGGACATGACCGGCGGCGTACCGCCCACTGAGGCGGGATGCTGCGACAGCTGCTGCGCTGGCGGCACCGGCGCCTGCTGTGGTATGCCGGGCGAGCCTCTGGACCCTTTCTTCTGCGCACCGTCGCCCATTCCAGGGCAGCGCACGGCACTTGAGGCAATCTACAATTGCATGGACTACACCTTCCTGCTGATGGTCTTCTTCTTGCTCATGACGGTCATCGGCTTCGCCGTCACGATGGGCACTTCCAACGTCGACAACATCTTCAAGCACTTCGAGGCCGAGACGCCGGAGGAGCTGCAAGAGGCGATGAACCCGTACATTTGGTGGCGAAACATCAGCTACTACAACGGCACCTACGACCCTTCGTGGAACCGCAATGATAGCAGTAGCAGCAGCATGGAGGAGGAGTCCAGCTCTTCCTCGCACACCAGCACTACCACCACCACCACCACAACGACGTCCAGTGACAACCCTGTGTGGCCGGAGGGCCGCGGCGCAGCCGTGCAGCTCGCGAGTGAGACCATCCCGCCGCTGACGTCAGGCTTCCTGACCTCGCATCCGTGGACGGCGCTGTGCAACTTCTCGATGCCCTACAAGAACTGCACGGTGCGCCATCTGCTGGGCTCCTTCGGGCCTATCTGCCTTGAGGACAACTTCAACGTCAACGTTTTCGCGGTGCAGCTGAGCCAGTGGACGAACGCGCGCGACACGCTGTGGTTCCTGGCCATGTTCTACACCGGCGTCGCCGTCATCATGGCGGTGATCATCCAGGTGCAGCGTCACCCGATGAACCCGCCGCCGCCGTCGCTGGAGCTGGACGAGGCCAAGATGCAGCAGATCAACAGCTTGCCCGAGGAGAGCCGTGCTATGGTGACGGAACAGATGCGTCAGACCTTGATGATGCAGTACCAGCAGCAGATGGCGATGAACGGCGCGAGCTGCTGCGGCCCCAGCGGCATCGAGGTGTACGACACGCCTTTTTACGAGGTGATGCGCCTCGCATGGCTCTTCTCTGGCCTGACGGCGCTGGTGTGGACTATCAACCTCTGCGTCTCCTTTTGGTCGTTCAGCTCCTTCTACATCTCGCACAGCGACGGGCCGCTGTGGCAGTTCTGGACGCGCTACCAGAACAAGTTCAACGGCACGGTTATCACGGTCACCATTTACCTCGCGTGGCCCGTCTTCAGCTTCTTTCTGGACCTTGTCGTCTTTGTGCTCGGTTTCGGGCCGTGGATGCTGGTGCGCACCATGTGCAAGCCCGGCATCGGCATGGTGCGTCCCGATCTGCCGCTCTCGCAGCTCCCTGGCTACATCCGCGCGGACATGTTCTTCATGGACTTCCAGGACCTCAAGCGCTTCGGCCTGTCGCGCGGCACGTGGGTGATGCTCACCGGCTCCTCGAAGCCCTTCTTTGAGTGCTGCGAGGACCCGACGGTCGACACGGACCCCAACATGACCGCCCTCATGGCACAGCGCCAGCAGTGGCAGATGAACATGTTCGGCGGCGCCGGCATGCACCCCGCCGGCTACGGAGGCATGGGGATGGGCATGGGCATGCCGCAGCCGACGCCGCCGCCAACGCCGACGGCCACTAACATCCCGCAAGCACCAGCAGCGGGAGCCGGCGCCGGCGGCGCGCACCTGCCACAGGCCCCCGAGTACCCCGGCGGCGCGCCGGCCCCTCCTCCCGGGGAGGGCGAGAGCAAGAGCCGCCGCCACCGCCGCCGCTCCAGCGGCAGCCGCCAGCACGCCGACCCGCAGGCCAGCGGCGGCTTCGACCAGACCTCGCGGCAGGGCAACGTGCTGCCGGGCGCCGAGGGCGAGCAGACGCCGTCGAAGCGGCGCCACCACAGCAGTAGCCGCCACGTCAGCCGCCAGAAGGACGACGCCGGCGAGAGCCGCCACCGCCACCGCAGCCGCAGCAAGGAGGCCGGCGGCGGCGCACTGCCCCCTCCGGTCAACCCCGACGACCCCGCAGCGGCCGCGGGGACTAGCAGCAAGCGCCGCCACCGTAGTAGCAGCCGCAGCCGCAGCCGGCAGAAGGAGGGCGGCGGCGAAAGCCGTCACCGCCACCGCAGTAGCCGCAGTCGCAGCAAGGAGGCCACCAACAAGGCGGGCGGAGGTCTGCAGGACCTCCTTGACATTTAACTTCGTTGTTGCCGTCGCGCGGCAGCCGTCTACGGATGCGTTTGCGTGCTGCTCTTCCTCTAGATGGAGCGCTTGATTGCATGGACTACTCTGCCTTTTAATCCTCGTGCTTCTTATTTTACTTTGTTTTTTCTTCTTTTGAAAACAGAATTTTTTAATGAGACCCAATACCGTTCTTGCTATTCCACATTTTTTTCTCTCTCATCCCTCTCACTACGTGTTTGTCTGCCTTTCTCTTTCATACCGCATCGGCTCATAGAGATGAAAAAGGAGAAGTAGAGAGAGAGAGAGAGAGAGAGAGAGAGAGAGAAGGGGTGGATGAGAGACAAAAAAACAAAGAAAGAAGTTATTTACAATGGCTGACGTTCCTGTATTGTGCTCTCAGTATATCATATTTCATCCTTTTTTTCTTTTTTTTTTCTTAGTGCTGTTGCTGCCGCTTCCCTTCCTCCATAGAAATCAAATACTCTTTTGAAACCAACAAAGTCTTGAACAGTGCGGCGCGCGACAATCATATTTATACATATATTTTATCCTAAATTTAGAGAGTGCAGTGAAAGACAGAAGGGGAAAGAGAGAGTTGCAGGATGCTACTCCATGATTACCACTTAATGAAACACCATAAAGAGTGAGAGAGGGAGAGAGAGAGAGGGAGAAATACAAAAGGACAAGTGAAATCAGAGTTTATAGCATCACGTAACGGTGGTGCGTTTCCCTTTCCACATGCATATCAGTAGGGTGATGCTGGACAGCCCTGTGCAATACGTGAAATGAATACGCTGCGGTATAGACTCATACGAAGTAGTGTTGACTATTTTATTTCATTCTTTGCGCCATACCTTGCTCTTGTTATCGATTTGGTCGATAACTGTTTCATCCAGTACGATCTCCTCTACACTTCACCCGTGATTGTCATCCTCATCGTCTGACACTGCATTCCAATCTGCCTGAGGCACCATCATACAATTACAAATAAAGTGACGAGAAAATAAATACCGAATGCGGCAAGATGTGCTCCGCAGCACTCCGTCGACGGACACTGACTTCTCCCCCCACCACACAGATCAAGGTGTGTGGGTGAAATGTTCCTTGATCACCTAACAACTTGCGTCTGTATTGTTTTTATTTTTGCTTCTTTCCGTGTGTCTTTTCGTCACACATGACGGCTGAATGCAACGCACTCGTGGGCGAGTTACAAACAAAATCTCATGCGTATTGTTTGTTTTTCCCCTTTTCGCCTTGTCATATTCCTTCTCCTTCCTTTCCTCTTCTCCTTGTTTTTGTCTTTCTTTCTTTCTTCATTGTTGTCTGAACTTCTCACCGCTCAGAACATTCAATCTTCTTGTAAAAGTATCATATCGGGTATATATCAGTTCAAAGAGCCCCCCCCCCCACACACACACACACACACCCACACAGACAGAGACATCCACACAAAAGCAAAAAATATAGGGAGGGCAATAGTTACCTAGTGAAATGGTGAAACTTCTTGGAGACGATGAAAGGGAGAACTTTGATCACATCCGCGCACAGATTCTGTCTGAAGGAAAAGACGAAAGGCTTCGCACCGCGTTTGCACGCTCCGCTATCGCACGATGCGTCCTGACAAAACAAAAGGAGCAACAGCACGCCAGCGCGTCAGCCAGCACCGCCGCGCCTGCTGTCAGTCAAGCCCCTGCTCCAGAGAAGAAACACGCTAGCGTAATGCCCCGCACCGCCCTTGCGGACCCTCTGCAGAAGCGTCTGGCGAAGAAACGGGCGGCGGCGGCGGCGGCGGCGGCAGTTGTAGCATCGCCGTCGGAGACGACAAGGGATGGAGCGGTGACGGTTAACGCCAGCGCCGGAGGATATTGGGTGTGGCGGCCGTTTGCGGCGCTCAACGGCGTCAGCTGGCAGATATTTCGCCGTGATGTTGGCATTGAGGTGCAGCTGGTGCAGCCGCGTGGGAGCCCAACCGCCGACGTCTCTGCTGAGGACCTGCCGTGCGCGCGGTGCTGGTCGGAGTGCGCGATCCCGTACGCGCTCGGCAAGGTGTTGACGTCGCAGTTCCCCCTACCGACGCCGATCCAGAGCCAGTGTGTACCGCTGATGCTTTCTCCCGCCACGCACGTCCCTGGGCGCGATGTGATGGGGATCGCCGAAACCGGCGGCGGCAAGACCATGGCGTACCTGATTCCGATGCTCGCCAACATTATTCTGCGCCACGAGGTGCTGCTTGACGGCGACCTCGACAAGGCGTCGGCCGGGCCGCTCGCCCTCGTGATCGTGCCCGCGCGCGAGCTGGCGGAGCAGGTGACCGCCACGCTCAACCTCCTCATCGGCGGCGCTGGCTCAGCGAAGCTTGCGGAGTGGGAGGCAGAGGAGTCGGGCGCGGCCGGTGCCGCCTCTACAGCTGCTAATAAGACTCCTTCGTACAATCGGCTCAGTGAGATTCGCGCCGTAAAGATTGCCGGCGGCGAGACCGCCGAGGAGCAGGGCCGGCGGCTCTCTCTTGGCGCGCACGTTGTGGTAGGGACGGTCGGCCAGCTGGAGACACTCCTGTCGCGGCGGCTGCTGGCGCTGCTCAACACTCGCATGGTCGTCATCGACGAGGCAGACCGCATGGTGGAGACGGCCCAGACGCTTCAGCAGCTGCGCGCCGTCCTCGCGTACCTCCCACCCGACCCCGCCATCGCCGCCCAGCGCCAGACGGTGCTCTTCACCGCGACCATGAGCGCGACGTGCTACGGCGTCGCCCGCCAGCAGCTAACCTCTGCGCGGGGCTTTGCCCTGGTACGCACTGCCGCCTCCTGCGAAACCGTCACTCAGGTCTTCGAAGTCTTCGACGCACTTGACGAGGACGCGACGGAGAAAGCCGCTGCAGCTGGTGCTGACGACGCACGAAGCGGTCTGGCAGGAGGAGTCAAGAAACGTACGCGGTTCGAGGGATATACAGACACTGCCACGCAGCAACACGCCCAACAGCATCCATCGATTCACCCACACAAGCTGCAGCGCCTGGTGGCGTGGCTGCTGTACTGCGAGGGTACCGCCATTGTCTTTGCCAACCAACGGAAGACGTGTGATTTCTTGGAGGATGCGCTTCGGCGCGAGGCCGCCAATCTGGAAGGGTACTACAATGACACGACGCTGCTTGCCGGCGCAATCAGAAACCCTTTCCCCGCAGCACTGGCGGCAGGCACGAAGAGCGTGGCTTCCTCTGAGGCGGCGCCTCTTCCGCAGGTGAACAATCTGCGCTCCGTGGCGCTGGTGCACTCCGACATGGAGCAGAAAGAGCGACAGCGGCTTGTGCAAGCCTTCAGCGAGGGAAAGCGGCGTGTGCTGCTGACGACCGACTTGCTCGCGCGCGGCATCGACGTCGCGGACGTACAGCTCGTGGTGAACTTTGACATGCCGTGGACAGGAGAGGGAGCGGATGCCGTCTCTACGGGTGACACCTCCGCCGCGCTGCGGGTGACCGGCTCCTACGGCGAGGGCGTCGCCAAGTACATCCACCGCATCGGCCGCACCGGCCGCGCTGGCGCCACCGGCATGTCCGTCAGCTTTATCGTGGTCCCTGGGGCGCTGCTAGCGCGCGCCAGCGCCGTCGCCGCCGATATCAACGGCCGCGGCCTGCCAAAGCCGACGGAGGTGGCGCAAGACGGAAACCGCGCGTCAACTGACGATGATGCTCTTGCCGACTTCTTCGCCGGTAAGGCGGGTTACCGGATTGTTCTTGATACGGCAGACGCAGAAGCCGTCGACAAGGAGGACCCCGCCAGCGACTACCGCGATGACGATCAGGACGACTTCGGGGACAACACCAGCCGTGCAGTGGGCGTGAAGAGTGGCAGGGGGAAGACGACCGCCGACAGGCGAAAAGATGGGGGTGACGCAGGAGGCTTCTACAGCGACGTCTCACTGCTTCCCTCACTTTGGGAGTTTCTTTGGGAGTGCCTCAAGAGGAATCACTCGTTTTCGCAGTCGTCGTATCATTCTGTCAGTAGTGAAAAAGCGGCTCGCCTATTTTTCAACGCTGACCACTACTCTCTCATTCGTCTGCCACAGTCTCTGGTGCTCCTCATGGTGGAGCTGACCCGCAGCTCTCGATTTGGCAAGATCTCCTCGTAAGATGTGTTCATCTCTCGCTCTCCTCTCCCTCTTTTTTTTTCTCATCTTTGCACCTTCTGTATCTGGGTTTTGGAAGGTCCGAAATATATATAATGAACCAGCACTTCCCTTTGCACGGTGATGTACGCTATGATACATGCTTCTTGATTTTTTTTTTTGCATCGGCACGACGTAGATGAAGTGGTGAAGGCAACTTATTTCGATGTCCGGGTAATCTTCTACTGCCTCTAGTGTCTCTCCCACTTATCTTTACACTTCCCTATTTATCTTCTCTCCCTCTCTCTCTCTCACTCTCTTCTCCCCGATAATCTCCGATACGCTAGGAAACGCTATCGAAGTTAGAATCCATCTTTTCTCTTCTCTTTATACCAGCTACCGTCATTCTTTACATCTGTGTGCGACTGCGTCTCGGCCCCGTCGCTCTCCCCTTTCCCTTCGTCTTGAAAGCCTTTGAGCTGATGCAGCGAACGGAAAACCTGGACGGCATCGTTGAGCAGCTACGGGAGCGACTGCTCGACTCCGCCAAGCGCCGGGAAGCCCTCGTCCGCTCTTTCTACGCCGACGCTTGCCTAACGGCGCTGACTACCGACGGCGAGAACGCGCCCGAGGCGAACGCGCAGGCAAACGCGTCGTCGCACGACGGTTTTGACGCTGGACCACCGCCGCTGTCCGAGTCCCCACAGATGAAGACTTTGCAAAATATTCATATGCACGAGCTACCCGCGTTACTCGCTCGCAGTGCACAGCTGGCCGAGCGCGCCCAAAGCTGCGTGTCCCTGGCAACGGAGAGCTCCCAGCGCATCCGCACACTCGACACGTTGCTCCAGCGTGTGCGGCGGACTCAGGCGATGACGGAATCGATGGCGCGCATGGAGGACACCGTGAGCTTTCTTGCCGTCGCCGGCGGCGCCGAGGGTGGCGCGTCCCCCGCTAGCACTGACGATGGAAGTGAGCAGTCCCATGTAACGGGACCAGCAGCGCAGACACAGCAACAGGTGGACAACGTTGACGATGAAAAGCTAGAGCAAATGGTGGAGTCGATACGAGAGTACGAGGCGGCGCGCCGGCAGCTGGAGGGACACAGCCCCAGCCGCGGCACCTCTCTGTCTGACGCCCCAACGACCCCACCCAGCCCCGCACGACCTGTCAGTCGCGTCGCGGAGAGCGCCGTCGTGACCAGCCAGAAGCGCTCGCTCGCGGCCGTACTAGTGGCGCGCGTGAAAGCGGCCGTTGCGGACGAAGGACGCCATGACAAGGTGCTCTACTACTGCGCGATGCTGGCTCAGCTCGGCGCCCGGGCTGCCGCTGGGCGCCTCTACAGCAACCATGTGTGCGACAAGGCTGTGAGTAACATCAAGCTGTTTGTCGACCAGGAGCTGCAGCGCATGCTGTCCCCGACCGAGGTGACTGCAACACATCTGTCGTTAGTCTCGCGTGCCCTCGACACCCTCGCGGCAGCGTACGAGCAGGAGGAGGAGACCACACTGGCGCACTTTGGTCCGGCGAGTGGCCCGCTGCTGCTCCTGCAGCGCCTCCACGAGCGCGGCACCGCCGAGTGCGTCCCCATTCTTCGAGACTTTATGGCGCAGCGCGGCGGTGACGCCCTTCCTCGCCTCAGCGCGGCCACGGAGCGCCGGCAGGTCGGCGGCACCAGCGCCACCGGCGACGAGGCACTCGACACGCGGCGTGTCGACATGCTGCTGGAGGAGATGGGCCACCTCGTCGCGTGCTGCCACCTGTACTTTTCCTTTGTGGAGAAGCGCAGCGACAAGTACGGTAAGATGGCAAAGGAGGAGAAGCAAGTGGCGGACGCCGCCACAACGCCTGCCGAGGAGGTCGCTGAGCAAGCGCTCCTCTCCACTTCTGCTGTGAATGGCGCCAGCGGCGAGAATGACGCGCTTGCCGCGGCTTCTCCCGACAAGCTCCTTTCATGGGTGCCCAATTCCAGCGAAAACCCCCTCATGTCCAGTGTGCAGGAGATACTGGGTCTCTACATCCCCCTGCAGCAGCGGTACTTTGCGCTTGCCTTTGACCAAGCCCTGTCCCTGCAGGAGGAGGCCATGCGCGGCGCGTTGCGGCGGCAAACCGAGCAGCAGCTGCAGAGCGGCGGAGCGGGCGGTGCCGCCGTCCTCGGCGCCGCCGAGCGCTACGCGCAAACGAACGCCGCCATCTTCAACAGCATTGCCAAGTACCTCACCGAGGAGGACGACGACGAGGAGGGTGATGCGGAGGACAAGCTGGGGTTTATCTACTTTTCACCGCCGGAGAATGGTACAATCAGTCTCATCGACGACGTCTTCTTCTTCTTGCGCGTCGCCGTGCAGCGGGCGCTCAACACGCAGTCGACGCAGATCGTCTCCGCCGTGCTGCTGTCCATCGCCGAGAGTATCCAGGACCGACTGATCCCGCACGTGGAGCGCAAGGTGTGCGGCGCGGCGTCGCTGGGGGCCGGCGCCGCGGCGGAGGCGGAGGCTGACCGAGCGCTACAGGCCCGGCAGCGGCGCTGGCGCGAGAACCGGCTCCTAGCTCCCCCGCCGCAGGTGCTGCGCTGGTGCCAGGCCGGTGCGCAGACGGTCGTGTACATGGTGAAGCTCAGCGAGGAGGTGCGCCGCTTCTCCCGCTCCTCCCGCGCCTTCACTCCCAGGGACGTGACGCGCTTCACCGAGCTCACCCAGGATGTTCTCACGTGCGCCAGTGACTTCTCCGCGCTGGCGCGGCGCAAGTGGTGCGAGCGTCTCATCGCTGCCTTTGTGTTCGACAACGCTATTCAGCCGTACCTGACCCAGCTGGCGCGCAACGGCGCGTACAACATCACGCAGGACGACGAGTACCAGCTGGACATGTACCAGTCCTGGGCGCAGACGCTGTCGGTCGAGTGCGAGCAGGTCTTTGCCTTTCTGCGCTTTCATCTCGACGGCGCCGCCGCGCGCTCGCTGCTGTCGCCCACCGTCGGCGTCAGCGGTGACGGCGCGGAAGGCACCGGCTCTGGTAGCGCCGGCGCCGCCTTCGATCCGTTTGACGTGGTGCTCAATTCCGTCGCACACTCCACATGCGTGTCTATTAAACGGATACTACTACAACAGAAGGGCGGCGTCAGCGTCTACGGCGCCTTTCGCATGGAGAAGGAGGTGCGGCAGGTGCAGGATCTCTTCCTGTCCCACTCGGGTGAGATCACGACGACGCTCCGCACTGCCTTCGCGCCGCTGATGTTGTTACTCTCGCTCTGGATGTGCGATCGCCCCTCAGACGCACTGGAGGAGTCCCACAACACCGCGCTGACCCCCGCCGAGAAGCGCGAGGCACTACTGTGCCGCATCGACTTTGACCAGGAGGAAGTCGCGAAACTTCCACTGTGAGGTGTTTTTCCCTTTTCTTCAAGTATGGCGCTGAGAGAGAGAGAGAGAGCGGAAATTATTAAGCTAGGGGCCGTCAGAGAGGTTCGAAGAAATAAATGTGTATCCAAAACTGATCAGCTAGCACTTGTCTATCACACTCATGGGAAAAAAAAAGTGAATAGCGGGACAACGGAGGCAAGTAATTGAAGGTTGTGGACGAGAACGCCTGACTCTGTTGTCCCACCTACTACAACGAAAAAGGATTCATAGTGCGGTGTCTTTCTCTTCCTCCTATACTACCTCTTCTTCTTTCTCTTGCTTGTGTCTTTTTTTTTCTTTTCACATGCTACGGAGCACAGTGTCGTGTACGTATATGGCTAGCTCTGTGCTTGGTATGAGATGAACACCATTCTACGCACCCTACTCTCCATCATCGTTTCTTTCCTCTTCCAATGGCGTTTCCACTTCTGGAAAAAAATATAATATTTTCCCACTCTCTTTTTCTCACGTTGCTGCTGCTGTCGCTCATCTGCACGCATTCTTCACACCTCTACATACATACATTCTTTCTGTTTTTAAAATTTACAATCATTCGATAACAACAAACTGAACAACACTGTATTTAACGCCATTTGAACATATCACGCAGAACATTATAAGATCACGTTATTTCTTTTCCCTTTCTCTTTCTTGATATTTTTCCGTACCGTTCTCACTGCCTTGCGAACACGCACTGGTCTTGTCTCTCTCAGCTAACCCCTATTAAAGACGCTTCTTATCTCTTTGTTTCTCTCTCTGTGTGTGTCTGTTTGCGTCTGAGTGTCTTTCTTTCTCTTTACTCACCGCTGCGAAAGAAGTAACGCGCAGTTGCGGGTGCACAGAGGTAGACCTACACGTTTTCACCATGAGTGGAGGCGGTATGGAGTTTGTGCCCGATGAGGCCAATCCTTTCGTCGACCCGCACGCCGTAGACCCTGCAACCTCCTCTTCCTCCAGTTTTGGGAGACGCGACGGCGCAACTCGCCATGTTGACGGTGCTTCTCTGCCTCAACAGCAGTATTCGATGGCGATATCGGAGGGGAGCCAGCAACCTTACGAGCAGCTGGACGGAGGCCGTGGCGGACGGCGGCAGCGCGGTCGGAAGCATCCCCGTCAACAAGATGAGTGGGCCGCGCACTATTCGCTTGCTCATACGCAACAAGGAGACCGTGGCTTTGGCCCGCTCCCTCCCTACGGCGCGGAGGCAACTGGCGGGTACACTGCGGTACCTAGTTCCCTGCCCCCTTACGTCATTTCTCCCACTGCACCGCGACTGTACGTGCCCTCGAACTTGCCGGTGCGTGTGACCAGCCTCATTGATTTGGTGGCGCAGATGGTGTGTAGGGCGGGTCCGAACCTCGAAGACGAGCTTCTGCGACGGGAGGGCGACAACCCCAACTTCCGTTTCCTCCGAATCATTCCCAGTGGCAAAGGTGCCGCAGCGCAGGACACCGCCAACCGTCCGTGGCTGACGCCAGAGAATATCTACTACCGCTGGCGTGTCTACTCCCTGCTTAACGGCGATACGCAGACTCACTGGCGCACGGAGCCTTTCCAAATCGAGCACCACCCCGACGCCTACGTGATAGTGCCGCCGCCGTTGATTCCGCAGGGTCCCGAGTCTCTGGCGCTGCTTTGGAAGCGGACGTCGCCGGTGGCGCCGCCACAGGACGCCAAAACTCGTAGCGGCACGGCAGCAGCGCCGGCCGTCACCTCCGTCGGCGCCCCCCAGCCTTCCGAAAAATGGGTGTCGCGCGTCGTGGTGGCTAGAAGCGCTCGCGTCTTCCACTGCTGCACGGACGAAGAGCGCGCGGAGTGGCTGGCTATGCTGGACCCCTTGCCGGAGATGCAGCGCCACACCGGGGACGCGCAGCCTCCTACGGCAGAGCAGCGCGAGCGTCTGCTGTCCTCGAGCGGTGTGGCACGACGCATGTCGTACGTCCTCGACCGCCCTCTGCAAAGCCAGCACCTTCTGTGTCTTCTGCTGGACAAGGTCGTCGCCTTGGCCGCTGAAAGCGCCCAGCTTTTGGAGAGCAACCCCCGCGGTGTTGGCCTCACCGACCCACCCGCTGTCGCCGCCATCAGTCTTCAGAGCACTCAGCTGTTGTGGTACCTGTTTATTCTTCACGACATCATAATGAACTGCTGCATTGAGAACGACACGGCGGCATCACATGCGAGTGGCGTTGGGGACAGCGCGGCTTCCTCATCGCTGACGGCAACCTCCCCGCCCGACGCCTCTGGCAGTGCTGCGCGAAAGGTTATAGCTCCTCTTTACAACGCCATCCAACCGCACAGTGCAGCGGGCAGCCACACTGGTGTTCCGCACAGCGGCGGTCGCCCAAGCCGTTGCTTCCCGTTAACGGATGAAGACATGGAGGCTGCGCGCGAGGCCGGGCATGACATGACGCAACCCATTGTACAGCGTCCCCTTGCGAAAAAGCAGACATCATCAATCGCTTCACCTTCGCTGCCGACACAGCTGTGGAGCGAGACGCAGCTAAAGGACATGCTGTGCAGCGCAGTAGAAATGATTCTTCCGACGTTCATAGAGGCTATGATGATCGCTCTGCTGGCGAACCTGCAAGTCATTGAGCCGGCGGACAAGGCACAGCTCTCAGTCTCCGCTCCGGAGCCAGAGGACGAAATTGTGATTACGCGTGTGGCAGACGGTACAGCGGCCCCACACAACCTACAGCAACAGCAAGAGCAACTTCAATACACATTCACTGCGCGGCTTACCAGTGAGACGGAGCAGCGTGATCCGGCACGCGCGGAAGCATTCCGGCTCTCCGTCTTTTGCTATCAGTGGCTGAAGCAGCTCGTCAAGTATTGGGGAAGCAGCGCCACCTTCCTAACTGACGCTGCACACGAGAAAACGGTTGAGAAATCTGTCAACGACTTCTCCCTCATGCACGGTGCCTCGCAAAACGCTGTCCGGGATGGCCTCAGCGGCCGTTTTGCATCTCTATTGCACAGCAAATACAAGATGTGATTGATCTCCGCCTTGACAGTGATTCTCAGACACACACACACTCACACATACAGCATAAAATAAAACAAATAAAAAGAACAACAATAACAACAACAGAAAAAAAAAACTGAAATAACTGAAAACTGCATCCCAACTCTTGTATTTATGTGGTTCTCCTCTATGACGATAATTCTTGTGCTTTTTTTTTTTGTTGTTGTTGCTTTTTTTGACAGTGTCATCATTCTTTTTGATTGTGGCGCTTACAGATATGCTGACAGTTTTAATGTTGTACCCTTCAATGATGAAGCGGTTACTGTCCATTTCTTTATCTTTTTGAAGGTCGTCTTCATTCTGCAAATAATAATATTCAGCTTTGTTTTTGATGCCCCATCTCTTTTCTCTCCCTCTCCGTCATCGTTATACTTTTTTTTGTGTTTTTTTTTTTTTTTTGGAAAGACGTGAAACTGCCGTACGTAGCAAACATATTATAGCGCTCGAGAAGGAAGACTGTGCACCCCGCTCTAAAAACACACACAAAAAAAGGACAAGAAAAAGCACTGTACCGAATCGCGCAATGTCCCGTCCTCTGTCTCCGGCACAGATTCGTGTGCTTGAGTTGGGAGGACCCCAACATCGCGGGAAGGGTAGTAAGTATCCCCTGCGCAGCCCCAGCACCCCACCCATCAGCCCGCCGCGGCGGCGCTCTAGCGATGTGTTTAGCCACCATCACATACAACAGCAGCACTCGTTCAGGAGGTCATCGCCGGGCGACAATGAAGTGCCTCCTATGGCGGCTATGGACAACAACAGCGTCTCCGACGACGACTCGATTCATTTTGTGTGGGATGCCGACGTGAAGGACCAGTCCACCACTGGCTCTGAGGCGCCCGCACTGTTGCAACACACTATGGCCTGCCCACATGTGGAAAACCTCAGCAACGGTGACGGAAACCTCACTACAAAAGACACTGCTGCCGCTGCCAATCCGACTAGAAGTGCGGATGTCGCTGTCTCGACGCCTTCTGCGGATGCGGGAAAACGCAAGAAGCGTCGTCGCAGGAAGTCTTCTGCTGTGAAGGAAAAACAGACTCCGCTTTCAGGATCGCCGTCTGAAAGTGAACTGTCGCCGGCTGCCAGGTCTATAGAAGAGAGGGAAACTCATCGTCGCTCCAAAAAGCCAAGCACGAGGAAACGCCACGGTGAACATTCGAGGAGACTACACACTGACGGAAGTACCAAAGTGCACAGCGATGCTTCCGAGTCGTTACTGAAACGTCCTCACGAGGAGAAAAAGCACCGTCGCCATCGCAGTCGTTCGCGGAAGTCTCATCAGAGCGCGTCGTCAGAGGCCCAGAAGAGCACGCGGCAGCGCGTTTCGGACCGCCCCTCTGAGACCTCACTAGAAGAGAAGCGGAGACGGCGCACGAGGCGGACAGCGGGTTCGGCTGACCACAGCGACCACCGCCGTCACAGTCGCCACCACCGTCAGCAGGAGAGGGCGCCGAGCGAGGAGAGCGCTGCGGACGTCGATCAAACGGCCAGATTTGCCATTCCTGCTAATCCATACAGTCAAGGGAGAGAGCATCAACAGGACTACCGTCAGCGCCGCGCGAATGAACTGCGTCACTCGACGGGAAAACTGCCCTCGCGTGGTTCCAGAGAGCAGTGCGAGCCAGGTGTGAGCAGCGGTAATGAGCACGCCGTCTACACGGGCGCGCGGCGCATCGGCTCTCCTGTTCCTTTCCCGCCGAGCATCAGCCAGGGTCAGGGACACGGAACAAGCGCAAACACGCAAGTTCCACGGCGGCACGAACTACATTCCGTCGTGACAGCCAGCGCTTTCAGCGACGACGAAAGCGACAGCACGGGTGACGCCGAGTGCGACTCGTACGAGTTTCGTCTGCACATCACCAAGGATACATTTGCTGGTCTCGGATGCAACGCGGCAGAGGTGCGCTACGATGATTTTATGCGCGCCGCCAACGCGGCCCAAGGAGGGGACGGTGGTGCCGCCTTGAGTGACAAGGAGCTGGTCCTCACGCTGAGCTATTTGGAGTGGCGCAACTGGTGTGTAGAGGACTTGAAAAAAGACGCGGAGCTGGAGCTGGGCGTGCCGTACAAACTCCTGGTGGTGCGCACTCGCCACGGCCGCGAGCTCGACGACGACTTCCCGCTACGTCTACTCCCGCCATCTTTTGGACCCGCTGAAAAACCACACTCACAAGACAGAACGGATCCCGTTTTCTCGCTGCAACTATCGTGGATGGAGTGGAAACAGCCGCAACGTGCACCGACACCAGCAGACGCGGCTGTGCCCGAGGAGAATAGTGATGCTGCCCTTCCACCCTCTCCCACTGTCGCCATGACGGAGCACACCAAGTCTGTGCAGCGCCACATTGAACGTTTGCGACGTCTTCTGCTGCAAACCGACAACTTTTACAAGGAGGAGAAGGCGCAACGGAGTGATACACCCACCGAGTTGGCGTCCCGAAACTTCTCCCACGATGGTGGCGTCTGCGTGGACCCGAACGGGCAAGTTCCTCTGTTTGCCAAAGCCAACAGTCGCCCTTTCCGTGAGCTGCGTCTGCCATCACCTCCCAGCGCGGCAAACGTTACCGCCAACTACCGTGGCTCAGTTGCCCCAACATGCGCGAGTGTCACCTCCTTCAACGGCGTCGACCCCCGCGATGTGCTAAGCTTCTCCTCACGCCAAGGATCCACCGCGTCGAACCAGTTTCGGTTTTCGTCTCCCCCGTCGACTCGTGGTCAGCAGTGACGGAACCACTAGCCGTGTGTTATTCGCTCCTCGCTCTCCAGGCCGATCGCCGCACCCTTCACAAGTCATAGTTTTCACTTTTGCTCTCTCCATCTCTCTCTCTTTACATTTTTTTTTGTCTGTTACATTTTCGTGTTATTTTTCCCCCCCCTGTGACTCACAGTCCGGAACGTGCGAGAGAAAAAACAAGAGTATTGTATAATGGATTTCTGCACATCAAGGCGTCACACCTCTTGCTTTCCAGCGTTCCATTTAGGGAACAGGTATGCAGACTGCTTTTGGCTTTGGAAAAAACTCTGCATCTCGTTCTAATGTGCTCCCATCAGTCGTATACCCGTTCTTTCCGTCTCTCCCTCTATTTCTCATCCCCTTTCTCCTTCACTGTTTCTGTTTCTTCCTCTCACAATCT
This sequence comes from Kentomonas sorsogonicus, assembly GCA_030347455.1. Classification (NCBI taxonomy): domain Eukaryota; phylum Euglenozoa; class Kinetoplastea; order Trypanosomatida; family Trypanosomatidae; genus Kentomonas; species Kentomonas sorsogonicus. Next base: position 27,829 of record JAQOSZ010000027.1, on the reverse strand, counting down.
GTCTCACAATGTTTACTCCAAAAGAACGATCACGTACGAAACAGGTAAACAAGTGGAACTTCCATCTTTAAATTAGACAAACGCAGGCGATACTGCTGGCTACAACAGTTCTTTGCTGCTCCTCTTCGGTGGCGCTTGTGGTGGTGATCGACGTCAGCACTCGCGTATGCTTGGAGAGGGAATTTCAGCGCGCTCATCCTGACTAGAATAACCCCCCTCCCCCCTCCCCCTCCCTTCTTATCTTTCTCGCACACACACACACACACACACTCTCTCTCTCTACAACTTTTTTTTTTTTTTTTTTACATTCTTCAACTTTTCGATATTGTGCTCAGCTGTCTTTTGCCTCTGCCTTCCCCCCTTTCCTCCTCTCCGTCTCCCATACCCCCTCCCCCCTGCCTCCTCATCCGCCCAAGATGAAGACGGACCCACAAGGGATCAAGATTTTCTTGAGAATCCGACCCCCCGCATCGGCTCATCAGAGCCATGTTCTCGGCAGCACGGCTGCTGGTGAAAAAGAGTGCAAGTACAGCGTGGAGCACTCGATGGAAGGGTCCACCATTCGCTTTGACGCGTCTGACCGCAAAGCGAAACAGAGCAACGAGGTGGTGAACAACTCAACCGACGCCTACTCCTTCAAATTTCGGCGCGTCTTTGAGCCGACCGCGACGCAAGAGGATGTATTCAATGTGGTTGCCAAGGACTGCGTGCAGTCGGTGCTGGAGGGCTACAACAGTACCGTCTTTGCGTACGGCCAAACCGGTAGCGGCAAAACCTACAGCATCACCGGCGGCACAGAGAGCTACGACGACCGCGGCATCATACCCCGGGCACTGGCGATGTTGTACGAGTCGCTGCAGCAGCACAAGGACACCGTTAACTGCACCGTCAGCGTGTCTTATCTCCAGATCTACAACGATAAAGGACAGGATCTGCTCAACCACGGAAAGGACGCCAAGAAGCTGGAGGACCTGCCGGCGGTCACGGTGCACGAGGGGGCGGACGACATCACCCTCAAGGGCCTCGACCAGCACTACGCCCCCACCCTGACCGACGCGCTCAATCTGCTTTTCCTCGGCGACACAAACCGCATGTACTGCGAGACACCGATGAACAGCACCTCGTCGCGCTCGCACTGCGTCTTCACGGTGTCGCTGGAGATGCGCGAAGTTGGCTCCTCGGCTGTGCGGCGCTCGAAGCTGAATCTGGTGGATCTGGCCGGTAGCGAGCGTGTGGCGCGGTCCGGTGTTGTGGGCAGCACACTGACTGAGGCCAAGTATATCAACCTCTCGCTGCACTACCTCGAGCACGTCATCGTGGCGCTGAGCGAGCAGGCCAAAGGGCGACGCGAGCACGTGCCTTTCCGCAACTCCTTCATGACAATGGTGCTGCGCGACAGCCTCGGCGGCAACTGCCGCACCTCGATGCTCGCCACGGCGCACCTCGCGCGCGCCATGCTGCCTGAAACGCTGAGCACGTGCCAGTTCGCGCAGCGTGTCGCGTTGATCCGGCAGAACGCCAAGGTGAACGAGGAGCTGGACCCGCTGTTACTGGTGCGGAAGCTGAAGGCGGAGGTCGCCCAGCTCAAGGACCAGTTAGCTTTCTACGAGAAGAGCGGCTCTGGCAACAGCGATCCAGATCGCCCGATGACTGACGACGAGCGGCTGATGTGCAAGAACATGGTCGACGCTTTTCTACGTAACACCGACGACGCCAACGCGAAACTCGAGGGTTTCGAGGGAGACTTGGCTCGGGTATACTACTGCCTCCGCTTGATGCGCGAGCTGGTGTGGTCTGGTGGGGGTGCCGGTAAATACAAGGGCGGCGCCGACTTTGTTCTCGCAACTAAGCACGACGCTGAACAGCGACAAGTGCTGGAGGAGCAAGTGAAGGACTTCCGTGAACAAATTGACGCGCTGCACGTGAGCCTACAGCAAAAGGAGAATGAGACGAACATGCTGCTGGAGGTCATCAACAAGGTGCAGGGAGCCAAATTCAACGCCACGACACAGACGGATTTGGCGGTTTACGGATCGGAACGCACTAACGATGGTGGGGCTTCGGCGCTGTTGGATGCGGCCGCTGCAGCCGAGGCACGGCAGCTGGCCACCTGGCTCCGTAGTCGCTCCAGTGGTAGTGCGCCGGCTGCCGGCGTCGACTTCTCACCGCATGCCCTTTCCTCAGCCACTGAACCAGGTGGCGCAGCTTCAGCCGCAACGGCGGCAACGCCAACCACCAGTCACACTGCTGCTGCGTTGACACACCTGGATGCGCTGTCGAGCGCGGGGAAAGTGTCCGAGGCACAAGCGACCGCCGCCGCCGAGTACCTGCGCAGCAAGGAACAACTGCATCTACTACAGCAACACCACCCGGCAAACACTATTGGAGAAGGACAGGACTTGAATGGTACCGATGCAGGCGCTCGGCACGACTCTGCCAAAAACCCAAACCTCGCGGTGCTCTCTGACGCGGAGCTGGTGCAGAACCGCGCAGCCGCCTTCGAGGCCTTCAAGCAGTCGTACAAGAGCTTTTCAAAGGTGGAGGCCTCCAAGGCAGAGCTCAAAACCAAGTATGAAACGTGCAAACAAACCGCCACGCAACTCAACGCAGCCGTTGACCGCATGAAGACGCTCAAGTCCAGTATTCAAAAACTGCGAGCAGAACGTGCGGCGGAGGGCGGCCAGGAAGAAGCAGACCCGCAAGAGAAGCAGCTGCTGGAGTCCTTGCGCAATGAGAAGGAGCAGTACAACGCGTTGGCACAGAATTTGCGGAAACAAAAAGAGGAAATCGACGGTATCCACGCCTTTATGAAGCGATCGCAGGAAAAACTGACCCACGACTTTGAACAGTGGTTCGAGCAACGTCAGCGTCAGGTGGGCATGGCTGCAGCGGTTGCCGTTACTCGCTCGCAGGGCGTGCCGCCGGAAAGCAACACCCCATCATCCCGCCAAATTCTCCAGCCCTTGCCCACCCCCAACAACTCCGCTCACCCCGCCGCGCGGACGGACACCAACCGCGCAAGCTACAGCGGACCCACCATGTCGCTGCACATGCGCGGGGCGGCCGCGGCGTCGTATGACGGGGTACCAGCGAAGCCCTCCTCCGCGCCGCAGGCTCACAACGCCATGGCCGCTGCGCCGCCGCCGTCCCACGGACTCGGCGGTCAGCCCTCTCCCCCGGTCGTGCCCATCTCGCTGGGTGGACTGCCTCCCAATGCCTGGGTGACGACGGGACCCACCTCGCATTCTGCGCGCGCTGCGGCGTCGAGTGGGCCGGCCGGCAGCGTCGCCCCGCTCGCGCCGTCGCTGAGTGGGTCACTGAACCACACGACGGGCGGCAGCGCCGTGGCGGGCGCCCTCAGGCATACCTCACCCAACGTACACCGCCTCGACCCGCTTCCTGGCAACCCCGCCAGTACCACCACAAGCGCGGGAGCTGGCGCGGCAGAGCCGGCGCTAGGTGAGAACCCATTTGCACCCGGCCACCGCTCGACGGGAAACTCTGCGGCTGACGCACAACTGGCGGAGCTGTACAGGGCTCGCGAAGCAATGCGGCAACAGTTTCTTTCTCAGCAGTAGCGTACCGCGGGACTGTATAAAGACTGTGTACGAGCGATGCTCGGTACATCACACCACCGCAAATCCCCCCTTACGATTCGACCTTGCACACGTACATGTGAATGGTTTTCACTTTATCCATCTTCCCTCTCCTTGTATGAGCATTTGAAGTTTCTTTATGCCGCTTTTCTTCTGCTTCTGCTTCTGCTTCTGCTTCTGCTTTTTTTTTTTTTGCGCATTCTGCACTCTGTCTATAGTATTCATTTCGCCCGTTCAAAGCCAAATTTGTTATGCACGCGTATCTTTTTCTCTTTTTTTTTTTTTTTATGTTAGCTTCGTAATGAAATCGCATTCTTTGGGCCTCCTGCACATGTTTCCTCTTCCAGTGTCGTGCCACGCTACTGACTGTCGATACGGCGAGTCGCTCGCTTTAGGCTGACCAGCACCATTTTTTTCTTGTGTGCATTCTTCAATCGCCGCACCTATCCCCCCCCCCCACAAAAAAAAGAAATAGTATATTCTGAAATTGATACACGCGATTCTTCCATCGTGCTGTGGCTCTCTTTCTCTATATATATTTTGCTTTTTTTTTTCACACCCACAGCATCAAAAAGAAGCGATAATACTTAAAAAAAAGGAGAGTAAAAATAAAAATAAAAGATATCATACATTATTCAACTCTAGTAGTAGCCATATTATCATTTGAATTAGAACGTCGTGGCTCTTCTTGGAAAAAAGATGCCGGCGAAGCGACGCAAGGAGGTGGAGGACGTGAATAACACGTGGAACCAGCAGTTGGTGCGGGCTTGCTTAGAGCACAACCTGGAAGAGGTAAAAATTCTGGAGGCCAAAGGTGCTGACCTTCTGCAGGCGCGCGAAAGCACGCCCTTTAGCCGGGGCGTGGCTCTGTCACCACTCTATGCCGTACTGCTGCAGGGTAAGTTCTCTATTCCTGTGCTGCAGAAGCGTTACTGCGTTGCGGGCGAGCACGAGGAAGGCGACGCGGAGGACGCGGGGGAAGCCACCGAGGAGGATACCGCCGGCTCCGCCAAGAACTCGGAAGGTTATCCACTAGTGTCACCGCAAGATGTGACAGAGACCGAGAGCGCGCTGGCCGTGATCGAGTACCTTTTTTCAAAGGGCGCCAGACTCGAAGATCTCGTTCGTCTTCCCGCCGAGCTTTTTGAAAAATACCGCACTGCGGGACAGCAAGACGGCGGCGGGGATGGCTCAAACGCCGGTGCGTCCTCCACGACAGGGGGCAAAGACGCGTCGGGCGCGGGTGCCGGCTCCGCCAGCCAGCGCGCGAGCCGCTCCGCCAGCCGCGTGGCGACTCCCGGGCCCGAGGGTGACGTGCCCAAGCCGTCGGGCAGTGGTGGGTTCTCTTCAGCTGGTCCCACCACTCCTGATCAGGGTACGCTGCTCCACTTGGCCGTACTCCTTGGCGACCACGCCCACCTGCTGCAGCTGCTCAGTCTCTTCGGCCGTCTACCACCGACAGACGAAGGTAATAAAGCTCCTGCCGTACCACTCAGCGTGCTGCGCGAGATTCGTGCTGAGTTCGCCCCACCTGTCACCGCCGCCTCTGCCGCTGCTGCTGCTGCTGCTGCGGTTGATGCTGCCGCGGCTGCGGCGGGTGCTGGAGGCGCAGCTGGCACGGGTGACAAGAGCCGCGGTGCTGCAGCGAGCAACAAAGGCGGCGGCGCCGGCGCTTCCGCGACCAACAAGGCCGGAGCCAAGGCAGCTGCTGACGCTGCGTCAGCTGCCGAAAACGGCGGCACACACCCTAGCTTGCTTCCCCGCCTTACGGAGGCCGCGTGCTGCTGCGTTGCCGAGCAGCCGTCTGCCTTCTTCACACAGAGGACGTCCGCTGAGCCCAACGCTGCTTCCGACGGCGCTGTCGACGATTCGTCAGCTTGGGAGTCGGCCAGGTTCAACTTTGAGACGACTACGACGGACGGAGGTGTCTCCGCGGTGGATCTGGCGCTGATGGTGCGCGACATTCCAACGGCGCGCCTCTTGGAGTTTTTCGGCGCGAGCACACTCACTCTGCAGCGCCGTCTGGTGAATGCCTCTCAAACCGCGCTTGCGCGCGCGTGCAGTGAGGGTGATGTCGTCCGCGTGGAGCAGCTGCTGGATTCCGGGGACTCTCTCAGCCAAATCTCGCAGGACGGGCGCTACACACTCATCCACTACGCGGCCGCGCACCCTCCCGTCCTGGAGTACCTCATCAAACGCGGTCTCTCTGTGGAGTACGAGAACGCCTACGGAGATTCGGCTCTGTGCAGTTTACTGCGCTTCGGCAGTGGGCGCAATGCGGACTACTCCATCCGCGAGACCTTCTCGATGAGCGACAACGAGAAGCTGTCGTCACTGCCGTACGCCGCCTTTCGCAACTACGTGTTGATGCCGTTGCTCCCGCTTATACAACAGCAGGCCAACACCAACGCCTCGGGTAAGTCAAAGGGTGGTGGCCCCGGAAAGTCCAAGACAAGCGTCAGCGGGAGCGGCCGCAGCGAGAGCACCTCGGAGGCGGAGGCGGCGGCAAAGGTGCTCGTGGAGAAGAACGTCATTGGCGGCGGCGAAACGGGCGACTGGTGGTCCTTCTCGTCGCTTCCCACCTCTGAGATGATCTACAACCTCCTCGCCGCTGGCGCCAACTATCAAGGTTTCATTCCCGACGACGAACTGCACCTAAAGTACGTCAAGTTTGCCGAAGAGGTCGACCCCGATAGCCAGTACCGCCAGGGCTTGCCGCCCGGCATGGCAGCACCAGGCGTCACCGGAGGAGGGGCCGCCTCGGCAGGTGACACAACAGGTTCGAGCGCCCAAGCTCAGCAGCTTCCCCGCAAGCGCAGCGTGCAGGAGGGAGGAGGGGCGGACGGCGGCAAGTCATCGTCTGCGCGGTCCGCTAGTGGTGGCTGGCGCCAGAGACTCTCCAACGGCGGTTCGGCCGGGGCCAAAAAGGCTGCTGGCGCTGGATCACACAACGCGCGCCGCGTGGGATCTCTCACCGGACTGCACGGCGACCGGCATCCCGGCGGTGCCGGCGACAGCGTCATGGGCGAACCGCGCTCCCCGCCGTCGAAGCACCGCAATACCGCCCGCCAGGTTCCGGGGCGTTTGCCGCTGCGTCAGCCTCCGCTTTTTCTGGCGATCATCAACTACTTCCCTGAGGTCATCCGGAAGTTTGTGCTGGAGTTCAAGGCGGACATCATGCGGCGCGACTCGCAGGGCGCCTGCGCGCTGCACTACGCCGCCCTCTGCGAGCACCCCTCCGTGCTGGAGCTGATGCTCACGCCGTCGGTGATCAACAACAACGCCAACTTTGACATCAACGCGACGGACATGGCCGGTCGGACACCGCTGCACTACGCCGCCCTAAAGGGAAACGACCAGGCGGTGAAGCAGCTGCTTGCTCTGGGACCGAGCCTGGAGGCAGGAAAGCCCGATTTGGATGGGTGGACGCCGCTGCATCTCGCCGTGATGGGCAATCATGCGGGGACGGTGCAGCTGCTGGTGCAGAGCGCCGAGCAGGGTCAGCAGCTGCTGCAGCAGCAAGGCCCCTCTGCCGGTCTGTCCTCGGCGTTTCGCACCACGCGCGGCGGCTCCGGCGGCTCCGCCGCGGCCAACGGTGTGGGACTGCTGGGTGCCGGCCGACGCGGCAACTCTGGTGGTACGACACGGACAGTGGGCAGTGCACGCAGCACGAACTCCGCAAACTCCGCGAGCAATAACGGGCTATCGTCTCTTTCCGGTGGCGCCGGCGGCAGCTCCGTGCTGCACGGTAGCGGAGGTGCGTTGGCTTCACCGTATCTGATTGTCGACGTGGATGCCGAGGACAACGAGAGTGGTCTGACGCCGCTGCAGATCGCTGTTCACCATCATGGCGACCCAGCCATCATCAAGGCGCTTCTGCAGGGTCGTGCGCAGAGCTACCGCGGCAGTGGCCTCCCGAGCGGTGGTACGCTGCTGCACAGGGCTGTGCGGAACAACGACGTGGGAACTGTGCGGATGCTGCTCGAGTACTTCGCCGACCCGAACGATCCCGACGCGGAGGACCACTCGCCGCTGTACCTGGCGCTGTGCTGCGACCCGCCCAACATGGAGGTGGTAACGGCGCTGCTCCAGAACGGCGCTTGGGTGCACCAGCAGAGTAGCATTGACCTGGACACACCAATGCACAAGGCTGCGCGGAGTGGCAACCGTGAGTTGATAGAGCTGTGCTTTCACAAGGTGAAGCAGCCGTCTTTGCTGCCATCCTCGGGGGCTGGCGGCGCTCTCGCATCGGGCGCGGGCGGTGGAAACAGCACGACTAACGCTAGCGACGCCGGGCAGGAGAAGCGGAGGGGTTCGCTGAGCGCCAACAGCAGCGTCTCCGGCAAGCCGCCTGCATCGTCGTCGTCATCGCTTGCGCAGCGGATGAAAGAACGCCGAGAGAAGGCGCAGAAGAAGAAGCCCGGTACTGACACTGGCCGGACGGCATCTGGAATGCCGTCGTACGAGCTACACGAGGCGGACTCCCAGGCAGGCGGGCAGGACGCGGCGGCAGACGGCGACGGCGCTAACGACTTTCTCGACGTGCCGGCCGACGACAACCCCAAGGTGCGCCACATCCCGCTGTCCTACCTGAATTTGCGCGACGCGAGCGCATTGGGGCCGCTGCATCTGCTCTGTTCTCACACAGACCGCGCCACCCAGCGAGACGCCCTAGCACCGCTGTTGCAGGAGATGCTCCTACCCACCGCCGAAAACGACCTCGGCTACGACCTGGAGGCCGTCCGCGTCCTCTGTACCGCCCGCGACTCGCTCGGCCGCAACCCGCTCCATCTTGCGTGTGGCAGTCTTTTCCCTGAGGCGGTGCTCATCCTGACTGGGTGCGCGCCGGAGAGCGCATTTGCTGTCGACGGCAAGGGTATGACGCCGCTGCACTACGCCGTGATGCAGTGCCCGTCGTCAGATGATGATGACGCAGCCGCCAAGTCGGCGGTGACAACGACACCCAAGACGCAGGACGAGACGACGCCCGCCGGGGAGACGGCCACCGTGGCCGACGTGGCGCGCATCTTGGACATGTTGCGGGCGTCCGTGCAGTCGGCCGTCCCAAGTCCCCTGACCGGTCTGCCTCTCGCCCGGGGCTTCGACGTCGTCGACACCGCAAGCTCCACTCAGTGGTCTATCACCCACCAGCTGCGCGCGCGGCACCAGCAGAGGCAGTCTCACGACCCGCTTCGTCCCCATGCGCGGCACTTCGCCAATGAGCTGCTGCTCATTCACAGCTGGCGCGAGTACTGCGCCGTGCTTGATGCTCAGAATCGCAACGCGCTGCTTCTAGCTGCCGAATGCGGAAACCGCCAAACGGCCGCGCTCCTCATTCGAAGCGACTCAAAACATGCCCCAACGCACGCGTGATCGCAGAGGCTATAACAAGGAGCTGACACCAGGACAACTCATTACACACACACACATACACACACACACACACTCTCTCTCTCTCTTTCTTTCTCATAGTTTCGAAGAATTACGATGGTGTGTCCGGCCTGTTTTAGCACAAATGGTATTCTCTTGCCTTCGCTCTCTGGTTGAGAAGCGCGTTTCTTACCGTCGTGTCCTAATAATAATGTAAAATAGAAGACTTTGTACACCTATCATTTTCCTCTTTTTTTTTTCTTCGTTATTCTCTACTCAGTCTGATATGGTAGGGCTGCATTGTTTTTTTTCCCACCGCGACATACTCCGTGTGTAATATGTACAATTTACTTCGATTCTCTACGTGCGGAATCACTTCTCAAACGCTCAGTCCTGCTGCGTACAAAAAAGGGGAGACAAACTGGAAAAAATTAAACGGTGACCCACTCTGCACCGTACATTTGCATTGATTTCTGATGCCGTCCGGCACAGCGACGGCTGCAGAAGCCCATTCCTGTCTTCTTGTCGATCACGGCGTACTGAAACGTATCCCCTGTGTGTGCGCCTGCCTGAACTTACGTTGTTCTCTGTCAAGAATGCGGTAGATTTCGCCGACTGGACTGTCGTATCTCTCCTTACTGCTTGCTGCTCTGTACTTCCACTCTGTCTGCTCCTCGTCTGCTTCTCGTCTTCCCCACATCTGGTTGCACAATTCGTTCCAAGGAAAAAAAATATACATTATTGTCTACAAGACAAAGTCGTACTTACCCATACTTGTAGCGCATTACTTTTTCTTCCATCATTTCTAGCTTCTCTACTCTACCTTATTGTATTCTTTTTTTTTTTCTTCTGTGTGTGTGTGTGTGTTGCCCTCTCGACAAGTTTCACAGCCACACCCAACTTACCCAGCAAGTTAACAGCAGCAACAACAACTTAGAAAATGGGTGTCGGCCTGAGCTCGGAGGCGAGCCGAAAGGTCTCTTACACGCGCGGTGAGCCGTTCAGTGACTTTGTTCTGTACAACAAAAAAGAGTTGCTGTACCTTGTCGAACAGTTGAAGGCGACGGAGGAGCTCGCAGTCACCGGCATCTCGTTTGAAGAGGATGACGATGGGGGCACCGGTGGCAGCTCCAAAAAAAGCTTCACCGAAAAGGAATTGGCGGACATGTTCGCGCCGTACGAAAGTATTCGCTTGCCAAACCACTATCTCAGCGACCTCGCGCTGCTGCTGCCACTCTCACTACTTCGCTCACCCGACTTTCACCTCGGCGACTACATGGAGGTGCTCAGTATCGATGACCTTGTTGAGATCGTGGAGGAGGCATCCAAGCGCCACGCTCGCGCCACTCGCAGTGGGCAGGACGGCGAACCCGGCGAGCAGCGCGAGGGCGGGTCGCAGGACGGGGAGGAGGAGGAGGCGGTGGATGCGCTGATGCTGCTCGCGCGCAACGCGTACCTGCGCGTACTGGATCTGTCTTTCAATAGCCTTCACGGCTCGGTCAGCATGGCTGCCCTCACCAACTCTCTTAGCTGCTGCCCCAACCTAACTCATCTGTCTCTGGCGGGAAACGCTATTGAGAGCGAAGGGTGCGAACTTCTTGGTAAGTGGCTCGCCACAGATCCCCCACTGCAGTCGCTGTCCATCGGCCACAGTGATCTTTGCGACGTCTTTGTGTGTCCCGCGCTCTTCCCCAACGCACTGCTCACCAACACCCACCTCCTGCTCCTGAACATCTCCTTCACCGACATTACCGATGCGACCGTCCTCGCCATTCTCGACACGGTCGGGTGCGACACTTCGCAGCAGGGAGAGAGCACAACACCCTCTGAGCGACAGCCGATCAGCGGCCGAAACACCACCTTGGCTGTTGTTCTGTTCGAGAGTGTCTTGCATGATCCGCGCACATTTCTGCCAGTCCCGTCGGCGTACAACAACAGCAATAACGCCGACTACACCAATACGGTTCTCGAGTATGCCTGTGATGCGGAGGGTGTGTTTCGCTCCGGGTTCACTTACTACGACGAGTTGGACAACTCTTCGTCTGGCAAAGCAACTCCCGAGCCGGCGTCACACGATACACAGCGGGATGCAGACGACAACGCTGACACTGTCAAGGCTCTTGCAGCGAAGGAGCGTTTTCAACTCCGCCGCCGCCTGCTCCAAACCGACCTCGCAGGGCGCGTCACCCTCTCTCCTAGTCTGTGCGCTTTGCTCTATGAGCATCTTGCCCCTCGTCGGGAGGCCTACTGTGAAATGATAAAAGAGACACAGCAGCGCGCGACACAACCTTCTGACGGCTCGGGCGCCCCCCGCAAGTCCCGTGGCCTCATCGGCGAGGTGGATGGCGGGGATCCTACGGCACTGGTATCTCTGGACGAGGTTGCTGCGGACGGAACTGCCACATTTGATGAGAACGGGCCGTCGGCAGTGGTGGTGGGAAATAAAGCACTGCTACGCTCGCTGCGCGGAGCTTCCACACGGCGCAAGAATCACTTCCAGAATATCTACACCGAGAGCGACCCACGCCGCGTCAATGAGGCCAGCAAGCACCGCGGCAGTTTAAAGCGAAAGCTGCCACCGTTCAACTCATCGGAACGGCTTGCCCTCATTCGGGAAGACATTCAAACCTTCAAGGCGACGCACTCGACAACCGACAAGACCGGCGACCGCGTCGGCGAAAAGGTGCTGCAAAACGGCTTTGACCGCATTTACATGCCACCTGTCAAGAAGAGCGGGACGCGCAGCCTAAACGAGGTGGTGGTGCAAGAGATGCCACACCGGCTGCGCCCGTGCTGGTGCAACCCCAACGATGCTTCGCTGCCGTACGCTGGCATCCTGCACTACCACTGCGTTTGCGAGGAGTACATCGAGTACGGGCAGGACTCAGCCGCCGGCGCTGACCCCAACGGAAAAGGCACCTCCGGCAAAAACGGAAAGAAGGGCCGTGGCGCCAACGCAGAGGGAAAGAACGACTATGGATACGGGGCGCACGCCGACCGCACCGCCGGTGCTGACGCTGATGTCGGCGAGTACAAGAAGCCGCAGTATCACGGCTGCCAGGGCACGGGGCACCACTGTCTCAGCGACCCCAGCGGTGGCGACCACCGCTACGACAACAGTGTCGGCGCAGCACGCAGCCGCAAATTCAAAGGTGACCGCTACACGGTGTACCACTCGGACAGCAAGGCCGCATCCGCCACGCACAGGCAGCAACAGCAGCAGCAGCAGGGCTCTGGGCCACGGTCGTCGCGCGGCACTTACAGCAGTTTCACCGGAACAGACGGTGGAAGCTCCGTAAATGGGGGAGCGGGTGGTCCGAGCGGTGGCTTTGGGTCCACCGCTGGCAACGGGAGCGGCACCCGCCAGCTCGTGCGGACGTTACCGCCCCTTGCGGCGACACATGGCTCCTCGAAGCCCAATGCGTCCCTTCAGCGCTCGGCGGCTGAGGCGAGCGGGGCGACGGCGAAGCCGGGCTCCGTGTTTAACGCAAACACCCAGCGTCGTTACAATCCTGTAGAGTACTTCTCGTCAGCTTTTCAGCCGACCGCTCCGGTCATCGTGGAGGAGTACTCATTCTAGGGTGACACTACACCTGTGGAGCGTCTGGGTGAGTATCATCTCTCTCTCTCTCTCTCTCTCTCTCCCTCTGCCTCCTTCCTCTTTTTCTTTGAACACCACACAGCCTTCATGCCATCTTCATGTCGTCCAGGCTTGCTCTTACAGTGCTTATTCTCTCATTTTCGCTCTACGACTGTTGCTGCGGGCTGTTTTCTTCTCTTTTATTACCATGTACTCTTTCACTCTGTTTGTATTTCGCACACACGAAAACTACCCACATTTTCATTTCATGTAACTAGACATTAATATCTATATGATGTTCATCTCATGTTTTCAACGACTGACTGTTTTTTATTATTATTTCCTTTGTTCCGAAATATTTGTCGCTTTCTGTGTACGACACTTGCCACGTAGTTGCCTCTCACAGTTCACGCAAAGACATTCCTCCTACAATTTCGGCAGCTGCTACGATAGTCTGACACGTAATGTAACCTCAGTATTATCAAGAGTGTCGACATTGAATAAAGTAGAAAAAAGCTTTGACCTATTACTGCTGACTGTACTTGTGCCAAGAGGGGTCCCCCATATTCCTGTTGCCTTGACTGTTGCGTAGTGCACGCTGTCGACAGCGCGTTTCGGTTTGTTGGATTTCCAATGATACACACACACACACACGTGAAAGAGAGGCGGTCAACTTTTTCGTTAGTAAAGGTTTGTCTTACTGTCTTACCCAACGCAAACCGGATGATCCGGCCTACATCCCTGGTGGCACACTACTTCGATATCACTCCCCATCCCCTCCCTTCCCTCTCCTCCCTCAAACACACGTACATTCTCATAGTAAAGTGCGTAAGACCTCGCAAGTAGGTAGCGATTTGCTTCAACAGAAAGCAGTATAGTGCCTTCGCTAAAGAAAGTCTCTATTATTCAAATCACGATGGATGCCGCGCTTTGGGAGGAGCGGGAACTGTGTGTAACAAATTCCGAGCTAGAGAAGAACATTGCTTCTGAGCGCGCAAGCATGCGCGAGGAGGTGTGCCAAATTCAGAACGAATGGCTCACCAAGGAACGCGAATTGCTGATTAAACTTGACGCAGCACAGGCTCTTCAGAAAGAGAAAGCTGCTGCGTACCGTGCGGAATTTGAACGTCTTGTTAGCATATACGTAGACACCCTGGTGCGCACAGAGAAACAGCTACGGGAAAGCATCGATGATGATATGGAGCTATGGAGATCTTACTTCACCAAAGCAGCAATATATCCAGGTGGCGAACTGGGGAGTTGACTTGATTTGCGTGCCACTTTGTTTTTCTTTCCTCCTGCTTTAAACTCACACTGTTTATTTTTTCTAGTTTTAAATTACCGAGTCAGATGCAGTTTTGGCGTTACTGCTGTTACTGCTGCTCTTTTACTCATACTTCGTCGTTTAACAGTCACGGGGAGCCTCACAAGTGAATGCGGTTGTCGTCATGCTTTGGTCGCCGAGAGGTCACCCACAGTATTTACTTGTGGTGTCGATACGTCAGTGAGCCTTGATGCGCCACAGCGCACCGAAAGCAGGAGACTACTTCGCGCCTTGCACTTGATTATGCCACAAAACCGAAGCGATGCCTCCTTCAGGAAAGTGTCCATCTCTCCCCCTCGATGACACGCACGTCATCTTGCAACTCCTTCTCTCTCCCCTTCTCTGCTTTGCTCTTTGATACCTTCAGAATTTTTAGCCTCAAACATTTTGCTGCCTCCTAAAACAAATTACTTCAGCTAGCCATCCATTCTCTTTAGCTCTCACTTTATTTTTTTTTTTTGCTATTATTCACTTTCCTCCGACTTCTGTCTTTGCTGTACTTTTTTTTGCTCTTGCACTCCGTTTTATATTTCTTTTTGCTTCCCCGCTCTGTTTGCTTCTGTTCTTCCATCTGCGTCGGAAAACGATATTTAAAAAAAAAAAAACAACACAGTCAGACCGAGTATAACCACTATTCATTATTATTACCGTTATTGTTGCTAGTCACCCTCTCCGCACACCTCAGTACAAAGCTCGTCCTCATCCCTTGTTTGATATCACCTGCCTTCACCCAACCGCCCATTTTTAACTTTTCCAGAATTCCATTCTCCGACTTTCTGTCTTCGCTTTACTTCTTTACTCTTTTCTCTCTGGATCTATATCAGCAAAGAGTCAGAGTAACATACACAGACACACACACACACACACACACACACACACACACACACACACAAACCGTGCTTCATTCTTGCTTCTCTGCCTTTCCCCCACCCCGCCCCGTACTGCTTGATCTTACTTCATCGTCAGAAAACTGTAAAAAAACAACAACACCCATACATACAGTGGAAAAGAAATAATAGCAGGACACACACGCCACATTGGGAATATTTTTCTTTTGACATTCTCTTTTTCCCTTTCTGTTCTTCCTTTCTAGATATTACCGAGCACTAGTTTTCTCCAGCATTTCCCCTCTTTTCCGCGCTTCTGTTTTCTCCGTTAATCCTTCTGAATCTTTCGGCATAACAGCAAAAGAGTCAGAGTAACACACACACTCACACACACACACACAAAAAAAAAAAAAAAAAACAGCAACAGTAACAGATTATCATAGTCTCATAATTGGTGACTAACTTACGCTCTAAAGTCGACGCTTTCCTCGGCCCTCTTCACAAGACTTTTCACTCGCTCTTCCTCGGATAGGAGGTACCGAAAAACCATGTCGAATTCTTTAGCGGTGCCGTCAATGACTCAGTCCCAGAGTGCCGCTGCCGCCACTGCCGCTGAGGGCACCGCCGCCGCAACACAGGCCCAAGCTTCCGCCCAGCAACTCCTCACAGTGGATTTTGCGCACTACCGGAAGAACGCTGCTAAGATCATCTGGAAAGTGCCCACTGCGGAGGAGAAGGAGGCGGTGGAAGAGAAGCGGAAGCTGGCCCCTCCTGAATACCACCAATTTTTCGAGAAAATTGAGCAAATCGACCAGGAAGCGATGCTTTATGGTTGGTGCATGAGCGTAAAGATGGCCTCCACATGGGATGGGGCAGTTCTGAAGTTTCTAGACTTGATGAATAATGAGCTGCGCACCAATCTCACCCCAGAGCAGCTAGAAAAGTCTACCTTCGTTGGGTGGTGCCGCGCGTTTGTGGAGGCGCGCTTTATGATTGGTGTATTCCTCGAGTACGCCCTTTTCATAGAAGATCTGAAGGGTAAAATGATGCAGAATAAAACTGATTTGCATTGTGCTGTGCTCGCGACGGAGACGACTCAGCTGAAGGGCCTTTCGCCAGACGACAGAAACGCCAATCAGGAGCTGTACACAAAGTTCTTTGGTGTTTGTAATCCGCGAAGGCGCACGGTTGAAAACCTACACTTCATTTGCGGAGACAGTGGGTCTGGCAAAACACACTTTGCCGTCAACGCCCCCTCGCGACTGACACCGGAGGAAATTTCGACTGATATTGTGTTTTACTTGAATGCGGGGGAAATACCTGACAGTGGCGCGTATGCAACTGTGGTTGAGCAAAACGAAGTGGTAAAGAAGGGAGGTGCTGACGCCGATAGTGCGCGGGCTAAAAGGAACGAAGCAGCCTGCAAGGTTCTTTCCGACTGGATGGTCGGCGCGATGAACCCATACAGACTGAAGACCCAACGTGATAAACAAGAAGAAGTGCGCCGATCTCGAGCGTTTCTTATTTTCGACGAGGCCATCACAAAAGCTCCGATGATCCGTGCCTTGACATCGAAAACGGGTGAATCCGCCTTGAAGAGGCTCAACCGTGAGTTCGAAGGAATTTTTCAGTGTGTCTACGTTTTTGCTGCGACGACCGCGTCTAGCGAGTATGTACGGCTGCTTGGCAGCTCAAAAGCTGAGATGGTTGCGTTTGACATGATTCCGAATCGTTCGCTTATTGAGTCGGGACTTAGTGCTTTGAAGGAGTTGAACGCACTTTGGGCGAAGGACATTTTCTTTTTCTTTCTCACCCACAATATGCGGTGCTCCGCAGAGGTGCTGTACGTCATCGAGGTTAACAGAGATGCTTTTACCACCTTGAACAACGTTGCCGAAAAGTTTGAAACTTCTAAAAAAGATGAGACCGAAGACGGAAAAACTAAAGTAGTGTATACGCCAATCGATGTAGAGGAGTTTAACTTGCCAACGTTGATGCTGCGTGTCCCTCGAACGTCACGTGGAATCGTTCCTTTTGCGGTCCTAAAACAAGGGGAGGAGATTCGGCGTGATCAGTTTAATGATATTATGTTCGAAGTATCGTCCTGGCTGAGTAAGCAGGCTATCATCTATTATAAGGCGCAGGGTGCGTTGCACCAAAAATCTGTCGAGCATTGTAGAGATATCGTCATGAGGGCTGTGTTTCTCTGCATTACGGGGAAGACTGCGCAGCTGAAGAAAGCTCCGCCTAAGAACGACAAGACTGGTGCCGATCACGGGGAGCAGGAAGATGCTGAAGCAACTCCGGAAGATCCCATTACGAAGGGAGTCGTCGCTGTCAGGTACCGTCGACTCAGCGACAGCAAAAAGGTCATATCCTACACCTTAGGCGTGCATCACATCGTTATGGCAATGCTGAACTATGGTGAGGGCGTGCAACTTGACGGAGTTGTAAGCGGCAGCACGAAAAGGGCAGAAGAACGGCGAGCAAGATGCAGCGCCGCAACCGGCGTCGGCAACTGACGGTCAGCGTACCGCAGCAACTGCTTCCGGGGGTGTTCAACTGACTATTGATGATACGACACTGGAAAAGCGACAGGAACTTCAGGACTTTGTAACAGCCGACGACACTACAGCTCAACACTTCCTTGTGTCCTTTCTGCAATTTCTTTGCGAGTGTGTGCTCGCTGCAAAGGACCGTGGAGACGAGCTCTCTCTCAGGGAGGTTCTCTGTCATTTCAGATATCCAGAGCCTTCTGTGCAGGAGTGCCCCACGGAAAAGCAGGTCTGGAACGCGATACACGACGGAGGACGTGAAATGACTGTCGTTGACAAATTTAAGCTCGAGAGCAAGTACCCTTTTTATCTTCAGAAGCCTCCTAAACAGCCCATTAAGGAAGGCAGCGAGGAAGATATACTTATGAGGGCTTTGCACAAAGAAAGCCTCGATGTGCTCTGCCGTGGTTGCTCGAAATTCCCAATTGAGGCGAAACCTGTGCGCATTATTCTCAACGCCCCAAACGCACCTTATGCGGATATTATTGTTATATGTGGCAAGGTGCTTCTGCTTGTGTCTGTTAAAAATAATAACAAGTGCGGCTTGAACGCGGAAGAGGTGCGAAAACCTACAGCTACATTGGGATTTTATTCACATAACGAGCAAACATCCAATAACCCTCAGCAAAGTGCCGTGACAGGTTCACAGAGCGCTGACGACAATCAACAGAACATTAAAACCTTGTCCCTTGACGATTATCGCGTTGAAAGCACGAAAAATCTGGCACGGAGGTTCGGATGTAACCTTGCCGTGCCTGTGTTCGCCCTTTTTGAAGAGCCAGCAGAGAAGTTTACTGGCGCTCTTCCCTTCGTTGACGTCAGCGTCTCGCTTGACGGTTCGACGTCCGAGCCCAAGTTAATGAAACCCATCACTCTGTACGTTAGGCCATACTTGCAGAAGGACGTCACTGACTAGGCGGTCCGATGTTTCAGGGTTTTTGTGCAACCTGAAGAGGGGTTATAACTAATGCGTTATTAATACTGATGCTGTATGCTTCTAGGTTATCCTCAGTACAATATCTCTCTACTGTCCTTTGTTTTTACGAGCTTTTTCTTTTTGTGATTTTGTGAACCTTCAAGACTACCTGTATTGCTATTGCTTTCCCCCTCTGCTCTACCGTACCATAGATATTCCTGGACAGTATATTTTGTCTCTCTTCTAGGCAGTGCACCGACTGCAGATGTTTGCTCTTTCATTGGCCGAAAGGGAGCAGCTTGATTCGGGTGTGTTTTCCTCATCCCCCTGTGACCTTCACTACTAAGGCAGCGATGCGGATGCCTATCGCGTCAGGGAGGGCCCTGTGCGTGTGTAGTCCTTCTAGTCGTATCTTACGGTGACCCTATCGTGTTATGTATCTTCGGCCCTCGTTATTGTACTCACCTTCCAGTCTTTTTGAGTGCTCTAATTTCTACTCAAGTTTCATTTATTAAATAAATAAATATAAAACGTATGAAGTATCTACATTGTACTGATACTAATCAAGAGGGTATCATAGTACTGGTTGAGATAAAAAGGGAGTGTAATACTCTCAGCTTCTCCGCTTAGTGGTTTGCAAGTGTTCGAATAATTTTTGTAGGATAAATTACACTGCAATAATAATAGTAGTTATAATAATGCCAAGCGCCTCTCTTAATGTTCTTACCACTAATTCCCTGTGCTCTTCAGAAAACTACTCTAGAACTATTAACTCCGCTCAAACAGTTTTCAACCCTCCAGCATCAACAATATCATCCTCATCTTACTTTTCTTGCTGCTTTCTTTAGTTTTGTTTTCCCACATTTTTTTTCCTACCGCTTTTTCTTCCATCAATCTATCCTTTTATCCCCCCCGTATTATAGTGTTCCCATATCAAAGAAAGGGAAAGGAATAAATAAAAAAAAACTAAAAAAAATATCATTACAGTTTCCCTTTTCGTGTCAGACTATTCCCAGTATCTTTCGTCCCGTACTGTTTTTTTTCTCTTTGCCATATTTTCGCGCTTCATTTTAGTTGAAAGCCGAACCAGACCCCCCCCCCCCCATCCACACACCATTAACACCAAATTCGTCTTGACGCAGCTAACCATATATTTTTTTTTTCTTTTGCATATAGACATCTGTTTCGTCTAAGTATCGAGAATAATAACGTCATGTTTTCTTTCCGCCGTCTCTTCGTCTCCCGCGCTGCCACCCGTCTGCCGGCGTGGGCTCCGCTGCGCGCTGGGTTTCGGTGGAAGTCGACCACCCCCACCGCCACAGGGTCGCAGGGCCTTCCTGTCGTTCCGCGTCTGGACGCAAAGGATTTCGCGTTCCACAAGGAGCATTTGGACAAAGTCATTATCCGGAAACCCACGGCGGAGGAGAAGGAGGCGCTGGAGAAGTGGAGCGAAGCGGTCCCCGCTAACTGCCGTGCCTTCGTCGATAAAGCTTTGCAGACTAAAAGTGAAACACTGCTCGGCTACTGGCGCATCAGCGTTCGGAGTTGCTCCTCAGTGGACAGCGCAGTACGCGAATTTTTTGACTTTATGAACTTTAAACTGAAGACAAATTTATCAGAAGAAGATCTTGACGACGTCTCCCTCCTCGAGTGGGGCAGCGCGTTTGTGGAAGTCCGATTTAAAAACACAGCTCTTCTCACCTACGATGAACTCATTCCGGTGCTTCGAGAAAGAATGCTCGATATGCGAACGTTCAAGAACTGCGCGGCCCTATCGTGGGATTATTCCCAGTGGGCAGGTTTGCTACCCAACAACAGAGCTGCCGATGAAGAACGCTACACGGAGTTCCGCGAACTGCTGGACCGTACCGATCGTACGTCGGGAATCCTACACTTCATTTGCGGGGACAGCGGTTCAGGCAAAACTCATTTTGCCATCAACGCTGTCAGCGACACTGCTCTTCGTCGACTCGAAGCACTGGAGGGGTCATGCAGCAACGGCACATCACGGAGGGACGACACTGCCATAGAAAAAAGAGAGAAGATATTGAGTGACCTACCGATTGTGTTCTACATCAATATAAAAAATATCGTTGTTCATCATTATTACAACACCCTGTGCTCCCGACACGCGGAATTGGAGAAACTGCGCAACGCAAGTGACGACGCCGAGAAGCAGAACGCCCGGACTGCTCGAAACAAGGTAGCCTCAGCGATACTCGCTGATTTAATGTGGCGTGCTATGTATCCGTACCGCTTGAAGGGGGCAGGCCACGCTAAACAAATGCTGAACCCACCGTCTGCATTCGTTATTGTGGATGAGGCGGTCAAGTCCATGCCGATGCTGCGCGCCTTGACGTCGGAGGAGAGCGACACAGCTGGGGTGCACCTGAATCAGACGTTCTCCGATATCTTTTCTAGCGTCCGGGTAGTGGCAGCCTCCACCGCCTCTCGCGAATTCGTCCAGCTGCTTGCCAGCTCCAGATCCAAAATCCGGGTGTTCAACATGACGCCTGATCGCAAGTTGGTTGAAGCGGAGCTAAAGAGGCAGAAGATAGAACTGCTTGCGAAGTTGTGGGAGCGAGACGCCTTCTTTTATATGCTGACACATAACAAGCGATGCGCAGCGGAGGTTTCACGCCTCGTTGAGTATAACCACAGAACGCTTCTTGCGCTGAATGAGGCCGCTGGGAAATTGTTTGAATTCAAAGAAAAGGACCCACACAGTCAGTTGGAAAACAGTACTACCGATACAGTTAACCTTGAAGAGGTAAAGCTAAATGGGAATGCGCGTCTCGAGGTGAAGCGTTTTAATGATCCCATCAGGCTTTTAAAAGAAGTTACGCTAAGTTCGGTTGGCCGTCAGGAGTTTTCAGAGATTTTGAATACAGTGACTGGGTGGCTCAACAAGCATGCGGTCTTGTATTACAAGAGTCAAAACAACTTGGCGGATAGGAGCGCAGCCCAGTGCCGAGATATCGTCATGCGTGGCGTCTTTTTGTGTGCGACTGGAAAGCTGGCGAAGCTGCATAAGTTCAAGGAGGACGGTGTGGCGACGTCTGGCAAGCACTTGCGGAGCACTCTGCTAAGTAAAGAGGAGATTGAGGAGGCGAAAACCGACGATCCCATCACCACGGGCGTCGTTGCAGTTTTTCATAGTGGGAAGGAAGACGATGCCTGTAGTGTAACGTACAGCATCGGCCTGCATCATCTGGCCATGGCCATGCTGAACTACTTTGAGCGTCCCCAAAAACGTAATTCCAGTAAGCTTACTGTGTCTGGTAGCGGTACAGCCGGTGATAAGCAGCAACAGCAGCCTCGGCAGCCTTTGACGTTCTCCGGGAAAGAAGCGGAGGGCTTCTTTGGCTCCCTGTTTACGTTTCTGTGCCAGTGCGTGCTCGAGGCGAGAGTGCGCGGGGATGTGCTGTCTCTCCTGGACGTGCTCGGCCAATTCCGGTGGCCCCCAGCAGAAGCTTCTGCCCCAATGACTGCTGAAGAGAAAGAAGTGTGGAAAGCGCTGAACACTGCATCGGAGGACATGACCAGTGTGATGTACGACGAGTGCCAGCTGTCGTATCCGTTTGCAGCTGCCACAGATCCACCGTTAGAGAAGGAAGAGCTTGAGAGTTTGAAAAGTCGTGCTTTCACGGAGCTCTGTTCTAAACTCGGGGAGGAAGAAAGTGCCGTCTCTGTTGTGATGAACGGTGAGAATGCTCAATATGCGGACGTTATCATTCGCTGCGGTAAGGTACTCCTTCTCGTGTCAGTGAAACGGCAGTGCAATTATGGTGTTGAAAAGATGACTGTTGAGGAGGACACAGCCAAGTTGGGTTTCTCCTTCGATGGTGCAGGCGCTCTAGAGGGATATGAAGAACAACTTGACGCTACGAAGAGTTTGGCCAACTCTCTGGACTGCGACCATGTCGTCCCCGTTTTCGCGCTTTTCAAAGAGCCACATGGAAACCTATCCACGTCTCTCCCGACTGTTAACGTAAGCAAGAACGGGGTCTTGATGATGAAACCGATTGTACTGTACATCAGGCCCTATATGGAGTGCCGGGTAAAGACGACCGACATGCCTTTCGATGAATAAAAACTCCACCTCTCTCTCTCTCTCTCTCTCTCTCTCTCTCTCTCTTTCCGCGCTGTGTGTGTGTGTGTGTGTGTGTGTGTGTGCGCGTATGGGACAGTATTTTTCAACACAACAGTATACCCTAATTTGGTGTTCTTCAATTTTGTTGATGCATCACCAAATGTGTGGGATACGGATAATATCAATGGACAATAGCGCTATTACCACTAGTGAATCTCTGCGACAACTTTCTTTTATGCTTCCACTCATGTCCAGAAACTCATGACCTCAACACCCTTTCCGTCTTGATAAAACTATTAAACTCAGTTCTTTGCGTCTCCATGCACCTCTTTTTGTTTTTCTTTATTCAGTGGTTCATGACTCATACACTTATCGTTGCCGACACTCCGTACTATACTTATTCTGAGCTGAGCCGAAGGCAGAGATGACGGAGTACTTCACAGTTAGCTTCCTATCTGTGCCCCAGTGATTTGACCGCACCGTGTGCTTTCTTCTCTCTATATAGGTATTCGTTCTTCAGAAACCTTATTTGCACTCTGACTTTCTCCTACCCCTTCTTCACTCAATCACTCACAGGTCTGCTTCTGGTATTCTTTATCTATTCTCTTCTTCTATTTGTTTCTTCAAACAATCTTTCTCCGTATCATCTTCATTTAGAAACGGTAGATTCAAAGCAGGATACCCACTTTTCTTAATATCACGAGTAACAGTAGTATAGCACCTCATCCACACATCCCCGCAGCAAGCATTTTCGAAGAGTTGCAGAGGATTGAGTAAACACAAATTTTAAAAGTACGGTTAAAAACGTCCTGGACGTACCGCCAGATACTTGAGCAGCACCGTGGAGACTGGTGAGATCATAAAGAAGTCTCATATACACCGCCTGTGAGCCTGTCTCTCTCTCTGTGTGTGTAACCCGGATCTCTTGCTGCATCTCTGTTGGTAAGATGTGTTTTCAATTCTTCTGATAGTTTCTCCGCTGCGCTTCTTTTGTTCCCCAACGCTATCTCTTTACGTACAGAAAACACTCTTCCTTTTCCCAACCACTCCCTCGCTCTCTTCCCAGTCTTCTGTGGGACGTACATCATATAAATAGTAGCACATAGCAAAGAAGTAGCATCTTTTCGTTTTCTAGGAATATAGAAGTAGTAGGACAAGCCAGCGTACAATATCACTTTCCCCCTTTTTTTTTTCGAGTGCCTCACGTCCTAACTTTGCAGCTCGCTCCTTCACATTACAAGAGTACGGATTCCACTTATAGTATCGTTAATAATGAGTTCGAATCTCTTGGCCGACACAGACACCGTTTCTACCACGGAGACGCGGAAAGCACTGGATCATGCGCTCAAAGAAAACGAGGAGTTGCACTCAGACAATCAGAAGTTGAGAGAGGCAGCGCATCGAATGAACGCTCGGTTGTCGGCGCTGACGGAGGAGAACGAGGAACTCCGAAAAGAGCGGGATAACTATAAACAGCAGCTAGAGGAAGCCAAAGAACAACACGAGACAGAGCTCCGCGAGGTGACGGAGGAGATGGCGGCGGCGGCGCGCTTCTCAGAAAACGAATGGCGGGAGCACTGCGATCGGGTGGAGGCGGAGGTGCGGCGGTTGCGAGGCTGTCATTGCTGCATCGCCCGCACGCTCTGGAGCTAGCTGCTGATCGCGGAGGCGGCGGCGCGGCAGAAACTGCAGAACGAGGAGGTGGAGCAGCGCCGCGACTTGCAGGGCCCGCAGTGGAAAGCCTCACTGAAGAAGTCCGCGCGCGCGAGGCCGCCCGTGCGGAGGCTGTCTTCGCCGCCCGCGGGCTGTCTATGAAGAAGCTGCGCCGCACCCACCTGGGCAAGGGGCCTGCTACTGGCAGTGACTCCTACGCTGCCGGGGAGGGTCTGTACAAGCTGTTTCTGGCGCTGCGCCCCGGCGGCCCCGTCGACAGATTCGCCATGCGGGAGTTGCTAAAGGGCGAAACCAACGTGACTGTCGTAGCCTATAACACGCAGGGGCAGGGGGATACATGGATCGGCAGCGACTTCACCATCCCAGCCGCCGACGCCTACGAGCTGGCGGCGTGCGTGCTGTGCCACCTGCCGGCGCTGCGAGACTTGGGCTTCCGCTACCTCCCTCCGCTGTCGACCCACAGCCTCGAGTGGGTGTCGCACCTCCCGCAGTGTATGAAGAGGTTGTCCTTTCGGTACACCGACTACACCGTCGCCGACCTCCGCGACCTGCACCGCTACCGGGGGAGCCGCACGTTCCGTGTTTGTGTTCACACCAACAACTGCACCGACTGGGGAGAGTTCGAGGGTGTCGGTGATGTCGATACCAAGAAGGCTCGGGTGAATGAGGAGTTGGGCGGAATGGTGCTGGTGGTGATAATTACCGTATTGACAATTCTCTACGTGCGCCGTGCTGCGGGCGGCGCATACACACACACACACACACGGCGATTGTTGTTTGTGGATGTCAGTAGGCAGATCTATTTACATATTTACTTCTGTTGCTGTTGGAGGTAGTGGTAATTACTATGATTACCTGAAACTGTTATCTGTATATCCGATAATACATCTCCCTATATTAATTTCACTTCTCGCAGTCGTCTTCGCTACTCTCCGCTTGTTGCCGTCACAATTAATGCAGTTTATTAATGTTTTCCTGCTTTTTTTTCTTAGGTGAGGCCAAAGCTCTTCCTCGTATTATTCGTTACTGTTATTATAATGAAGGATCACAGATTTTTTATGTGAATGGGATCAGCAGCGCCAATGCCCTCTTCCTATCCGTAGCTTACTTCATAGTTGTTGCAAGAGCGGTCGGTAAAACAGAAAGAAGAAAAAAATACTGTCTTTTTGAAAGAATAATAAGTTTGTTTTGCTTTTCATTTTTTCAGCCAACATACAAATCACTTATTCCAGAAAGAGTAATGACGTCTAGTTATTTGGCGACGGAACACGTCGAACCAATCCCTAGCAAATACTCTTAATGATTTGAAGTTCTTTTCTTCCATCTGTACTTGTTGTGAACTTGTTTTCTTTCAAGTGTTGCAGCATATATAATCTAATCATAGACAAGCACACACTTGAGAGGTCGTAGTGTGCGGACGGCTCACATTGGTGTAAATGCCTTTATGTCTTTATTCTCCTCTTATCGATACTTAATGGATCACTTCATGCAAAAGTGTTTGCTGGGAAACTCATCCATCGTCACCCCCCTCGCCCACGCGTCTGCCCAGTGACACCACCACTTGAGTGGGATAACTGGGTGCTGACTAACACATTACCGTAGTACGCATGTCACAAAGAGCGTATGCAATGCAACAAATCTCCAATGCTATGACTACCAACTAACAGATGCGTTCACCTAGCCATATTATTGTAATGATGAAAGAGGTCGGCTTATACTTACCCATCACGATTGTCACATGGACGGCTCGCCCCAGTCTACATGAGTGACTCGCGCTCATCATCTCAACCGACATCCATTACCCTCCGACATCACACACGTAGGTCGCAACAGCTAGTAAGATCTTCTTCTTGCTCTACACCTTCTTTCCGCTTGAAAATATCACATTCCTTTTCCTTTCCCTCTTCCCCGTAGATTTCCAGGTAAATAATTGAGGGAAGGGTCCATAACAGTATTTTCACTCTTAGCTTACAAGTAGTGCACAAGAGTTACACTGCTTCGACTCTCTTTTTGGGCAACACAAGAGTATGAAACATCTACGTGTTCTGGTGAATGAAGGAAGATGACGTGCTGAACCTTTGCAGGCCAGTATTTCGTATCTGGAGAAGACAACACACCTCAAGCCTTATCAGTAGACACAGCTGCAGAGATCAGTGTTCTCGAAAAGTGTTCGGTGAGGTTGAAGTGGATGATAACCACTGTGGATGAGCATTCCAGTGTGTCCTTCGCTGAGCATTCCTCTCTTCGTCCCCTTCGTCAGTCACACACTTGCAGTGTAGATCCATGACTGCTCTAACCCCATAATAGTTGTTGTTGCACTATAGCTTCTGCAAGCTAACATGCATCGCTGGCTCATCATACCACCGCAATCGCTGCTTTTCAGAGGATCACCTGACACATAACTCTGGCCTCTGACTCTCTCTTTCTCTCTGAAAGTAACGAACTGCCTGTGATGCCTCGTTTGTGGTGTGAATCTACGAGAAGCAACATTAGGCATTCATGTTCGAGTTATTGTGGCTCTGTTGCAGGGCCACTTGTCAGTGGGATAACAAACACACACACAGTGATTACATCTACGGTATGATTGAATTGGGGAGGGGGGGGGTACAATCTGGTGCTGTTGAGAAATCCTACTCACATGACTGACGCACTTCGTCGTTGATGAGTGCATCCCAACAGTGGATGCGGGAGGCTCGAGTGAGCGGTGGGGTAATGAATACTGTTTTTTGGAGGTTGAATCTCTTCTTCGCGTTGCTCGTATGGTGTGTGTGCCTTCACTCCCGTTGAAGTATTTGAGGAAAAGAAATAGATGTGCTGGTGTGCTTGGGTGGGTGCTGTTTGTGGGGAGTGCCGTCTCCTGGTGCTGCGGTCTACTACACTGTTGCTTCCTCTTCATTCAATGGCTAGTATGTCTTCTACTTCTCCGATTAGCTGTTGTATGGGAGTTACGGGTTTCTTCTCTGCGTGTCGTACCTGGCTGCCTTCTGTGGCAGGGTCTTTGAGGCGGATGGGTGGGAGTGTTTGTTTCTCTGTGGTAATCTCCAGTGGATTGTGGGGAGAGAGGAGTTTCCGACAGAAGATCCGGAAGATGAGAAGTGAGCGACAGGAATTGGGAGGATGCTGGCAGCAGGGGCGTGACCACCTTCCACACCAACTGGAATGGAGCGGACTAACACATCACGAACTGAATCTACCACATAAAGAGCTTTCACGCGGGATGGTTTCTCCTGCAACCTGGCCTCTTAGAGAAGCTGTCAGTTGTAGCAGTGCTGTTGCTGGGTCGTTCTGTTGTTGAGACTGTTCTCTACTGCACCATCCTGACTCATTCCACTGACATCACGTAACGCGTTCTATCATCGTGGGTTTCTGCGTTCTTCTCTGCGGCCGTATTGCTCTCCTGCCTGTTGTGTGTTTCTGTTGCTGGGTTCTTTCCACTAGCAGCAACTACCTTCTTCTGTTAGCGACTGCTTACCAGGTGGTTTCTTTCAATATGAACAGACGGCCTACTAATGTTGAGAAGGGATAGCAGCATGACAACTTTTGGATGGAGCAACTTTCTCATGGGAGACTAGCGGTAGGGATCCACGATCAACTCTGGTGGAGACTGTGGCGACTTCTTTCAGGGACACTATCGTTAAGCAGTACTCTGTGTGATTAGGAGGAGCATGATCGGTACGACGAGCATAGAAAGACTCACTGCGAAACTACGACACGCTGACAAGATTCATGATGCGAGGCGTCGTTTATGAGGGTTCTGTTGTTGGTTTTGGGGTTAGGGTTAGATTTAGGGTTGTTGAAGGGTTGTCCGTCGCAAAAGGGGTCGTGGGTCGTGGTGGTGCGGTGTTTCGTTTGGGTGGTGGCTTCTCGCCCCGTCAGCGGGGGTTGCCGGTGGGG
>JAQOSZ010000026.1:0-22683 GCA_030347455.1 Kentomonas sorsogonicus | reverse complement strand
TAGTAGGAGGAGACGTGCGAGGGGGGAAAATGCCGCCGCCCCTGCCGCTGTCCTCTAGGCTGTGCCGCAGCCGGTCCGTCAGAGCCTTTATGAGGCTCTCCTTTCGCTTCAGAGTGTGCAGCGTGCGATTGAGTGTGTACATCTCTTTGGTGAGTAGCATCACATTCTTCCCTGAATAGGAGGAAGAGGAAGAGGAAGCAGTGGCATGTAACGTGGCCTTATTTTCATCATCATTATTATCGTTGTTGTTGTTGTTGTTGTCGCCACCACCCCCTCCATTTCCCTCCCCCGGTGGCTGGCCGGGAGAGAAGGTGTTGTTGGTCGCGGTGTCCTCACCTTCTCTATTGTTATTATTGTTATTGCGATTCTCTCCATTGTCGTGTGGCCGCTGCGTGTCGTTGGAATCATCGGTGTGATCGGGGGGAAAGTGCATTTCCTCCCGCCCCCTCTGCCGCTGGCCGCCCCCTCCTCCTCCTCGGCCCTCCTGTGGAGAGATCATCGACACAAAGTGCTGCGGGCTGCGGCCGCTGCCGGCGCCGAGGCTTCTGCTGCGCGTTCCGTCCTGCATCTGCATACTCCGCCTGCTGGCATCGCCGCCGCCGCCCCAGACCCCGCGCGCCGCCCCGCGCTGCTGAGCGTTGCTATTGCCAGCAACACTACTACTTCGCGTATGTGCGTTGTTGACGTTGGTTGGCCGCGCGGGCCCGCAGCACTTGCCCGACTCGTACACGGCGGCGGCGGCGGCCAGCGGGCGGGACACCAGCAGGTAGAAGACCAGGATGTACAGCAGCCACACAACAGGGGCGACGACGGCGACGTAGATGGTGCGCGTGCGGTGCACCTCCAGGTAGGCGGCCGGCACGCACAGCACGCAGAGCAGCAGGCACATGAGGAGTGACAGCACCGCCCAGCCGCGCACGTATGGGGCCACGTCGGCGTAGCTCATTTGCGTACAACTAGAGGAAAATACAGAGAGAGAAAGAGAGAGAGACAGAGAGAGAGAGAGAGAGAGAATGAGAGAAAGAAAGAAAGAAAGAAAGAGATGTACAGGCAAGTGTGAGGATGTGAATTTGTGTGTGTATACCCGTATGTGTGTATCTGTGTGTGCGTGTGTGTGTGTGTGTGTCCGTAAATAATGTTTACAAGGAAAAACGCGACTCGTGCGAACTATCAGAGAGACGAGATTGGAGGGGTAAAGGGAAGAACTGGGGCGGGAGAGAGGGATGTAGATTCCCAGTACCCCGTGCGTCAATGCGTGAGAACTGTGGGCGTTTGTGTCGGAGGGGGAATGAATGATGTATCTATGTATGTGTGCCTGCGGTATGAAGAAAAGCAACAAGGTAAATAAATGAGAGTAGAATTCGGAAATACCGAAGTAAATACAAGAACAAGAAGATGGGGAAAAAAAAAAGAAACAACTGAAAATAAATTCGCTGCTTCGTCCACTACTCCCTGTGCCGATTTGTGTTGCTTTCCGTATACAGAGCCCTACACAAGAAAAATATGCAGAACAGAGAATGTATATGGATGTTCTGCTTTGCCGGGTGCGTCTCCCTTCTTGTTTCCAACCAATATATCCTTGTTTTCGCTTGGTTGAGGCAAGTGCATAAGTGTTTGTGTGGGTGAGGTGGGAGAAAGAGAGAGAGAGAAAGAGAGAAAAGGTTTAGCAACAATTGAGAAGAAAGGACGACAAAGAAACACAGTCATTAAAAAAAAGAAATCACTCACGTTGAAGTATTTAACACCGGAAGAGACGCGGTGCGCCGCTGCGCTTTGATTTTCTTCTCCTTCTCCTTCTCCTTATCATTCCAACACACATACGGCGCATAACCAGCTGCGACAAAGAAGCCGCTAGAGGCATAGAGGGAAAGAGATCCACGACAGCCATCATACTCCCTAGTAGATACATGAATCTCAAATATAATTTTCAATAGAGATCAGTGTTAAACATTGGGTACACCACTCACTATAATATGTGAGTTTTACTGGGGTTTTTTCAAGTTTTGTTGTTGTTGTTGTTTTTCTTTTTCCTTCAACTGGAAGTTCTTGACACATATCACGCCGCTGTCTGAAGAATTCGGCATATGAGAAACAATAGCGATAATAGTAATGACAGCGAATATGCATTCGTATATAATAATGATAATAATAATAATGATAACGAATCGGTGTGAAGCCACTAGAATATAAAATCAAAAAGCATCAGAAAGTACGACGTCCCAAAAACAAAAACAAAACAAAATGTGTTGGGAAGACGATGTATGAATAAATGAAAAAAAGAAACGCAACCAAAAAAAAAAAAAAAAGAATCATCCCATCAACCTTTGGGTTTCAACTTTTGAATTGCATAATCCATTTCAACAGCAATGCGAAGAGAAATGAAGAAAAATGAAAAGGGGAGTAAATCTTGAATAGAAAAAGAAAGGAATAGGCGAAGCATATCCTAAAGAGAGAATGGGGGGAAAAAAGGGTATGGCACAAAGATGTGCGACCGACAATAATGGATGCTTTTGCGTTGTTGTTGTTTGTTTGTTTGTTTGTTTTTTAACTTACCCGCATTTTTTTTTAATTCTCGTTTTGTTTTGTTATTTCCTCTCTTCCAGCGACGCTTGGTCCATACAATAAGTTTTTTCTCTCTTTTTTTCTTTTAATTCTTCAAAACACAAAGAATCTGTGAAGAGGTCTAGTTGCAGGGAAAGCAGAGAGAAGATAAAACAAAATGAGGAAAGAGGGGAAAGAAGGATACCAAGGAACAGCAGTACAACGAGAAAAAGAACTGCGTATATAAAAGTAGATTTTTTTTTTCCAAATAGGGAAAGGCAGGGAGAAGGACTAGAAGAATAAAAGAAAACAAAAGCAAGATGAATGGTACAGTAAATTGCGTCCAGTGAAGGACAGAAAAAAAAAGAAACAGAAGATGAAAAAGGGTCAACGCGAAAACGTTTTGAAATCATAATTGTAATGGGTGAATAAAACAAGACGATATGGAAAGGAGAGAGGGGAGGGGAAGACACAATGCGGGCGCGAATAAAGAAAACAAAATCAAAAAGCATGTCATAGAAACAAGAAACAGGAGTAGTATTTGTTGTACTTTAGCCTTTCTTCTTATTCTCACTTCACATTTCACATTTCGCATTTCCTTTTTTCTTTTCACTTTGCTGTTTCCCTTTTGCGTCCTCATTACTCCCTCTTTATTTTGTTGTTGTTGTTAACTTTCTTGTTGAATTGTTTGCCCACGCCCCCCTCCTAATTTCCTCACTTCTTAAAGTGCTCGGCGGCGACCATGAAGCCGCGCTCGTTGGTGGGGTGCCCCGGGCCGCAGGGCAGCACGCCGGCGAAGAAGTGGCGGTACACCTCGAGCGCCTCCGCCCCGCTGGTGACGACCCACGGCACCGTGCAGATCCACTCCGAGCCGCGGATGGTGCCGCTGGCGAGGTTGGCGCGGTAGCGGCCGGAGAGCTTCGCCCCCCAGTGCTCGGGGGTGCCAAAGAGAATGACGGGGCTGGCGGGGGTGGTACCCACCTTGCGGCGCACCTCCTCCAGCGCGTACTCAAAGTCGGTGCCGATGCCGCCCGTCAAGAAGATGGGGAAGTCGAGGTTGAAGTCGGACTGCCGCTCCACGAGCTTGTCGGCGCGGTACGTAAAGTACGCGTCGACGTAGGGGTTCTGCTTCTGCTCGTTGATGGTCGCGCCGGGCTTGCTCGCGACGCTGCCAAAGTCGACGACGAGGCCGCAGGAGAGGATCCCGAGGGACTGCGCGACGCGGTTGCCGACCTCCATTGCCCCCGGGCCGCCGCCCGTCACGAGTGCGAGCGGCTTGTCGGGGTTCAGCAGCGGGTGCTCGCACGTCTTCTTGATCTGCAAGATGCCGTTGAGGAGGTGCATCAGCTCCGCCTCAAAGTCGCCGGCGACGAGGTTGGAGCCGTAGACGCCGAAGAAGGACGCGAGCAGGTACTCGCGGCGGCGCTCAAACGGTACAAAGAGACCGACGTCGCGGCCCGGGCGGCAGATGTACTGGAACACCTCCCCTTTTGCCTCGTTGACGTGGAAGACGCCGATGCCGAAGGTGAGGAGGTCGTAGAGCATCGCGCTGTCCTCCTGGCTGAGGAACTGGCCGTACTGGCGGGAGGCCTGCGTGAAGTAGATGGCCTTGAGGTGCTTCGTCACGACGCGCGAGAGCACGAGGGACTTGAGGGTGGGCGAGGGGAAGTAGCGCGTGAGGAGGACGCCGTCGCTGCTGATGTCGTCGTGTGTGATGGCGGACAGGATGGCATACTCGCACTGCTGGTACGCGTACTGCTCCACCTGCGCCTGCTGCTGCTCGGGGTCCGCGACGCCAACGTACTGCTCCTTGCGGGGGTTCGTGCTGATCCAGTCGTTGGGGGTCATCTCGGTGAACTGGCCGCCCTTGCAGATGAAGGCCGCGCACGGCAGCGTCCCGCGCGGCGCGGTCTGAAAGAGCTTCACCACCGCCTTGGTGTTGGCGCACTTGTCGGCGAGCGTCTTGCGCAGCGAAAACGGCACCTGCTCGCGGTACGACTCGAGCGTGTAGAACTCCACCGGGATGTGCGTGAGCTCCTCCGTCGAGGTGCCGTAGAAGACGAAGGTGCGGTCGCGCGTGCGGCTGCCGCCCTCGTGCGGCTCGATGACGCGCGAACTCATCGAGTGCAGCCCCGGCGGCAGCAGCTCGTCCACGACGCGGCCGAAGAGCGTGCGGAAGTGCATCGCGTAGCTGCGCACCATCAGCGTCCCGCCCGGGGCGCCGATGCGGGAGTGGCCCTCGCGAAACTCCTGGTGCAGCCGCACGAGGTTCTTGTACGACGTCCCGGTGCGCAGCGCGGTGCCGATGGTCGGCAGCAGCCCGTGCACCTCCCCCGAGTAGGTAAAGGTACCCGGCAGCACCGGCAGCAGCGCCACCACGCGGCCGTTGACCATCTTGAGCTGCCAGTCCGGCGTGGCGTGGCTGCCGTACACGAGAAGCCGCTGACCTTTTTGGTTCACCGCGCTCGCCTCCTGCAGCCGCAGCAAATAGTCCTGGTTGTGCACGAGGCGGTTCGGCTCGAGAGCGAACAGCTTGCCAATGTGCGCGCCCACCGCGATGTAGTCCAGCATCAGCACCGCCAGCGGCGACAGCGCCACGAGCTCCAGCACGATCGTGCACTCCCGGCGCGGCGCGTCAAGGTGAATCTCAACGGCGTCGGCGTTGACGCCGAGCTGCGTGATGGAGGAGCGCAGCAGGAACTCGCACGCGACGCCGTCGACGAGGCCGCGGAACTTGGGGTGGATGTTGTGCAGGACGGCCGTCACCGAGGCGCGCGCGCGGTCCAGCCGCTCGCAGCGCGTCACCGCCGCGTCCTCGGTGCTCAGGTCGTAGGGGTTCGGGTTGCGCTCGCGCGAGATGCGGTAGCTGCCCTGCCCGCGCTGCATCGTCACCGAGTCGGGGTACCACCGCGAGAGCTCCGTCATCGTCGCACTTGTCGAGTGATTTATGTTTGTGTGTATATATATGTGGGGGGGGGGGAGTGATTACTGGCTCTGATAATGCTCTTTTTTTCTTCTTCTTTTAATCTGTTGTCTGTGAGGGTGAGGGTGTGTGTGTGTGTGTGTGTGTGTGTGTACTTGGCGCGAGTGATTTCGCTTTGACTATCTTTTCTTGCTTTTGTTTTACGTAACGCACGGCGAGAACAGCTGCAACAAGAGGAAACTAGAGTTCAGGCGAGAGATGAAGGAGGCAAGATAGATTAAACGAGACAACTTCCAACTCTCAAAGAGCACTTGGCGAGGTCGGAAAAGAAAAACAAAGAGGCAACGAAAACTTGTAGTCTTTGGAAGTTAGAACAGGGAATGCAGCACAGCCAGCGCAGATTACGTCGTGCAAGCTAATACAGCATTGGGGCGTCTCTTTATTCAAGCACGAAACTTGGCCAGTTGGATGAAGAAATAGGCGAAATAGAAAAGAAATAAGACAAAAAAAAATCTATAGAATGATGCCACTGGGGGGCGACATCAGAATGAGAGCAGACAGTTTCCTCCCTCCCGCTCACGCGTAGCCGTACAGGATCTGGCCGCGCTTGCGCAGCGCGTTCACCACGTCCGACGCGGTGATGGTCTTCTTGCGGCTGTACTCGGCGTACGCGGAGCCGTCGCGCACCACGCCCTCCACGAAGCTCTTCAGCACGCGCCGCACCTCCTCGTAGATCTCCGACGAGATGCGCTTCACGCCGCCGCGGCGCGCCAGGCGCCGGATCGAGCCGTGCGTGATGCCGCGGATGTTGTCGCGCAGGATCTTCTTCTGGCGCTTCTGCGAGCCCTTGGCGTCCGCCGACTTGTTGCCCTTGGCCATGGTGGGTGGGTTTGGTTGTGGTGGGGTTGGTGGGGTGGTTGGTGGGTGTGAGTTTTTCTGTAGTGCTGGTTGGAGACTGCTTTGTGCGAAGGCAGGGGAAGCAAGGTTTGCTAGCGAAAATGAGCTGGACGGGGCACGGCGAGGAAGCACGTGCGGGAAAGCAAAAGAGAAAAGGCAAGCATCGCAAGGGAGGTAAGGCACAACCGTTTGCAAGGTGGGAGGGGCAAGGGAGAGAGAGGGGGGGAGGGGCACACACACACACGCACAGACACACAGACACAAGCAGACACAAGCAGAGGCAAAGACAGTGATTTTGAAAATAGAGAAGATAAAAAGAGAAAGTGGGGGAAAGAAAAAGAAAGAAAAAGAGAAAGTCAGAGAGAGAACAAGGGATCACAGGACGTCATATCCGCACTAACAGGGGAAAAGACAAAGGAAAGAAAAAAGAGAAGAATAAACAAAAAAAAAATCATCCACACACACAGCGCAAAGGAAATGGCCGACGCGATGTCGCGCTACGCTGTCCTTGAGCACGGACACCGCGCGGCCTATTCGGGGGTGGGGGGAGAGAGAGAGAGAGGAAAAACAGAGACAAAGAGGTGAAGAACACAGGGAGAGAAAAGGAACAGAAAAAACACAAAACCGTGGAGGTGCAAAAACAGTCCCTGCATTACTGCAAGCATAACACACGCGATCAGTTGTTGATCGCCTTCATGTTATCCGGGCCGTAGCGGTCGCCATGCACCTGCAGCGTGTCCAGCTTTGCGTTGAGCGCCGCCAGCTCCGCCGCCGTCAGCTCGATCTTTGCACCACCCATATTCTCCTGCAGGCGCGGCGCCTTGGTCGTGCCAAACAGCGCCACTGTGTACGGCCGCTGCGCCAGCACCCACGCGATGGCCAGCTGCGCCGGCGTGCATTGCTTCTTCTCGGCCCACTCGGTTACCAGGTCCAACAGCGGCTGGTTCAGCTTTGCGTTGTGCGGCTGGAAGCGCGGTAGAGTGCGGCGGCGGAAATCGGTCTCCGGCAGCTCCTCCACCTTGATCGCCGTCGTCAGAAAGGCGCGGCACAGCGGGCTGAAGCACACGAGGCCGACGCCCAGCTCCTCCAGCGTCGGCACCAGCTGCGTCTCCACGTCACGGCACATGAGCGAGTACTCGTTCTGCACCGCCGCCAGCGGGAACACCGCGTGCGCCTTGCGGACCGTCGCCGCCGACGCCTCCGACAGCCCCCAGTGCCGGATCTTGCCCTCCTTCTTCAGCTTCAGCATCGTCTGCGCCACCGTCTCGATCGGCACTTTAGGGTCGACGCGGTGGATGTAGTAGAGGTCGACGTACGTCGTGCGCAGCCGCTCCAGCGAGCCCGCGAGCGACGCGCGGATGGTCTCGGGGCGGCTGTCCATCACGGTGGTGCCCGTTTCATCGCGGCGGATGCCGCACTTGGTCGCGATCACCAGCTTCTCGCGCGGCAGCGTCGCAATGGCCTCGCCCAGCAGCTCCTCATTCGTGTACGGGCCGTAGCACTCGGCGGTGTCGAAGAAGTTGATGCCTTGAGCGAACGCCTCCCGGATCAGTGCGATGTTGTCCTCCCGCCGGAGGTTGGAGGTGTCGCCGCGGTCGTGGTTGAAGCCCATGCAGCCAAAGGCAACGGCCGACACGCGCAGGCCGCTGCGGCCCAGCTCGCGGGTAGGGAGAGACATGGTTGCCGTAATGGGGGATGTGAAGAGAGAGAGAGCGTGGGTTTGGGTGAATGGGATTCGATAGTAGGAATGCAGAGTGTTGAATAGAGACTTTGTGGTGCTTGTAGGGGCTTTTTTCTTCTTCACATTTAAGGTTGACGCGGTCGGAGGGGGGAGGGGAGGCGAGAGAGAGCATGAAAAGATAAAAAGAATAAGCGCTTTATTTATTTTTCTGTGGCTTCATGCGTCATGGTGCTTTGCTGACACCGTTCTGAGACAGAGTATATTAAGGCTTGCTTTTTTCTTTCCTTCTCTATTCACAGAGAGGAAAAACAAGGCAACACAACTTGCAAACAGTGCCTTCAATTAACCTCCACACCAATTCAAGCACACCTTGGTTTCTGATTGTTGTGATAATCACTGTATGCTTCCTATATAGTGAGGTTTCCTTTCTTTCCCGCCGACGTGGGGATGTTGTTGGCGTTCCGTAATGCGTCTGCATTTACTCCAGTAGCCCTGAGGCGACACAGAGATAGTTATTCATGTTGAGTTTCACAGGCACCACGGGGGAAGGCGGCGCTGACTCCGTGATTTATGGGGAGAGAGAGAGAGAGAGAGAGAGAGAGAGAGAGAGAGAGGGGGGGGAGGAAGATAGACAATGGGAAAAGGACCGGGGACAATACTTCTTTCCAAAAATAAGAAATTAAAGGAAGCATTTGACGACGAAGTGGAGAGAGGGCTACTGAGAAACGAAGAAAAAAAAAGAGGATGGAAATAGGCGAACACAATTCAAGTGAAAGGGGGCATAGGCATCCATGCGAAAGTGATGAAAAACAAAAGAAAAAAGCAAAAGGGGTGGAACGCACAGTACAGAAAACAAAAATTGAATGCGGTTAGAGAAGTACAAAGAAAGATAGGTAGTAATTGAAGAAAGGATAACATATATATAGACAGAAACAATTTTCCGTTTGCACAAGTCCTGCGCAAAAATTTTGATCACAAAGTGAGGGAAGACATTTAAAAAAAAAATAAAAATGGCCAAAATAAGTGTCAAAGACACACGCAGAAGTGCGATAGTGCGGCTCTTATTATGCGCGTTTTGAAAAGAGCGAGAGCCTACTACAGTTGGCAGTACTGGATTCGAGTGGGAAAAAGAAAACCAGTAATACCAGCGAAAGTAGTCCATTGTGTTCATGCACCTAGCGCCGCAGCGGCGGGTACGGCTAGAGGTGAGCCGCCCATCAACGTCCCGCGCAGTCCCTCAATCAACAGTCTCAGGACAAATCTCCCGGAGTGCACGAGGCTCAAGAACGCGCGAGAACCCGACCTTATCCATCCCACACACGAGGAGGGGAAGCCAGCCAGAGGAACCACGCGGCGCGCGAGGGATTCAGACGGACTGTGGCAGTCTCGGCAGAGAAACAGCACCGTGTCCGCCGCTTGCTCGCGCATCGCATCTACGTGGTGCTCAGTCCCCGCGAGGTTCACGAGGAATTCGATGAAAGTCAAGGCGGAGCATCGCTCGGCTGCACCCGAGCGCCCATGGCGCATTTCGACAGAACACCCGGGCAGCACGTAACGGTCGTCCGACTCAAAGGCCTCCAACAGTGTGTGGCATCGCGTGGCTCTCCAGATAGCGCGGCTCTCTCGGCGCCTCCGGCTTGCCATCCGTCTCTCCAGTTGCTTTCAGCACAGCGGCGGCGGCATTGGTAAAACTGGGGGCCCCTATCCGGTAGCCTGAGCCACACAGCGCGCGGAGGACGCCCGCATCCAGCATCACCTTCAGCTGCGCTGCGCTGCCGAACGACAACGCTGACAGAACCTCACATGCAGTTATACGCACATATTCCTCCGCGCTGGGCAGCGAGTCCAGACAGACAGTCAGAACACCCGCGTCAAGCGCTGCCTGTACGTGTTCAGGTGTGCGGCCACCGACCAACGCGCAGAGAATCTGGAGGACATACTTCATCACCTCCGGCCGGCGCGCGTACTCCATCAGCTCTGGCAGCGCCGCGCGCGCCTGCATGGGTGTGGGCATGGGTGGGGGGCGACGTGATGCCTCCTGTATAGTATAAATAATGTCTCTTGCACTGTACTCGTCCCACGCGTCTTCCTCAGAGGCGATATCAATCAACGCCGGGCCGACGCCGGCGGCCAGCATCGCGTTGCGCTGGTGAGGGAGCTGAATCGTTGCCACGTTCATCATCGCCAGCCCCACGTCCGTCCTCCAGCCACCTGCCCGCAGCAGCGCAGGGACGGCGGCGGCGCCAACAGCGGATATGGTGGCGTCGCACACACCGTCCCCCTTTACGCGTGAGAGGATCAGAAGCGTACGCACGGCGGCGTCTGCTACCGCCTGACTGTTGTTGGTGTTGTTGTTGTTGTTGTTGCCGCTCTGTCCCCCGAAAGCGAGCGCGACGACGGCGGCGATGACCCCACTGAAGGGCAGCAGCGCGCGCCGCTCCCCCTCCGATTCAGCGAAGCTCTTGACGACAGCAAGCGCCTCTAGCATCTTTGCCTCATCAGCGCTGCTGTGGTCCTTGCCGCAGCCCGCCCACAGCACATCGGCCGCATCGCGCAGAGGTGTGTGATGCACCGAATCCACCGCCCGCCGGCGATGCTGAGATTGCCTCTGCTCCTCGCCACGTCCTCTCTCGCTCTCTTCCTGCTCCATCCCCAACCGCGGCTGCTCTCCCTCTTTCTCCTTCACTCCAGCTGCCGCCCCTTCGCGTCCATGGGAAGCCCCCACCTGCGGCACGTGGTGAATGCTTCTGTAGGCTTGTACGTATGGATTCGGCAGGAATGCCGGGGGCGGCTTGTGGATAATAATACTCGGTAAGAGTGATGCTACCCTGTGCTCCTGAGCTCGCCTGAATAAAGTTGAGAGCGACCGGGAAGAAGAGCGCAGCATGAGAAGAGAAAAAAAGGAGGGAATATTAGTACTGCTACTTCTACGGCAGCAAGGTAGTAATACGTGAAAGAAAAAAAAAGCTAAAAGAGTAGAGGAATCCCTAGGAGGACTAGCTGTACGCGAGATCTCACTTTATTACTAGCAATGTGTTGGTTATCGGAACGTTACGGTGCACAAACTCAAGATGTAATATATTTTAGAAGCAGAAATGAAGAGGCGAGGGCTTAAAACATGGAAAAAGTGAGAAGAAGGTACATGCACCAAGGTAGGTCGTACAGGGGGTGCCGATCTGCGGCTGAGACCATCGAAGATTGCGGAAAGGTGGAAAAAATAAGAAATAAAAGCCACGCTAACACACGCGCATAATAGGATAATCAAATGTGAGAAGCAACACCATTACTGCTGCGAAGAGAGAGAGAAGGAGTTGGCATTGTCATGCTTTTAGCCGGGCGGAGACGGGCGCGAGAGACACCCGCACGACTTGAGCACTATTCAGTGGTTGATCTTCTGATACGCCGATGATGGACACAGAGAATCATAATTATGGCGGGCACGACATATTGCCAGCTACCGCAACACTCACTTCGAGCAGTACGACAAACTCTTCAACTTGAACGGTGAAACGGAGAAGAAGAAAAGAAAAAAAAGATAGGAGAACAACTAAAAATAAAAATCTATGAAATGATGCCACTGGGGGGCGACAACAGAATGAGAGCAGACGGTTTCCTCCCCCACTCACGCGTAGCCGTACAGGATCTGGCCGCGCTTGCGCAGCGCGTTCACCACGTCCGACGCGGTGATGGTCTTCTTGCGGCTGTACTCGGCGTACGCGGAGCCGTCGCGCACCACGCCCTCCACGAAGCTCTTCAGCACGCGCCGCACCTCCTCGTAGATCTCAGACGAGATGCGCTTCACGCCGCCGCGGCGCGCCAGGCGCCGGATCGAGCCGTGCGTGATGCCGCGGATGTTGTCGCGCAGGATCTTCTTCTGGCGCTTCTGCGAGCCCTTGGCGTCGGCCGACTTGTTGCCCTTGGCCATGGTGGGTGAGTGGGGTGGAGTTGGGTGTTTGGGGTGGGTTAGTGGTATTTGGGGATTGCTTTGCGCGGAGGCGAGAGATGATAGCTAGAGGATCTGCGTGGGTGTGCAAAGGAGGGGGCAAGGGGGGCAGGGGGTGGGTGAACGAAGACAATGAGAAAGAATGAACAAATGACATCAATGAGGAGGCAGACGGGAGAGAAAAGGGCAGCAGGAAAGGTGGGGGAATAGGAAAATTCCTACCATCGGCACTAGACTGAGACAGACAGACAGAGAGAGAGAGAGAGAGAGACACCACAGAAAGCACAGAAGGGAGAGCGCCGTCTTCCGTTGGAGAGTCTGAGAAAAAGAGAGCAGCGAAAGAAGACATTGTAGATAATTTCTTCTCGAGTTTATTTTTGAATTAGAGGCGGGGAGTAAGGAAGCCTGAAATGATATATATAGCACTGTGAAAGTGCAGTGAGAATTAAGCAATTTCTAAACAAGCGATAAGAGTTCCAAGGAATGGAGCGTGTTTGAGAAGAAAATGGAAACGAAGAAAAAAAAAGAAAAACAGAAAAAAGACGGGAAGTAATGGGAAAACAATATAGGGAACGGGAGAATTGACACCTTCCACGTTTGTCGTGCATTCTCTGCACAAGGAAAGAATAAATGAATTAATGAATTAAAAATAAACGCGGTGAGGGCGTCTGACATCAAAGAGAAAAGAAAAAACGGTGAGAGGCTAAAGAAAAGAGGAAGAATGAAAACAAAATGGAAAGTCAAAACGAAAAAAAAAACTGCTGTGGTGGGAAGTAAAAGACAATATGTTTTGATAAGTGCCTCCGCGATTCAGGCAACGGGGAATGCATTGTAATTCGCAAGTTGCCTCTAAATGGAGAAAACAAAAAGAGGAGAAGAAGGTAGTCGTCAGTGTGGGGGCCAGAAAAAGAAAGAAAAACTTAAATTAATTAATTAATTTATTTATTATTTTATTATCATTATTATTCTCAAGAGAGAAAGGATGACAGCTGGCGCAGGTGTTTTTTTTTATTTTAACATTCTTAAATAATGAATATTTTGGGTGAAGAAGAAGCAAAAAAAAAAGGTAATAATATAATCCGAAGAGAAAAAAAAAGAGGAAACAACAAGCACTGTTGTGTGCGATGGGAGCCGCAGCCCTCAGCGCATCAGACAGCAGGCAAAAGAACACAGGTAATGGAGAAACAGATGAAAGGAATCACAGAGGGCGTCACGCAATCATTCCCAGTAAATCGTGTCAATTTCAAGAAATTCCTCCACCCGCTGCTGCCGCTCCTCCATGTCCTCAATGTTTGTCGCTTCGCCCCAATCGGTGCATTTGTCGGTGTGCACCGTGATGTCTTCCAGTCCCGGGTACCGCGCGCGGATCTGCTTGAGCTCCTCCAGCGTGTAGGGGGCTAAGTCGAGTTGGAGAAAACTTACCGACGGCGGCAGCGGCGGCAGTGCCGGGTCGTAGTAGAGCTTGACGGAGGGGAGGTCAAGGATGCCGAAATACTTCAGTTTCGGCAGTTGGGAGACGATATCGGCGTAAAAGGGCTCCACTTCGTCCTGGGGGAGGGTGAGATCTTGACCGTCCCACTCTCCTCTCCCCTCGATGCTTAGGAAAATTGCGTCAATCTGTGTCTCCCCCCTCAGCAGCTCGTGCAGCTCCTCCTGACTGATGACGCCCGTCTTGTAGTAGTCCTTCCACAGCTTGTACAGACCTTCACCGATGGAAAGGGTGTCATAGTCTCCCTCGTGCTTCCGCCCCAGCAAGGTCAGGCGGAGGAAAGGGAGTACTCCCCTCTTCTTAATCGCCTCTGCCGCCGTCCGCTGCTCCCCCTCAATGCGCGCGCGGGCGCAGTATTCTGCGAGCGGGAGATACATGAGCTGCGCGCGCGCCGCCTGCGCCGCCTCAATCGCCTCTCGCGCGCGGCACTCCTCCACACGCAGCGGAAGTGTCTCGGCCATCTCTCGGCGCTCGGCGGCGTGACGCGCCTCCTGCTGCCGTAGCTGCGACTGCGCCTCCGCCAGTTGCGCCCTCAGGTCCTCCTCCCGCTTGCTCGCCCTCTCCCTCTCAAGCTCCAGCGCGCCCTTCCACTCCTCCGCCAGCGCCTGCCGGTCGCGCTCCGCCGTCTCGCGCATGTTGTCCCTCTCCCTCGCAAGCTCCGTGCGCTCGCGCCCCTCCCGCTCTACGCCTTGATGAAACGCCTGCATCATTCTCTCATTCCTCCCCAGCGCCGCCGCCAGCCGCGCTTCCAGCTGAGCGACGGCAGTCTTCAGCTCCGCCTCCCGCTCCCTCGCCCTCTCCTTCTCAAGCTCCAGCGCGTCCCTCCCGCGTTGCGCCTCGGCGGGCATCTGCTGACGCTCGCGCCTCTCCTCCTGCACGCCCTCCTGCAGGCGCTGCATCGTCGCACTGCGCAGCTGCTGCAGCCGCGACACCTCCGCGCGCGCCTCGGCAAGCTCCGCCCGCACGCCGCGCAAGCTGCTCCCGCAGGTCGTCGGCGGCGCTCTCCACCTGCCGCGTCGCGCGGTCAAAGACGGACTTGTCGTCGGCGTTTCTCTGCTCGAGACTCGCGTTGTGCGCATCCCTCTCCCGCAGCTCCGCCCGCAGCTGCGCCACCTGCCGCTGCAGGTCCTGCGTGCTCTGGTCTGCTGCGCCGGCCCTGCGGAAAGTGAACATTCGGGCGCGGCTGTCCGGTACGCCTTTCGCGCGACGTGTGTTGTTTGTTTGTTCGTTTGTTTATTTGGTTTGGTTTCGAGTTGTGCCGGGTGCCAATGCACGTTGTGTGAGTGGTACTGCCGCTGCTAATGGCGGTGCCTATTGTTTGTGATAAGAGATGACTTGAGACTGGCTGTGTCTCTTTCTCGTCTGTTGAGGATACTCTTTTGTTGAAGTTGTTGATTTGTCTCAGCTGGTGTGGTATTCGTCACTCTGTTTAGTTACCAGAGAGTTATCGGCTTCGAATAATGAAAATAAAAAAAGTCGGGAGGTGGCGCGCAATCGTGGTGGGAGTGGTGTGAACGTGTTATCTGTCAGGAGCAAAAGTGCATGATGAAATCCAACGTCAGCGCGTGCGTGTGCGGCAGGCAATCAATAGTGAGAACATTCAAACCAATACTCCGTTCGAGTGATTTGACTAAGAAAAAAAAATAGAAGGAGAAGAGTCTGAAGAAGGAAAATAAAACAAAAAAATCTATAGAAGAACGTCACTGAAGACGT
Source organism: Kentomonas sorsogonicus (assembly GCA_030347455.1). Classification (NCBI taxonomy): domain Eukaryota; phylum Euglenozoa; class Kinetoplastea; order Trypanosomatida; family Trypanosomatidae; genus Kentomonas; species Kentomonas sorsogonicus. The sequence goes on along the minus strand of JAQOSZ010000026.1, from coordinate 7,496 downwards.
TGGATGAGAGCATACGGTGTCCTCCCTCCCACTCACGCGTAGCCGTACAGGATCTGGCCGCGCTTGCGCAGCGCGTTCACCACGTCCGACGCGGTGATGGTCTTCTTGCGGCTGTACTCGGCGTACGCGGAGCCGTCGCGCACCACGCCCTCCACGAAGCTCTTCAGCACGCGCCGCACCTCCTCGTAGATCTCAGACGAGATGCGCTTCACGCCGCCGCGGCGCGCCAGGCGCCGGATCGAGCCGTGCGTGATGCCGCGGATGTTGTCGCGCAGGATCTTCTTCTGGCGCTTCTGCGAGCCCTTGGCGTCGGCGGACTTGTTGCCCTTGGCCATGGTGGGTGAGTGGGGTGGAGTTGGGTGTTTGGGGTGGGTTAGTGGTATTTGGGGATTGCTTTGCGCGGAGGCGAGAGATGATAGCTAGAGGATCTGCGTGGGTGTGCAAAGGAGGGGGCAAGGGGGGCAGGGGGTGGGTGAACGAAGACAATGAGAAAGAATGAACAAATGACATCAATGAGGAGGCAGACGGGAGAGAAAAGGGCAGCAGGAAAGGTGGGGGAATAGGAAAATTCCTACCATCGGCACTAGACTGAGACAGACAGACAGAGAGAGAGAGAGAGAGAGACACCACAGAAAGCACAGAAGGGAGAGCGCCGTCTTCCGTTGACGAGTCTGAGAAAAAGAGAGCAGCGAAAGAAGACATTGTAGATAATTTCTTTTCGAGTTTATTTTTGAATTAGAGGCGGGGAGTATGTAAGCCTAGAGTGATATATATAGCAATGTGAAAGTGCAGTGAGAATTAAGCAATTTCTAAACAAGCGATAAGAGTTCCAAGGAATGGAGCGTGTTTGAGAAGAAAATGGAAACGAAGAAAAAAAAAAGAAAAAAGAAAAAAAGACGGGGAGTAATGGAAAAACAATATAGGGAACGGGAGAATTGACGCCTTCCGCGTTCGTCGTGCATTCTCTGCACAAGGAAAGAATGAATAAACTAACGAATTAAAAATAAACGTGGAGAGCATCTGACATCATAGAGAAAAGGAAAGACGGCGAGAGGATAAAGAAAAGAAGAAGAATGAAAACAAAATGGAAAGTCAAAACGAAAAAAAACTGCTGTGGTAGGAAGTAAAAGACAATATGTTTTGATAAGTGCCTCCGCGATTCAAGCAACGGGGAATGCATTGAAAATCGCAAGTTGCCTCTGAATGGAGAAAACAAAAAGAGAAGGAGAAGAAGATAGTCGTCAGTGTGGGGGCCAGAAAGGGAAAGAAAAAATCAAATAAAATTATTTATTTATTTATTATTTTATTATCATTATTATTCTTAAGAGAGAAAGGATGACAGCTGACGCAGGTGGTTTTTTTCCATTTTAATATTCTTAAATAATGAATAGTTTGGGTGAAGAAGAAGCAAAAAAAAAAAAAAGGTAATAGTATAATCCGAAGGAAAATAAAAGAAGCAACAAGCACTATTGTATGCGATGGGAGCCGCAGCCCTCAGCGCATCAGACAGCAGGCAAAAGAACACAGGTAATGGAGAAACAGATGAAAGGAGTCACAGAGGCGCCAAGCAATCATTTCCACTCAATCATACCAATTTCAAGAATTTCCTCCACCCGCCGCTTCCGCTCCTCCATGTCCTCAATGTTTGCCGCTTCGCCCCAATTGGTGCATTCGTCGGTGTGCACCGTGATGTCTTCCAGTCCCGGGTACCGCGCGCGGATCTGCTTGAGCTCCTCCAGCGTGTAGGGGGCTAAGTCGAGTTGGAGAAAACTTACCGACGGTGGCAGCGGCGGCAGTGCCGGGTCGTAGTAGAGCTTGACGGAGGGGAGGTCAAGGATGCCGAAATACTTCAGTTTCGGCAGTTGGGAGACGATGTCGGCGTAAAAGGGCTCCACTTCGTCCTGGGGGAGGGTGAGATCTTGACCGTCCCACTTTCCTCTCCCCTCGATGTTCAGGTAAGTTTTGTCAATCTGTGTCTCCCCCCTCAGCAGCTCGTGCAGCTCCTCCTGACTGATGACGCCCGTCTTGTAGTAGTCCTTCCACAGCTTGTACAGACCTTCACCGATGGAAAGGGTGTCATAGTCTCCCTCGTGCTTCCGCCCCAGCAAGGTCAGGCGGAGGAAAGGGAGTACTCCCCTCTTCTTAATCGCCTCTGCCGCCGTCCGCTGCTCCCCCTCAATGCGCGCGCGGGCGCAGTATTCTGCGAGCGGGAGATACATGAGCTGCGCGCGCGCCGCCTGCGCCGCCTCAATCGCCTCTCGCGCGCGGCACTCCTCCACACGCAGCGGAAGTGTCTCGGCCATCTCTCGGCGCTCGGCGGCGTGACGCGCCTCCTGCTGCCGTAGCTGCGACTGCGCCTCCGCCAGTTGCGCCCTCAGGTCCTCCTCCCGCTTGCTCGCCCTCTCCCTCTCAAGCTCCAGCGCGCCCTTCCACTCCTCCGCCAGCGCCTGCCGGTCGCGCTCCGCCGTCTCGCGCATGTTGTCCCTCTCCCTCGCAAGCTCCGTGCGCTCGCGCCCCTCCCGCTCTACGCCTTGATGAAACGCCTGCATCATTCTCTCATTCCTCCCCAGCGCCGCCGCCAGCCGCGCTTCCAGCTGAGCGACGGCAGTCTTCAGCTCCGCCTCCCGCTCCCTCGCCCTCTCCTTCTCAAGCTCCAGCGCGTCCCTCCCGCGTTGCGCCTCGGCGGGCATCTGCTGACGCTCGCGCCTCTCCTCCTGCACGCCCTCCTGCAGGCGCTGCATCGTCGCACTGCGCAGCTGCTGCAGCCGCGACACCTCCGCGCGCGCCTCGGCAAGCTCCGCCCGCACGCCGCGCAGCTGCTCCCGCAGGTCGTCGGCGGCGCTCTCCACCTGCCGCGTCGCGCGGTCAAAGACGGACTTGTCGTCGGCGTTTCTCTGCTCGAGACTCGCGTTGTGCGCATCCCTCTCCCGCAGCTCCGCCCGCAGCTGCGCCACCTGCCGCTGCAGGTCCTGCGTGCTCTGGTCTGCTGCGCCGGCCCTGCGGAAAGTGAACATTCGGGCGCGGCTGTCCGGTACGCCTTTCGCGCGACGTGTGTTGTTTGTTTGTTCGTTTGTTTATTTGGTTTGGTTTCGAGTTGTGCCGGGTGCCAATGCACGTTGTGTGAGTGGTACTGCCGCTGCTAATGGCGGTGCCTATTGTTTGTGATAAGAGATGACTTGAGACTGGCTGTGTCTCTTTCTCGTCTGTTGAGGATACTCTTTTGTTGAAGTTGTTGATTTGTCTCAGCTGGTGTGGTATTCGTCACTCTGTTTAGTTACCAGAGAGTTATCGGCTTCGAATAATGAAAATAAAAAAAAGTCGGGAGGTGGCGCGCAATCGTGGTGGGAGTGGTGTGAACGTGTTATCTGTCAGGAGCAAAAGTGCATGATGAAATCCAACGTCAGCGCGTGCGTGTGCGGCAGGCAATCAATAGTGAGAACATTCAAACCAATACTCCGTTCGAGTGATTTGACTAAGAAAAAAAAATAGAAGGAGAAGAGTCTGAAGAAGGAAAATAAAACAAAAAAATCTATAGAAGAACGTCACTGAAGACGTTGGATGAGAGCATACGGTGTCCTCCCTCCCACTCACGCGTAGCCGTACAGGATCTGGCCGCGCTTGCGCAGCGCGTTCACCACGTCCGACGCGGTGATGGTCTTCTTGCGGCTGTACTCGGCGTACGCGGAGCCGTCGCGCACCACGCCCTCCACGAAGCTCTTCAGCACGCGCCGCACCTCCTCGTAGATCTCAGACGAGATGCGCTTCACGCCGCCGCGGCGCGCCAGGCGCCGGATCGAGCCGTGCGTGATGCCGCGGATGTTGTCGCGCAGGATCTTCTTCTGGCGCTTCTGCGAGCCCTTGGCGTCGGCGGACTTGTTGCCCTTGGCCATGGTTGATGGGTGGGGTGGTGTGGGGTTGGGTGGGGTGTGTTGGTGGTGGTGGTTGGGGATTGCTTTGCGCGAGAGCGAGAGATGATAGCTAGAGGATCTGCGTGGGTGTGCAAATGAAGGGGCAGGGAGGGGGGGGGGGGGGAACGAAGAAAAAGAGAAAGAATGAACGAACGGCATTAATGAGGAGGCGGACGGAAGAGAAAAGGGCATCAGGAAAGATGAGGGAACAGAGGAATTTCTACCAGTGACACTAAACAGAGATAGACAGAGAGGAACAGAGAGACAGCAGAAAAAGCACAGAGGAGACAATACCGTCTTGCATTAACGAGTGTAAGAAAGAGTGGCTAGTGACATTTGTCAACCCATGAACAACAGTTAAAAATCAAGTGGCGAAGAAAGGTACCGGAAATAATTTCGTTTGGTGGCTTTGTGTTAGAGGCGGGGAGTAAGGAAGTCTGAAATGATATATATAGCACTGTGAAAGTGCAGTGAGAATTAAGCAGTTTCTAAACAAGCGATAAGAGCTCCTAGAAATGGAGCGTGCTTGAGATGAAAATGGAAATGAAGAAGAAGAAAAAGGGGGAGGAGAGCGAAGAGTAATAGTTGATAGTATTTACAGGGAATGAAGAAATCGACACCTTCGGTGTCCGTCGTGCATTATCTGAGAAAACCATAGGTCATATGCTCATCCGAAGAAAAGAAAACAATGAAGGAAACAACAAGCACTATTGTGTGCAACGGGAGCCGCAGCCCTCGGCACGGAAGACATCAGGAAAAAGAACACAGGTAAGGGGGAAACAGATGAAAGGAATCACAGAGGGCGCCACGCAATCAAGCCTGGTAAATCATACCAATTTTAAGAATTTCCTTCACCCGTCGCTTCCGCTCCTCCATGTCCTCAATATTAGCCGCTTCGCCCCAATTGGTGCATGCGTCCGTGGTCAGCCAAATGAACTTCAGTTGCGGGTAGCGCTCGCGGATCTGCTTGAGCTCCTCCAGCGTGTAGGGGGCTTGGTTGAGTTGGAGAGCAGTTACCGACGGCGGCAGCGGCGGCTGTGCCGGGTCGTAGTAGAGCTTGACAGAGGGAAGGTCACTGATGCCGAACCATTTCAGTTGCGGCAGTTGGGAGACGACGTTGGCGTAGAAGGACTCCACTTCGTCCTGGGGGAGGGTGAGGGCTGGGGGTTCCCACTCTCCTCTCCCCTCGATATTTAGGAAAATTGCGTCATTCTGTTTCTCCCCCCTCAGCAGATCACGCAGCTCCTCCTGACTGATGACGCCCGTCTTGTAGTAGTCCTTCCACAGCTTGTACAGACCTTGACCGATGGACGGGGTGTCATAGTCTCTCCCCTTCTCCCGCCCCAGCAAGGTCAGGCGGAGATAAGAGAGTAGCGCGGGTTTCGGTGCCTCTGCCACATGCGCCTCTGCCGCCGTCCGCTGCTCCCCCTCAATGCGCGCGCGGGCGCTGTATTCTGCGAGCGGGAGATACATGAGCTGCGCGCGCGTCACCTGCGCCGCCGCAATCGCCTCTCGCGCGCGGCACTCCTCCACACGCAGCGGAAGTGTCTCCGCCATCTCTCGACGCTCGGCGGCGTGGCGCGCCTCCCGCTCTCTCGCCCTCTCCTTCTCAAGCTGCAGCGCGCCCTTCCACTCCTCCGCCAGCGCCTGCCGGTCGCGCTCCGCCGTCTCGCGTATGTTGTCCCTCTCCCTCGCAAGCTCCGCGCGCTCGCGCCCCTCCCGCTCTACGCCCTGATGAAACGCCTGCATCATTCTCTCATTCCTCCCCAGCGCCGCCGCCAGCTGTGCCTCGAGCCCACTCTTCTCCTCCCTGTGTTGTTCCTGCGCCTTTTCTAGCTTCTCATCGCACTTGCCCAGCGCCTCCTCCAGCCGCGTCTCCAGCTGAGCGACGGCAGACTTCAGCTCCGCCTCCCGCTCCCTCGCCTTCTCCTTCTCAAGCTCCAGCGCGTCCCTCTCGCGTTGCACCTCGGCGGACATCTGCTGACGCTCGCGCTGCTCCTGCTGCACCCCCTCGCTGCGCTGCTGCTGCAGCCGCGACACCTCCGCGCGCGCCTCGGTCAGCTCCGCCCGCACGCCGCGCAGCTGCTCCCGCAGGTCGTCGGCGGCGCTCTCCATCTGCCGCGTCGCGCGGTCGAAGACGGATTTGTCGTCGGCGTTTCTCTGCTCGAGACTCGCAACGTGCGCATTCCTCTCCTGCAGCTCCGCCTGCAGCTGCGCCACCTGCCGCTGCAGGTCCTGCGTGCTCTGATCTGCTGCGCCGGCCCTGCGGAAAGGGAACATTCGGACGCGGCTGTTCGGTACGCCTTTCGCGCGACGTGTGTAGTTTGTTTGTTTGTTTGTTTCGTTATTGATTTTTTTTTTTTTGAGTTGTTCCGGGTGCCAATGCGCGTCGTGTGGGTTGTACTGCCGCTGCTAATGGCGGTGCCTATTGTTTGCGATAAGAGTTGACTTGAGACTGGCTGTGTCTCTTTCTTGTCTGTTGGGGATAATCTTTTGTTGAAGTTGTTGATTTGTCTCAGCTGGTGTGGTATTCGTCACTCTGTTTAGTTACCAGAGAGTTATCGGCTTCGAATAATGAAAATAAAAAAAGACGGGAGGTGGCGCGCAATCGTGGTGGGAGTGGAGTGAACGTGTTATCTGAGAGGAGCAAAAGCGCATGATGAAATCCAACGTCAGCACGTGCGTGTGCGGCAGGCAATCAATAGTGAGAAGATTCAAACCAATACTCCGTTCAGGTGATTTGACTAAGAAAAAGAAATAGAAGGAGAAGAGTCTGAAGAAGGAAAATAAAACAAAAAAAAATCTATAGAAGAACGTCACTGAAGACGTTGGATGAGAGCATTCGGTTTCCTCCCTCCCGCTCACGCGTAGCCGTACAGGATCTGGCCGCGCTTGCGCAGCGCGTTCACCACGTCCGACGCGGTGATGGTCTTCTTGCGGCTGTACTCGGCGTACGCGGAGCCGTCGCGCACCACGCCCTCCACGAAGCTCTTCAGCACGCGCCGCACCTCCTCGTAGATCTCAGACGAGATGCGCTTCACGCCGCCGCGGCGCGCCAGGCGCCGGATCGAGCCGTGCGTGATGCCGCGGATGTTGTCGCGCAGGATCTTCTTCTGGCGCTTCTGCGAGCCCTTGGCGTCGGCGGACTTGTTGCCCTTGGCCATGGTTGGTGAGTGGGGTGGGGTGGGGTGGGGTTGGGGTGTGCGTTGGTGGTGGTGTTTGAGGATTGCTTTGCGCGAGAGCGAGAGATGATAGCTAGAGGATCTGCGTGGGGGTGCAAAGGAGGGGCAGGGGGTGGGTGAACGAAGACAATGAGAAAGAACAAACGAATGACATCAATTAAGAGGCGGACAGAAGAGAAAAGGGCATCAGGAAAGATGAAAGAGCAAGAGAATTCCTACCAGCGGCATTATAGAGAGGGAGAAGGGGGAAGGGAGGGAAAGAGAGAGCAGGCGCATTCCTGACAGATTTTGGCCCGCAACAAGTCCACGACGGGAGAAGGCCAACGTTTGCTTAATTGAAGTGAGCTGAAGACAAAAGAGAGAGGAGAAAAAAGTAGATAGAGGTAATGCATCAAAATAAAAGCAA
>JAQOSZ010000025.1:377500-485914 GCA_030347455.1 Kentomonas sorsogonicus | reverse complement strand
TAAGAGACTTTCGAACTCGCATAAGACAAAAAATATATGTCACGTACACTATTATCACCACTCCGTGCAGTGTTGCGTGATGAGTTCAGCTATTTGTAAATCTCTTTGCAGTCGACTGAAGAAGAAAGGAAAAAAAAGTCTATTCATTCTTGATTAAATTGTTCAAGTGCGCTGTGAGGAACATATAACAAGACACGAAAAAAGATGAGAAGCAAAAAAGGAAAAAGTCATTCACAAGACACCGTCACAGACATATTTATGCGACGCGGTATCAACGTATGAAGAGACGAACAATTGTAAAGAGCTTAATAAAGTTCTGCAAAGAATCAAAAGTGGGTAAGGCGCGCACACAGAATAAAAGGTCTGCGAAGACGTGAAGTCTGCAACAGCCTACGCTCAAATGAAAAGAACGCCATGATACAGTAATGAAGTTGTGGGTACTAATTCGTTATTAAGAATTCTTAGAATACACGCCAAATCTCCACATCAAAATGAAGCCGATAATCCATTCCTCAGTTGCAACGAATATTGAGGATTGCAATCACTGAGTGGAGTTGTAGTGCATTTATTTCATCAACCCAACCGTTGTACGAAATCGTTCGTGTTGTTACTCCCCCATTATTTTAGTGTGATGGATTTGCACAATTTGTGTTTGCCTGTCTGCCTCTTTTACTAACCCAATAATTTAGAATGTCGTCAAAGCGAGTGAAGATGCAGTAACTTCATTACTACTTTACTGCTCTGGCGTCCGCGTTGCAAAGGGTGGAAACTCACGCAATTATCTGTGTAGATAAAATGGCAAGAAGACTCATGTCTTTTCAAGTTCAGTTCTTGCCACGGCAAGCCACTCGCTCTTGTGATTTATCCCCGTTTCGTCAGCCTTTCCTGACTAGCCTCGCATTTGCCGTGGGGAGGGCGGGCAGGAGGCAGGGGCCAGAAAAAGAAAGCCGGAACGTCCCACCGGCCTTGCTCACGGGCGGGCGGCCGTTCGGGGAAGCGGGGTGCGGGGTGGGGGGGGCAGAAGGGGGTTGCGGGGCGGCGGGAGCGTGGGACGAGGGGATGGCATGGGGATACGGGAGGCCCCCCCCCACACACACACACCCGCCCCTCGGCCGACGGGATGCGGAGGCCCCGAACCTGGCGCCTCCCCCCACCATCCATCCCCATCCCCAAAAACACACACACATAGGCGGGGGAAGGGGAGGCTGGAGGGAGCAACGGGCACACACGCCCGCAGCGGTCGGGCATGCCGCGCGCCGGGCTGCTACGACCGCGCGAGGAACGGAAGGCACAGCCCAAGCAGAAGGCCACCCCCAGCGACACCGACGCCGAGACGCAGCCCGGATCCCACCACCCCAGCGATGCTGCCGCGACGGGCCTCGCAGGAAGCGAAACTACGGGAACTGGGTCGGCGGCCTCCCGAGCCGCAACGGCCCGTCCTGCGGAAGGGGGGGGGGGGTAAACAAAAAGAAAAAAAAGCGACGGAGGGCGGCGGAAGACTTCTCTTCAGTGAAGAGAAAAAAAAAGAGTGGGTATACGGCACGCGGGGTTCCCGAGTCATCACTGACCCCAGTACTAACCGCGCCTGTGGCTGCTCAACTTGGGACAGCACACGGTGCTTTCGGCCGGGCATTTCCGCACACCTTAACGCACCTACGCGCTTCGGGGGTGTGCGGGGGCGGGTCTGGCTTTGAGGTCCTGGGGACGTGCCTGCGCCGTGGGGTGTCCAACGAAAATGTCGCAAAGCCTGGCTGGTTGATTCCGCTAGCGAAAAGAGACACCCGAAAACGCCGGCTCCGCAATCCCGTCAAACTGAGCTCTGCAGACCCCACTGTTGCGGGACAAACTCGCAGCTGCTGTCTGCGCGTCGTGCGCCAAACTCGTACCTCAAAAGCCGTCGACCCAAAGGCCCAGTTGCAGAGTTGCTTCATAGACAACCACAAAAATAAGACGGGCCTATGCCACCGGGCAACCGTTGACATCTGCCTTTTTTACGGCTAACTGGATGAAGGGAAGGAAGTGGGAGGGAGAAAGGAGCGCAAGCGCGAGCGTTCACGATTCGCGCATTCGCAAATAAGCGAGCTACCCTATCCCACGGCCGTCTAAAAAAGCGGAGAATAACTAGAGACTTGTTTTACTTTACTGCTGGGCCGAGCCGTTTTGGTTTGGGCGGGTAAATGTCTCGTATACAAAACTGGTGACTCTGCAACGGGTGGCCTCGAGTAAAAAAACGTGATAAACGACTATGCCAATATGTTACCTTCGAAGCATACAAACTCAGCGCTCCCGCGGTTTTGCGTATCGGCTTGTCGCGACATGGTTTTTTTCAATTCACTTCCTTCCCCCTAGGAAGAAGCATAGCAAGTGGGCTGCTTCGCCCGAGGCCACGTGGTACATTTCAGAGAAAAGCATCCCTGCGCTCCGCCCAGGCCAGCGCGAATTACACTGAGTCTGAGACGTGCAGTGCCCGCTTTATAGAAGCAGATGCTCCGCGCGCCGCGCCCGTGCGCGAGCACACCCGCACAGGTCGAAATAGACAGCACCGTCCTGCGCATACCCCAGTGCACGTTCTTCTCCTCACGTACAGAAACTGTTTTCAGTCGCCCTACCAAAGGCCAAGCGATAACAACTGCGCGAAATGGGTGACTACGCGAAATGGGGAAAGGACAGGAGCAACACGGGGTTCGGGAAGGCGGGGCCCAGCACCCTTGTCCGCACATTTTTGTCAGTTTACCGTTGCCCGTTGAATTGCACGAAGTGCCCCGGGGATAACCCTGTCAGCCAACCTAATGCCGGCGATGATGGTAAGTGGAAATGAAGAAGTTGCATTGCACGGAGCCTTTCCACCACAGCAGGCGCCGGAGGCGCCCAACACGGCGCGCCCCACCCCCTCCCTGACGCGACCTGCGGCCCACACGCCATCATCGACCTCCTGCGAAACCCCGCTGACCCCATCGCGGGGCGACCAAAATGGCTTCGCCCACCGCCCACGTATCGGGTCCGAGCGCGGCGGGAGGCCTGCAAGTGAAAGGGCCTTAACGAGGCCCTGGCGCAGGCGAACTAACATGAGATGCCGCGGCCGCAAGTGGCTGATGTTACATGCCCTCCGTCGCGGATCTCATTTCGCTCGAGACCTTAGCGGACGGGGATTATTAACAAAACGAAGCCGCAAAGCTGCGGAGCACGCATCGTTTTGCCGAGTATTAGGAAGAAGAACAAGATGTAGCGACAGTTATTCTCTGGATGCGCGGCACGAACTCTTTCAGGCGTATGGCAAAACGATCCTGCCTGGACAAATCAGCTTTATTTGATCGTCTTCAAGGACCCAGCGGCGAGAGACCGAGTAAAGGATTACAAAGACTGTGTCACCACCCGACCGACGCGTATTCTAAACGAGTTGGACAGGCGGCTGCGGGGATTTCCCTGCCCGCGCGACTGCGCTTTTACTTGACAGAGAAGACAACGACGACGTCTTCAGAATCCGGTAAAGTCGTTTTTCCACAAGCTCAAAGGGTCGCCGCCACGTTTTCAACGATGGAAACGGTTTTAGTAGAGCGAAGTGGCGAACATGTGAACAGACCGAGGTGGCGCCCGCGAAGGTGTGCTTGGTCGAGACGGCGGTCCCGTCCTCGTTGAGGGACACCCGGAAACGCGTCGTCGGGGTTTCCTTGATGGCGCCCAGGGCGGTCTCGACGTGGCTACGCGGCCCGGAGACTTGAATATTGTCTATCCACACGTTGATCTTGACGCCGCTGAGGGGCGTGGTGGAGAATGAGGGATGGCCCGCAAGGGTGGAGGTGATGGTGTGCATCACTTCGGGGCTGACGTTGAGGCCCACTGGAAGCACCGTCATCTGCAGCGTCTGGCCGCCCGTGGTGCGGAAGCAAAAGAGCGGGCGCAGGTGGGGCGGCAGCGGAGCCTGGAAGAAGGACGCCGTTAGGTCCGTAATGCCGCCGCACTCTTCGAGGACCAACTCGAACGGCATCGTGTTGAGGTCGACCGCGGCGCGGTAACCGCGTGACGTCAGCCAACTGTTGACCTGCTTTGGCCATAGGATGAAGCGGCGGCAAAGCTTGCCGTACTTTCCCCCGACGACCGTGAAGGCCGATCCGAGGACCACTGCGTCGCTGGTCGCCGGCTCGACAACGGACGCGTCGAGTAGGAGCCGTGCGTCTTGGCTGGAGACGGCGGGCGGGGGCCGCTTCGAGGGAAAACGTGTCGGGCAACATTCCAGTTCAGAAAAGATGTGCCGGATGCGTTGTTGCGGCTCCGGGAGCATGTGCTCGACCAGGCCGTCGAAATCCATGGTGCGGATTGTCGCCTCCACGTTGAGGGGGGCAGACTTTTCGGCTGCGGTCTCGGGGAGGCGCGCGTGCGCCCGACGCGTGATGATGCTGTGGAACGCGTTGGGAAGCTGACGGTCCGCGAGGGTCGCTGCACAGTCGTCCGCAATTAAAGCAGCGAGGTCAGCTCCCCCGTCCCGAGGTGCCGCGCCACTTCGGCTTGCTCCTTTGAGTAGCGGGCGGTGATCGGCCCCATCATCGGATACCACGGCAGCGCGTGTTTCAGCAATAGCTGGGCCCGCTCGACTGGTGGGTCGTTGCGGGGCAACTGCTGAAGAAGGTGCGTCGCCGCTCCGCGCTTGATACCGTGTGCGGAGTATCCGCATGTTCCCAGTAACTGGGAGATGGTGGCCGTCGGCACGGGGATAAGGGCTTCCCCTCCGCCGTGCAGCACATCCGGACCCGCAGCGCCCCCGCCAGTTCCGGGGTCCACGGGCCCGTGATGACCACAAAGAGGTCGGGTCTGAAGGGCTGGGTGCGTCTGGCCTTGGCCTCCAGGCCGACGTACAGGACTATCTCTCTCTCGTCCAGAGACAGCACACTCTCGCTGCGAAGGCGCGCAATCTCGTCCCACCTGCTGGCCGTCTTCCACGCCAGCCGCAGGCCCAGTCGCACGAGGGGGCTGGCGCTGCTCGAGATCGTCTCCAGCTCCTCTCGCGGGATCGGCTTCGCTTGCGCGACTGGGAAGAGGGCGCCCCTGCTGCGGAGAGCCGCGTCGTACATGGTGAGCTGGCGGCGGGCCTTCCCAAGCTTGTTGAGGACGTTGATCACGTACCTGACGTACGTGTGCTTCGCCTAGACTTCGACAGGGAGGGTGTGCAGAAAGAGGATGCACGACCGCTCGTCCAGGGGCAGGTTGTTGGCGGTGCGGAAAGCCCGTAGACTAGCCCAGAGGCTCCTCATCTGCTGCCACGTGCCCGGGCTCCACATGTCCTTCAGGAGCTCGTGCACACTTGCGTTCGCCGCCTCCGGGTCGATGAGGATTGGGGGGCGACGACACTTCCGGGGCTCCTCCAGCAGCTCCGGAAACAGGTTTGGGCCCTCGCTTCATGCGATCCTGCTCGCGCTGCTGGCGCCGCCGCCGGTTGGCCCTGCGGTGACGGCGCCGCTGGCGTTTCCCCGCCCGCGCTGCTGTTGGCGCGACCCGCCGCGGCCGCGGCCCCCTTGCGGGTTGATGGGGAGGAAGGGCGTGCCGAATTCGTTGCCGACTGCTTGCGCTACGACAAAGAACATCGGACCCTCGCCGATGGCGTCGGCGAAGCGGGGGTCGCGGGGGGGGGGGGGTTTCCCCCCCCCCCCCCCCGTTAAGTGCGAGGCGTCCTGTCTCGGGGGGGGGGGGGGGGTGTTTCTTCGCGCGGTCGGGGGAAACGAGGTCGGTCGGAAAGGGGCGTGGTGCTCTACCGAACGGTTTGGTCACGCACTTGCTCGCCGTCGACTTCGCGGGGTGCTGCGGGCTCGGCCCCGCTGGCCTGTCGCCGCAAAACTCCCGTAGCGTGGCCAGGGGGAAGTCTGGCATGCCCTGCGTTTGAACGTTCCCGGTTTCGTAGCGCTTCTTTTCTGCTGGTGGCGTCCTCTCTCGCAATGATTCGGGGATGGGGTCGGCGCTGGCTGCGGCCTCCCCCGAAGCCGCGCGCACATCTGCTGTCCGGAGTTCCCCAGCGCCGCCGGCAGACAAGGGATCGCGACCCTGTTCCGTGTTGCCCGCCAAAGCCAAAGGTTTTTGAAACCGCGCGCGCGCCCTTGACCGGGCGGACGGCAACGTCGCGACCCCATGGCGCAAGCCGTCGGCACTGGCACGCTCGCCATCGCTACTGTTCTTTGAATGGCGCACCCCGTCCGTCATACGGGGGCCGTCGGTGTCGGCGCGTCGGTCCTCTCCTTCCGCCCGCCCCCCCCCCCCCCCCGGTTGCTGGTTTGGCGCTCCGCAAGCCCCCCTTCCTGAAGTGGCGCCGCCACAGCACGACCCTCCCCGCGGTGTTCCGGTACGTCTTTTGGGCTCGGTCGGGGGCAGGTGGTCCCCCGCGCGCGCCAGCAGCACGGCGTCGTCGGGCACACGCCGCGCTGGTGCGCATGATGGCTGTGGGGCCGTTGTTTCCCCGCCGGGCCTCAGCTGTTCTCGCCGCCTTCTGCTGCCAGATCGCCGACGCTTCCGAAAGACGTCGCCCTTCGTTGTCGCCTCGGCGCGCGTGGCAGCGCCTGCCGCCTCCCGTCCAGAGCGCCGTCCGGCCGGCACTTTTTTTTTCTTTTGCGGTTTGTCCGGCGATACGTTTGGCACCGGGCTTTCCAAGCCGGTTGGTGGCGCTGCCGAGGTGCCGTGTTCTGGTTTTCGGTGGCCCCGCCCACGGCCCCGACGAGCCGGCGGAAGCCAGAAAGTACGAGCCCTGGCGCGCTGCGGTCCTGGCTGCCGAAACGTTCTCCCGGCGCCAGGTTTGGTTGTGGTACCTCCCAAACCGGCTCACATGTCGGCTCCCGCGCGGGCGTGCGCCGTTCATTCCCGTGGCGTTGCCCGAGCAGGGGTGGGGGCGGGGTTTTGCGCAGCAACCCATTCCGGCCCGTGTGTGTGGCCGGCATTGCGTTCTGCTGTGTGCGCGTGCGTGGCCCGGCGGCCCGTCCCCGCCCCCGCCCCCCCCCCGTGTGCGGCTCGCTTTTTTTTGCCCCTTGGCAGGATGCCGGGTTTCCTGTCCGAACACCGGCAACCCCTTTCTCCCACTCCCTCAACCACCCAAAAAGCCACCCCCCGCCTTCCTTTAGTTTGTCTTATTCAAGGGCTTGTAGTTTCTATTAAATTCCCCATTCGCGCATGAGACGCCTTTTCGGAGTACTTCCATTTGCAGTTGCGCGCCACTCAGTAATGCACAAAAGCAACCTCCCACGCGCAGGCGCGAGCAACGGAAACGGCGAGTCTCAGCACTGCCACCATGGACATGGCCACAGCCATGGCGGTGGCCACGGCCATTCACATGGACAGATAGAAAGTTCAGTAGTCGGGAAAAACTTATTTGATTGCAAGGTGGTCACAATGGCAGGTGCAGCAACCAACATATTTTTCTGCGGAACTAAAATATGGCTGGGTTCGTCTGGCGGTTCTGTTGCACTTGTCGCAGATGGATTTCACGCTCTAACAGACATTATTGCAGACGGTATTTCGTACTTCACCCTAACTGTCTCCAAGTCTAAACTGCCTCGGTGCCGGTTTCCGTTCGGCTTGGTTAAATTGGAATCTGTTGGAACTGTAATGGTCGCCATCATACTGCTCTTTGGTGGTGTTCTTCTTTTTGTGCAGTCACTTGAGCAAAGCTCCAAGGACGTCTCAAATCTTTTAGGCCACGCTTCCTCTTTGGAATCCTCCCACAATCATAACCACTCCCACTCCCACGATCATGGGGCGGGTGCACACGGTCACAGCCACTTTGAACTCACACAGCATGACGGTACCGGAAAGGAGGTGATTCTGTGGTCCATGGTAGCGCTGGCTGCTTCTTCTGTGATTTGCAAGGAGCTGCTTTACCGGTGGGCCCGGCGGGTTGGTGAGCGTGCCAAGTCAAATGTTGTAATTGCGAACGCATTTCATCATCGTGCAGATGCTTGGAGCGGTGGCATCGCCCTCGTTGGCGTTGCGGGACAGGCTCTTGGTTTCCCAGGGGTGGATGGCATCGCAGGTCTCGTCGTTTCTGCGTCAATTTGCAAGATTGGCTACACACTGTGCCGTGATGCGGTTCTCGACTTTTTTGATTTCCAGAAGGGTGCAGAAATCGACAACTTGCATGCTACACTGTCGGCATTTAAGTATGTAAATCCCCACACACAGGAGTTGGCAGTGCGCGCAGTAAATATCTTTGCTGTGCGCAGTGGCAGTGCGTGCGTTCTCTACAGCACACTTCTTGTTTCAGAGAAACTGCCTCTTTGTGAGTTGAACAACGCAACGCGACGGTATCTTGAACAAGCGAAGTTGACCACCGACGTAGATGATTTGTACTTCAACATGGCTCTATGCTCTGAGGATACTGCCATGGCGGACTCGAACGCGCACTCATTCTCGAACGGATCTCGAACGAATAGGTCACTGGATTCGTGCCTCAGCATGGTAGCCCAGTTTCACTTTGTTTGGGATCACATGACATACGACGTAGATGAAAAGGTATTAACTCTCGAGCATGAAGAGGGGAACGCCCCCTCTAAGTGCTGTATGGAGGATCTCAGGACCGTGGCTAGTATGTTTGGGTATGCCCTGACCGTTATTACCGTACCGTCTCCCACGGCGACGAGTTCTTTTGAACCCTCTTCCAACTCTGGAACAAAAAAAGAGCAGTAGCTTTGTGAGGCATTCAGAGACTTCTTTCCGCTGTCTCTGTTTCACTGTATATGACAGGCACGTACATAATGTGTTCTATTCCTCCTCCCTGCCCTTGTTCATACTTGGATGCGTTTCTCTCGTGTACTACTATTTACTCGAGCAAGGAATGCTACTCAAAGGATTCTCTGTGAAGCAAGACGCATGTTTATTGATTAATAACTTATTAATCACTCCTTTCTTTATATCTGTTTTTGTGCGTGATACAAAAATACAAGGAAAGGAACAGAGGATACATAACTGGTAAGAATAACACGAACACACACACACACACACACACACACACAATTGAGAAGGCGAAAAGAAAAAAAAAGAGCCTTCTTCCAATGAATCAGGTTAAACTCCAAAAGTGCAACGGATATCGCGGTACAGTTTTTAATCGCTGCGACAACTGAATCAAACATGGAATCGGTGAGGTGCTAATTGCTTTATTGGAGACACGTGCTCCTTGTATCTTTGATCTGTTCTGGTACTTTCTTATTTTGAACTGCAACGGATTGCACAAAAGAATTACTACAAAATAGAAGTAGCTGGGTCGCCAATGTTAACTGCATCAGATGTACACACACACAAACAAACAACAACAACAACAACAACAACATCAAACAAACAAAACAAAAATCAACGGCGAAATAACGCTATGATCATAACTCATGTTGAACAACGCAATCTTACAGAAGAAGATATTATTAGTTGTCTAAAGCGTTTTAGCACATTAGTATTTCCCTACCTTTTCTTCTTTGTCACCTCTTTCTTTTGTTTGCACATCTACGACCAATCCAGATAAACAAAATGTCTAACTGGGAGGCGATTGCTAAGGAGTCCGAAGAGGTTCTCGCGAAGCCTGACATCAAAGGTTGCCACGAAATCCTCACCAAAGCGTATGATGCTGGCGAGCGGCATCCTGAAATCCTTTGGCGTCTGGGCCGCTCTTACTATGAGATGGCTGAGGAGCTGACCGACCCTAAAGAGAAGGAACCCTTCCTCAAGAAGGGCCTCGAACTGTGTGAAGAGTCGGTTAAGCAGGATGACAATAATTTTGCTTCCCACAAGTGGCTTGGTATCCTGATCTCCGAGCAGCGTGTCAGTACCAAAGAGAAGATTGCTAATGCATACGTTATTCGTGACCACTTCCTCAAAGCTGTCGAGCTTAATCCTACTGATGCCACTTCCCTTCATTGCATGGGAAAGTGGTGCTACTCGGTTCTTCAGGTGGGATGGATGGAGCGCAAGGCTGCGGCGTTGCTGTTCGGTGAGCCTCCGTCGTCTACCTACGAGGAGTGCCTCAAGTATCTCTTGGCGTCTGCTGAGAATGGCAACACCATCCACAACGCCACTCTCATCGGCGACGCCTACTACCAACAGAGCAAGTACGCTGAGGCAAAAGAGTGGTACCAGAAGGCTATTGATATGCCGGCAGTCACTGAGCTGCAGAAGCGTAACCACGAGCAAGCTGTACAGAAGATTAAGAAGTGCTAAAGTGTGGCGAGGGTTGGACCTCCCATCTCGTTTCGCTGACGTGACAACTCGTTGAATGAAGTTGAGGAAAGTGATTGTTTCATAATGAGTGTCTGGAAAATGAAAACCATCGTCGAAAAGTGGCGGTGTGTCAATATAGGATTACTGACGACGCGAAAAAAAAAAGAGTGTAGGTGCTGCTCTGAAAACTGGACTTTTCAGTCAAAGATTTTCCTCTTAGACCGACACCACGCGAAGCCCCCCCCCCCCAAACACATCTTCATTGTTCTGTTTTTCTATTTTTTTCTATTTTTTCTTTGCTTTCTTGTGCCCCCAAGTTTCTCTTTCCTCTATAACGCGTCTCCGCATATCGTTTTTCTTTTCCTTGTGGACTTGTCTGTGCAATCGCAGTAGTGCTTGTACGCAATAACACGCGACAGCATTGTTACTGGTTGAATGCGCTGACATTTGCTCTACTTCACCAAAAGTTATCTTACTTGTGTTCATGTCAAGCCCCCACGATAATTTATTTTCGTGTTTTCTATTTTTTTTTTCAAATAAAGAATAATAAGAATAAAAACAACAACAAATAGGCAAACAAACAAACAGGTTTTAAAAAAATGTATATCGTTGGCAGCGCACTCTTTGATATTAAGCAAGTGCTGTTTCCAAAAAATAAATGAGAGGTGCAAAGCAATAATGACCACTATTTAACGCTCATGCGCTGAATTCAAGATTGTGTCTTTATTTTTCTCGAATTATCATTCGGCGCTTTTTTCGCATTTCATCATTTATAAAGGGCGAAAAAAAAAAGGTGTCTACTTAGCGTGCTAACTTTGTCATTAGTAAACTTTGAAGTGTAGTGGCCGTAGTAGTCGGATTCAGAGCTGGTGCCAGTCCACTCTGGCGACGCCTCTTAAATCTTTATGCCTCACCACCGTTTTTACTATTAGGACAACCAGCAATATTTTTTTTTGCTTCTACTTCGGGTGTACTAGTTCGTGCGTCAGTGCTCTCAAACGCTCTCCTCCTCTTCTTCACCCCCTTCCTCTCGTGGTTTTCGTTCCCACGCTATTTTAAAGGAATAGACGAAGTTTGTCCTAGAACGAAACCCTAGTTTAAGCTGCGAACCAAAAAAAAAAAAGTGATTGTGAAAAACATAACGTAGGAAAGAATTAAAAAAGAAAGGGTCAAAGACACTACATTTATATTGTCACTGTCGTGACATCCTACCAGAACATTAATAAGAACAAACCATTAACTAAACACAAGACGAAAAATATCCCCCCCCCACTCACAAGATTTACATCTACCACTGGAAAAATTGTAGTAATAATAAGAAAAAAAAAGCGGCAATATTGCAACATTTATCGCGTGACTACGTCTTCCACATCTGAAGCGCTAAAGGTAAAGTTAATAACAACTACAACGAGGCACCACTGGCCAACCCAAACTCACAAATAGGCTGTCATCATAAACGTGTGTGTGTGATCTACAAATGAGTGTCCACAACGACCCGACAGTCCCAGATTCGGCTGATTCTCCCTCGGTGCCGTTTGAAGAATATGACGAGATCACAGATGCGCTCGCCGATGTAGAAAACGTAGCAGAGGAGGGGTACCTTCGGTGCGACCTGTGCAACAAGGTCGTTGACGAGCTTAAACCTCACCAAGAGCTAGAGCACAGAGAAATTTTCTCATTTCTTGGTGATACTCTTTTGAACCATAGTGAACCTATCGTAGTGTCTGAAAAAAATAAACACCTGCTCGGTGAGTTTGCCCATACCAGCACACGGAGTCTGGACAAGGGTCCTGAGATATTCACAGTTATTCAAAACATTGCCGCTGAGTTTGATGCGTGCCTCCAACATTTCGGTAGCTTTCATGCACACGTGTTTCTGTTTGGCAGCTGCATATCGATGGGGATGTGGGATGGTGAGGGCGATGCTGACTTCACAGTGTTCTCCAGCGCCCATGATCAGGAAACAGGTGCCATATCAGCGCGTAAAGAAAAGGAGCTTGTTCTGGGTCTGTCACGCCGCCTCAAAGATATTGGCTTCTTATACGAGGAGCTAGAGGTACTCACACGGACCCGTATTCCGGTGGTGCGGCGCAAGTGCGGTGGAAAGTCAAGCACAAGCCCGTCATCTTATGCCATTCAGTTCTCTTTTGAGCGAGAATGTGACGTGCGGGATAAGAAGCAGCTGTACAAGAAATACAACGTTGACGACAAAATTGCCCGTCGCGGTGACGGATTTACTCAGGAATTCGAATCCGGCATCGCCGCAGTGACTGCGTATGCGCGGCGGGAGGCTGGCGGCGTCAGGAAGACTTTCATTCGCGAGCCCGAAATTTTTCACATTGATTTCGATCTGAGCTGCCGCCTGCATGGAGTGCGTAACAGCTGGCTAATTCGCCGGTACATGGAGCAGGACCCACTGTTTCGCGCTGGTTTGTGTCTTTTAAAGAAGTGGAGCAAAAACTGCTGCATCAACAACTCTTTTAGGGGCTACTTGACGTCCTATGCAGTCACAGTGCTGTGGCTCGCCTATCTACTGCACGCGAAGGCTGCCACGTTTGTTCCCCCAGACACGATTCCTCTGGTACCAGCCACTACCCAGAAGCATTTTACGTACCTACCTTTGTGGGATTGCGGCGATGTCGCGGCAGCAGAGCAAAAGCTGGGCACGCTTCTCAGCGACTTCTTCAGCTACTATGACTCTTTTGACTGGGAGAACTGCGCTGTCACCATCCGCAATGAAACAGGTGTGGTGTCGCGGCAGCAGCTTGGTTGGGAGGCGGAGAGAGAGATCGATGGCCTCGTTTTATCGAAACGTATCTTTTATGGTATTTCCATCGAAGACGTCTATGAAGACGAACTTAATTTGGGCCGTCATCTCTCACCAATAAAGCAGCTATGGGTGAAGGCGCAGTTTCATCGGGCTGTTCAACTGTGTGGCTCGGGCGACTTCGCGTCTCTCTTCGATCCAATCGCCGATAACGCCAGCGACGCCCTCCGTCGGGAGCTTCTCGCGCATCTCCTGCACGCACACAGCCACTGCTGCACTGTCGGCCAGATTCGCAGTTTCATGCCGCCGGTGCTGCTTTCTGCGTACGAGCTTGGGAATCGCCTCAGCGACTTGTGGTTCTACAAGCAAAAATTGTTAGACGACGAAGAAAAGCGGGTGCTACACAATCTGCGAAACACCGAGCCTACTGTGTGTTCCCTCAGCGCGGGTCAATGGTCTGCTGTCTCCGACGATGTTTTCTTTCCTGCCGACTCCAATAAGGGCGATGACGAGCGCGTGATACATCTGGTCAAGGAAGGCCTTAATTATAGCAGTGATGGTGCTGCGCCCGATGTACCAGCGAGCGGCTGCCAAAGTACCTTCGGCTCCATTGTTTCTGAAGTGAGCAAGAGGTGTGCGGAATATCAGCAGCTCTTCGCCGTAAATTCCTCTGCTTTTATTGACGTCTCCGATGCACCTGAACGCGGTCTTCTAGTACAGCTTTTCCCCTCAGTTGGCGGATCTTTCATTTTCTCTTCAGGAGAAGAGGCGAAGAAGTTCGAAAAAACTCTAAAGGCAGCGTTTAATGTGGTGCAACTCCTCAAAGACGATCAGAAACCCCCCACCTCATTCGAGGCGTGGGTAACGGCTGTGCGGTCTCACGGAAGCGTACTCTCCTCCTCCCCACATGAAGAATTTCCTGAAGCGGCATTGACCGGAATCTTCAAGTGCCCATTGTTTTTCGAATTACGTGCCGGTCGACCCAAACCAACACTTTTCTTTTCCAAGCTTTATCCAATCGATCAGACCATCAAAACTCCCCGCTCCAAGTTGGGTCTCACCGCCTCCAAGGGAAAGACAACAGCTATCCGAAAGAATGCCAAGGGTAAGAAAATGGGCACTTGCTCTGGTTG
Organism: Kentomonas sorsogonicus; assembly: GCA_030347455.1. Lineage (NCBI taxonomy): Eukaryota > Euglenozoa > Kinetoplastea > Trypanosomatida > Trypanosomatidae > Kentomonas > Kentomonas sorsogonicus. Next base: position 471,841 of record JAQOSZ010000025.1, on the reverse strand, counting down.
CGGCAAGACACGAATTGCCATTTTCCCAACCACGGCACCACAGCTCGACAACGGTTACTACTGTCAATCTTGCTGGGACGAGTATGTGTAGTGGTACTTGCCCTTCTTCATCGCCCAGCAGCAGTGCTGCTCGCCGAGGAGCACCTCACTTTTAGAGTTAATAAACGTCACACAACCTTCTCCTGTAGCAACATCAAAAGAAACAACATAAAGTACGTTGACCTACTGTTGAACCACTCCAGTTGTCTTCCGATAGCGGACGAACATCCTCGCTCTTGCCCACATTACATTGCCCCTACCTTAGCTGCTGTCCATCTTATTCGGTTTACTGTCTCGCCCGGCTGAGCTCTTCATGTCTTAACTGCGACATTCTGCCAGAAACACTGATGCGACTTTCTGTCCTCGTCTCACTCAGCTGTGTTGCGTCTAGCTCGTTCGCGACAACCTTGGCAATGACTCGATTCCTCTTTTCCTCTCTTTTTTATGCACGCCCGGTTTGGTGTATCGCTCTCTCCTCCTCCTCTTTTCTTCTCCTTTGCTATTTCCGTCAACTCATTTCAATGAACACAAGAAACCCTCAGGAAGCAGCCGAAATTATTATCAACAAAGAAATCAATTCTGAAAAAATCCCGTTTATTTTTGTCCCTCCCTCCTTGCGTTTACACACTGTGGTAGTGCTCTGCTCCTCTTTTCTCAACATGCAGCGCACCTCTCTCATTTGCCTTCTGTTCCTACTGTCTATCCTGGTAGGAGGGTGTAACGCCCTCCAGGTTTCTTCGGTAGACCAGAGCCACCTCCTTGCCGCGCAGTTCGAGGCTTTCAAGCAGCAGTTCAATAAGGTTTATGAATCTGTTGAACAGGAGCGCTTCCGCCTCTCTGTCTTTGCGGACAACCTCGCCAAGATTGCGGAGCTGTCTGCCGCCAACCCTCACGCCAAGTTCGGTACCAACGCTTTTGCTGACCTCACCGCTGCCGAGTTCGAGGCGCAGCGTCTCGCCGGCGGCAAACAGCATTACGCCCAGCGCATGCAGGAGCGGCGGCGCAAGCCGCGCCACGCCCTCGCCCGCGTTACCACCAACGCCCCTGCCGCCTTCGACTGGCGCGAACACGACGCGGTGACCCCTGTTAAGAACCAGGGACAGTGCGGGTCGTGCTGGGCTTTCTCCGCCATTGGCAACATCGAGAGCGCCTGGCGCGTCGCCGGCCGCGGAAGCGATCTGCTTTCGGAGCAGATGCTCGTGAGCTGTGATCCGGTCGACCAGGCCTGCAACGGTGGTCTGATGGAGAACGCCTATGAGTGGATCATCAACAAGAATAACGGCTTCGTCTACACCGAGGACAGCTACCCCTACACCTCTGGCACGACGGGCGCCCGCGGCGTTTGCCAGGACTATGGCGTCATCGGCGCCGTCATCACGGGCTACGTGGACGTGGACAGCGATGAGGACGCGATTGCGGCGTACCTCGCCACCAAAGGCCCCCTCGCCATCGCCGTTGACGCGACGGTTTGGCAGTTCTACCTCGGCGGAGTGCTGTCCTCCTGCTACGGCACCGGCCTCAACCACGGCGTTCTTCTCGTTGGCTATAACGACACAGCCGAGACTCCCTACTGGATCGTCAAGAACTCATGGGGCACTTCGTGGGGTGAGAGTGGGTACATTCGGCTGCAGAAGGGAGCCGCCACGTGCCGCATGAACGAGTACGTGGTGACTGCCGTCGTGTCGCACGACCCCATCCCCACCACGACGCCGCGCCCCGTCACCACGACCACGACCACCCGCGGCCCCTCCCCTAGCTCGCAGACCTTCACGCAGAAGAGCTGCATTGAGTCTTCCTGCAGCACGCTGTGCACGCAGAAGTCCTTCCAGACCCGCGCCTGCGTCCCCGCCAACGATGGCACGTCCTCCATCTACACGTGCGGCGCGTACACCGTCACCCGCGACCTCTACTGGGGCAGCAGCTGCACCGGCTCCTTCGTCACCTCCGTGTCTCCGCTGGACACCTGTCTGGAGGGCAACTGGGGCTACTACCAGAACTCGTGCGAGAACTAGACACCTTTCTTCGTTCTCCCAGCCTTTCTTCCTTGTCGCCCCCCCCCCCCTCATCGGGGTTGAAAGATAAAAGTGTCGGAAGAGGGGGAAAAAAAAGCACACGCTCGAGAATCGACTTGTAAATGACAAAATGCGTTGGTACGAAAACGAAGGTGATGATGACTGCATACACCACTGATCTCCTTCTTCGCATCATCAGCCGTGACACTCCCCCTCCCCCACTTCTCGTTTCTTTGCCATCTCTTCCCCAACTCTTTTTTTAGTGCTTTCCCTCTCTCTTGACTACTTCGAAAAAAAATTCAGTCTCTTTTTCTACTCTGACCATTTGCTTGATATATCCATCTATCTTTTATTTCATCATTTTCCAAGACACACTTCTTTATCGAACACGTTTTTATTTTCTAAAGCAGCATTTCATTGCCGCTCTTTCTGTTGCTTTTTTTTTTTTGGCATTCTTTCGTCTCTGTCTTCACGATAAACCCCCCTGAAGGATTCTGTTGCGACGGCTGCTTTTTTTCCTCTCCCACGAGGTTTTTGCTTCCTGACACTGTTTCCAGGCTGACAGAGAACTCCATTCTCGCAGAAAAGTCACACAACTACAAACAGCAACTGTTTTTACCGGATAAACATGCACTTTGTCTAATTCGTGGCCAAATTAAGTTGCTTTTGTGATGGCACGAGTATCAGGTCTGCGACCGCAAAACCAGCGCCAGTTTTACCTAGCGTTAGTGCTCGTTTTACGTGGCAAATACGCCGCCTTCGGTTTCAAAAAAAACAGATGTCACACCGTTTTATATCAGATGTTTCTTCTTTTGATACTCGCTGCTGTATGTCTCCGCGGCACAGTAGTCAGTGAGGCTGAACCACTGTAAGTTTCGCTTCAACTCATGCGCTTCCATCGAACTCCATTTTGTCTCCGTTTCCGCTATTATCGCTGAAAAGACAAACGAAAAAAAAATAGTTGCACAGCTAAATTCTCTGCCGCTCTTGAACCCCAGAACAACTGCATTGTAGCCTTCACCTACGACCTGCACGTGCCCCCTTCCGCGAGGTCATCGAACGCGTTTATCCCTCTCCTCTAAGCACTCGTGTCCGTCAGCGTTATCAGTTCACCATGTCGTCGGAACCCCAGTTCAAGGACGAGACGCTCGCCATCCACCACGGCTTCTCGTGCGACCCCGCGACCAAGGCGGTGGCGGTGCCCATCTACCAAAGTGTGGCCTACGAATTCGACAGCGCGGCGGATGCAGAGTTCCAGTTTTCCTTCAGCGGAAACCGCCACGTGTACGCCCGAAACGGCAATCCCACCAACACGACGCTGGAGGTGCGCGTCGCGGCCTCTCGAGGGCGGCGCGGCGGCGGTGGCTGTCTCCTCTGGAAGTGCCGCCATCACCTACGCGATCTTGACTCTCGCCGGCGCGGGCGACAACATCGTGTCGACGCCGCAGCTGTACGGCGGGACGCACAGCCTGTTCGCGCACATGCTGCCGCGCCTGGGGATCACGACCAAGTTCGCCGCGGACGACAAGCCGGAGAGCCTGGCGGCGCTGATCGACGACAAGACGAAGCTGGTGTACTGCGAGAGCATCGGGAACCCCGCCGGCAACATCGCCGACATCGAGGGCATCGCGACCCTCGCGCACGCCAAGGGCGTGCCGGTGGTGGTGGACAACACGGTGGCGTCGCCGGCGCTGCTGAAGCCGTTCCGGTACGGCGCCGACATCGTGGTGCACTCGCTGACCAAGTACATCGGCGGGCACGGCACGGCGCTGGGCGGCATCGTGGTGGACTCGGGCCGCTTCCCGTGGGCGCAGCACAAGGCGCGCTTCCCGTTCCTTACGGAGCCGGACCCCAGCTATCACGGCATTGTTTTTGCCGACGCTCTGGGCCCCGCCGCCTTCATTGGCGCTCTGCGCGCCATTCAGTTGCGTAACGGTGGTCCTTGTCTCGCCCCCTTCAATGCCTTCCTGCTGCTGCAGGGCCTGGAGACGCTGAGCCTGCGGATGGAGCGGCACGTGTACAACGCGCAGCGCGTGGCGGAGTACCTGGAGGGGCACGCGCGCGTGAGCTGGGTGGCGTACGGGGGCCTGCCGAGCTCGCCGTACCACGCGCTGGCGAACAAGTACGTGGGCGGCAAGCCCGCTGCGCTGGTGTCGTTCGGGCTCAAGGACGGGTACGCGGCCGGCGTGAAGCTGTACGACGCGCTGAAGCTGTTCAAGCGTCTGGTGAACATCGGCGACGCCAAGTCGCTGGCGTGCCACCCCGCGTCGACGACGCACTCGCAGCTGGAGGAGGCGGAGCTGAAGGCGGCGGGCGTGCCGCCGGAGATGATCCGGCTGTCCGTCGGCATCGAGCACATCGACGACATCATCGCCGACCTGCAGCAGGCGCTCGAGGCCAGCGCCAAGTGAGGCGTCGGCGTCCCCCGCCGCGCGGTAAACGCGCACGCTCGCACCCACCTTCGCGAGGACGCCACTCCCCCACTGTGGCGGTTGTTTCTAACGTCCCTTTCCTGTTTCGGGTCCCGTCCCCCCCCCCCTCCTTTGGGTTGTTTCCACTCGCGTTGTCCCCTAATTATCATTCCCTTTCCTTCTTTTTTTTCTTGTGTTATCCTTTTTTCTTGAAGTACCCCTCCCTCATCTAACAGCGGCCCGGTGGTGTAAGCTGCCGCGGCGCGCGCACAGGCCCCCCTCCCCCTCCTATTCTTCTTTTGAGTTCTCTCTCCCCCTTTTTATTTTGTTGCCGTACAAATCTGCGCTCTCGTTCCGCTCCCGATCGCGTCTCCCCTCACCCGCACCCCGTATTGAAGCAGAGCGTCTAGTTGCTGGGTGTGGCTATGGCGTGGCCGTCTCTTTGCACACGTACCATCCCCGACCTCAGCGCAGGGGCAGCATTTTCTTTTCTTATCTTCCCTCTTTATTGTTTTTTTTTTCTATCGTTCGACACCTCTTTCCTCGTGTTTTCTTCGCACCGTCGTCTCTTGTTCTTCAGTACTAATAGGTAACGGAAAATTGTGAGCTGACTAATTGCCTGCGTGTACCCGCGCACCTTTTCTCCCAGTTCATTTGTGCATGTGTGTGTGTGTGTGTGCGTGTCACACACACCGATGACTGCGTGCTTCACGCGACAGTGTTTGCCGCCTTGCGCTTTCTGCTGGTACCTGCCAGTCGTGCCCCTGCTTCTCCCTCCTTTCCAACACCTTGCTCTTCCGCTTGCCTCGCAGAGATATCTGATAGCTCTCTAGCAATCGCACCCGCCTCCCAAACCCCTACCGTACACAACCTCCCCCGCCACCCGCCAGCGCCATGTCGTCGGACCCCCAGTTCAAGGACGAGACGCTCGCCATCCACCACGGCTTCTCGTGCGACCCCGCGACCAAGGCGGTGGCGGTGCCCATCTACCAGAACGTCGCCTTCGCTTTTGACGACAGCAGCGACGCGCAGGGGCTGTTCGCCTTCCCTGGCAAGGCGGGGCGCCACGTGTACGCGCGCTCCAGCGGCACGCCGACCGGCGCGGTGCTCGAGCAGCGCATCGCGGCCCTCGAGGGCGGCGCGGCGGCGGTGGCTGTGGCGTCGGGCAGCGCGGCCATCTACGCGACGGTGCTGACCCTCGCCGGCGCGGGCGACAACATCGTGTCGACGCCGCAGCTGTACGGCGGGACGCACAGCCTGTTCGCGCACATGCTGCCGCGCCTGGGGATCACGACCAAGTTCGCCGCGGACGACAAGCCGGAGAGCCTGGCGGCGCTGATCGACGACAAGACGAAGCTGGTGTACTGCGAGAGCATCGGGAACCCCGCGGGCAACATCGCCGACATCGAGGGCATCGCGACCCTCGCGCACGCCAAGGGCGTGCCGGTGGTGGTGGACAACACGGTGGCGTCGCCGGCGCTGCTGAAGCCGATCCGGTACGGCGCCGACATCGTGGTGCACTCGCTGACCAAGTATATCGGCGGGCACGGCACGGCGCTGGGCGGCATCGTGGTGGACTCGGGCCGCTTCCCGTGGGCGCAGCACAAGGCGCGCTTCCCGTTCCTTACGGAGCCGGACGCCAGCTATCACGGCATTGTTTTTGCCGACGCTCTGGGCCCCGCCGCCTTCATTGGCGCTCTGCGCGCCATTCAGTTGCGTAACGGTGGTCCTTGTCTCGCCCCCCTCAACGCCTTCCTGCTGCTGCAGGGCCTGGAGACGCTGAGCCTGCGGATGGAGCGGCACGTGTACAACGCGCAGCGCGTGGCGGAGTACCTGGAGGGGCACGCGCGCGTGAGCTGGGTGGCGTACGGGGGCCTGCCGAGCTCGCCGTACCACGCGCTGGCGAACAAGTACGTGGGCGGCAAGCCCGCTGCGCTGGTGTCGTTCGGGCTCAAGGACGGGTACGCGGCCGGCGTGAAGCTGTACGACGCGCTGAAGCTGTTCAAGCGTCTGGTGAACATCGGCGACGCCAAGTCGCTGGCGTGCCACCCCGCGTCGACGACGCACTCGCAGCTGGAGGAGGCGGAGCTGAAGGCGGCGGGCGTGCCGCCGGAGATGATCCGACTGTCCGTCGGCATCGAGCACATCGACGACATCATCGCGGACCTGCAGCAGGCGCTCGAGGCCAGCGCCAAGTGAGGCGTCGGCCTCCCCCGCCGCGCGGTAAACGCGCACGCTCGCACCCACCTTCGCGAGGACGCCACTCCCCCACTGAGGCGGTTGTTTCTAACGTCCCTTTCCTGTTTCGGGTCCCGTCCCCCCCCCTCCTTTGGGTTGTTTCCACTCGCGTTGTCCCCTAATTATCATTCCCTTTCCTTCTTTTTTTTCTTGTGTTATCCTTTTTTCTTGAAGTACCCCTCCCTCATCTAACAGCGGCCCGGTGGTGTAAGCTGCCGCGGCGCGCGCACAGGCCCCCCTCCCCCTCCTATTCTTCTTTTGAGTTCTCTCTCCCCCTTTTTATTTTGTTGCCGTACAAATCTGCGCTCTCGTTCCGCCCCCGATCGCGTCTCCCCTCACCCGCACCCCGTATTGAAGCAGAGCGTCTAGTTGCTGGGTGTGGCTATGGCGTGGCCGTCTCTTTGCACACGTACCATCCCCGACCTCAGCGCAGGGGCAGCATTTTCTTTTCTTATCTTCCCTCTTTATTGTTTTTTTTTTTCTATCGTTCGACACCTCTTTCCTCGTGTTTTCTTCGCACCGTCGTCTCTTGTTCTTCAGTACTAATAGGTAACGGAAAATTGTGAGCTGACTAATTGCCTGCGTGTACCCGCGCACCTTTTCTCCCAGTTCATTTGTGCATGTGTGTGTGTGTGTGTGCGTGTCACACACACCGATGACTGCGTGCTTCACGCGACAGTGTTTGCCGCCTTGCGCTTTCTGCTGGTACCTGCCAGTCGCGCCCCTGCTTCTCCCTCCTTTCCAACACCTTGCTCTTCCGCTTGCCTCGCAGAGATATCTGATAGCTCTCTAGCAATCGCACCCGCCTCCCAAACCCCTACCGTACACAACCTCCCCCGCCACCCGCCAGCGCCATGTCGTCGGACCCCCAGTTCAAGGACGAGACGCTCGCCATCCACCACGGCTTCTCGTGCGACCCCGCGACCAAGGCGGTGGCGGTGCCCATCTACCAGAACGTCGCCTTCGCTTTTGACGACAGCAGCGACGCGCAGGGGCTGTTCGCCTTCCCTGGCAAGGCGGGGCGCCACGTGTACGCGCGCTCCAGCGGCACGCCGACCGGCGCGGTGCTCGAGCAGCGCATCGCGGCCCTCGAGGGCGGCGCGGCGGCGGTGGCTGTGGCGTCGGGCAGCGCGGCCATCTACGCGACGGTGCTGACCCTCGCCGGCGCGGGCGACAACATCGTGTCGACGCCGCAGCTGTACGGCGGGACGCACAGCCTGTTCGCGCACATGCTGCCGCGCCTGGGGATCACGACCAAGTTCGCCGCGGACGACAAGCCGGAGAGCCTGGCGGCGCTGATCGACGACAAGACGAAGCTGGTGTACTGCGAGAGCATCGGGAACCCCGCGGGCAACATCGCCGACATCGAGGGCATCGCGACCCTCGCGCACGCCAAGGGCGTGCCGGTGGTGGTGGACAACACGGTGGCGTCGCCGGCGCTGCTGAAGCCGTTCCGGTACGGCGCCGACATCGTGGTGCACTCGCTGACCAAGTATATCGGCGGGCACGGCACGGCGCTGGGCGGCATCGTGGTGGACTCGGGCCGCTTCCCGTGGGCGCAGCACAAGGCGCGCTTCCCGTTCCTCACGGAGCCATGCCCGATGCACCACGGCGGAGTCTTCTCTGAGCAGTTTGGCGCGATGGCGTTTATCAAGGCCTTCCGGGCTCTCCAGCTGTGCAACGGTGGCGCTTGTCTCGCCCCCCTCAACGCCTTCCTGCTGCTGCAGGGCCTGGAGACGCTGAGCCTGCGGATGGAGCGGCACGTGTACAACGCGCAGCGCGTGGCGGAGTACCTGGAGGGGCACGCGCGCGTGAGCTGGGTGGCGTACGGGGGCCTGCCGAGCTCGCCGTACCACGCGCTGGCGAACAAGTACGTGGGCGGCAAGCCCGCTGCGCTGGTGTCGTTCGGGCTCAAGGACGGGTACGCGGCCGGCGTGAAGCTGTACGACGCGCTGAAGCTGTTCAAGCGTCTGGTGAACATCGGCGACGCCAAGTCGCTGGCGTGCCACCCCGCGTCGACGACGCACTCGCAGCTGGAGGAGGCGGAGCTGAAGGCGGCGGGCGTGCCGCCGGAGATGATCCGGCTGTCCGTCGGCATCGAGCACATCGACGACATCATCGCCGACCTGCAGCAGGCGCTCGAGGCCAGCGCCAAGTAATCAATTCCTGATATGTAAAATGCTTCGTTTTCTTCTCTTTTGGTAGCGGCTGCGCTATCCTTTCCGAAGTTACCTCGTGCTGATGTTCTCCGCAACCGAGTGTGTTATCAGGTGCAACCGTTCTGCTTGGTGCTCCCTCGCCGTGGTGGTGATTGTGTTGCGGTTGAAAAAGCTTTTTGTTTTCTGTCCTGCGTCCTCCAGTGTCTAGCCCTATCGCTGATTTGCTTTGACAGTCTGGTTTCGTTGATCCTTTTCATTTTTTTGTTGACCTCTTCGTTTCACTCTATTCTGTTCGCTCGTTTGATGTTTGAGGAGTAACGACTCTCTCACCGTCTTACTTTTAAACCATTTCCCACCGTTCTTTTGCTTCTCCTGTAGTGATGCTACTAAATCTTACTTGCTGTTCCACATCGATGCTACACTCATTGTTGAATTCCTTTTAATTGCAATTTTTTCTTGCTTCATTATTCTTCTTCGCAGGGCAAGCTATGTATGAGGCCTATTGAAACTGCTCCTCTTCCCTTTCTTGTCGTCTATGCTCTGTGCTGCTGCGGCTGATACTTACCACTTCGCGCTTCATGTAATGCCATTTCTTTTTGCTTTCTGAGACTGGAGGGTACCCTCTGCTTTGCTTATTTACTATTTGTGAAACTGGCGGCGTATTCTGCGTTGACCCGTGATGCCCCTCTCGTAGTCTTCATCTCTTCTACTTCACGCACTCCTTTCCCACTTTCTATCGTACATACAGGTTCCACTATCGTATACACCTTTTCTTCACCTCCTCCTACCGAAGCCTTCACCCACCTTGTACCACCCCTGCCATTCGCACTACCCGCTCCCCCAAAACAACAACAACAACAGCCATGTCGTCGGAACCCCAGTTCAAGGACGAGACGCTCGCCATCCACCACGGCTTCTCGTCGGACCCCGCGACCAAGGCGGTGGCGGTGCCCATCTACCAGAACGTCGCCTTCGCTTTTGACGACGCCCAGCACGGCGGCGACCTCTTTGCGCTGCGCAAGCCCGGCAACATCTACGCGCGCATCATGAACCCCACGACGGACATTCTCGAGCAGCGCATCGCGGCCCTCGAGGGCGGCGTCGCGGCCGTCGCCGTCGCCTCCGGCAGCGCCGCCATCAACTACACCATCCTCACCCTCGCCGGCGCGGGCGACAACATCGTGTCGACGCCGCAGCTGTACGGCGGGACGCACAGCCTGTTCGCGCACATGCTGCCGCGCCTGGGGATCACGACCAAGTTCGCCGCGGACGACAAGCCGGAGAGCCTGGCGGCGCTGATCGACGACAAGACGAAGCTGGTGTACTGCGAGAGCATCGGGAACCCCGCGGGCAACATCGCCGACATCGAGGGCATCGCGACCCTCGCGCACGCCAAGGGCGTGCCGGTGGTGGTGGACAACACGGTGGCGTCGCCGGCGCTGCTGAAGCCGTTCCGGTACGGCGCCGACATCGTGGTGCACTCGCTGACCAAGTATATCGGCGGGCACGGCACGGCGCTGGGCGGCATCGTGGTGGACTCGGGCCGCTTCCCGTGGGCGCAGCACAAGGCGCGCTTCCCGTTCCTTACGGAGCCGGACGCCAGTTATCACGGCGCTGTGTTCACCGACGCCCTCGGCCCCGCGGCCTTCATTGGGGCGCTGCGTGTGGTGCAGCTGCGCAATACCGGCGCGACCCTCGCCCCCCTCAACGCCTTCCTGCTGCTGCAGGGCCTGGAGACGCTGAGCCTGCGGATGGAGCGGCACGTGTACAACGCGCAGCGCGTGGCGGAGTACCTGGAGGGGCACGCGCGCGTGAGCTGGGTGGCGTACGGGGGCCTGCCGAGCTCGCCGTACCACGCGCTGGCGAACAAGTACGTGGGCGGCAAGCCCGCTGCGCTGGTGTCGTTCGGGCTCAAGGACGGGTACGCGGCCGGCGTGAAGCTGTACGACGCGCTGAAGCTGTTCAAGCGTCTGGTGAACATCGGCGACGCCAAGTCGCTGGCGTGCCACCCCGCGTCGACGACGCACTCGCAGCTGGAGGAGGCGGAGCTGAAGGCGGCGGGCGTGCCGCCGGAGATGATCCGGCTGTCCGTCGGCATCGAGCACATCGACGACATCATCGCCGACCTGCAGCAGGCGCTCGAGGCCAGCGCCAAGTGAGGCGCCGGCGTCCCCCGCCGCGCGGTAAACGCGCACGCTCGCACCCAGCTAGGTCTTCCCCAGCATTAAAACGCTGCGCGCAACACACTCGTCTGACCCCGTCGCCTACGCACATACGCACTGAGAGAAACTGCTACTGCGGAAGGCACCACATGTGAGTGCGCGCAGTCTCCAGTTAGTGTTGATGTGTCTCACGAGGTCTGCGCCGCAGAACTTTTTAGCGTAGAAAAGGAACAAGACTGCTTACACGTTTTCCTTTTCTTTTTATATTCTTGTTTTCTTTCCCCTCTCCCTTTCGGCCTTCCTTTCCCACTGTTTTTGTTTATCTGCCAAAATGTTCTGCACTTTCGTTTTTTTTCCTTCTGATTTTTCCTCTTGTTTTTCCATAGCATAGTGTAAGCTGCGCTATGGACCTTCCTCTCCCTGACTCTCTACGCCACCTTACTCTATTCTTTTTTTTTGTTTTCATTATCGATAGCTAAATCTTCACGTCATTCAAGTCTTTATCTTCTCTACGTACGGTATAAAAGTCAAGCGTTGAGATCCTGACCTCTTCTAACTGATTCAGCTAACAACAACAAAAATATATCTATGGCAAATAACTAAAAAGAAAAAGACGTTAAAAAAAGAAGAGAAGCCACTGATGGACTAAACCGTACAACTCCGCGTTGTGTGCTATTCGAATGCCTCTATACGAAAAACAAGGGATACATAATTTCTCTCTTCTGCGTCTTACTTTTTATCCCTCTCCGCACTATTGGTTCTCTTCCACACTTGTTCATTTTTGTTTTTCAAATGACAAAAGTGCAACCACATCTAAAAAGCGTAGCCTCTCACAGGCTCAAATTTCCTGATCGTTTTTTACAGATTAACGGCGCACATTTCCTGGCGGGGGTGTTGAGTGGGATCGTGGTCATCGCGTGTCTTGACTCACCGCCTGCACCTGTGTCTTTCTTCTGTGCCCCCCCCTCTTCTTTTTTCTTGGAGTGCCCACATACTTCGTGCGTGCGTGTTCGCGTTAGGCAGTTCTAGTATCTGGCGGCGAGACAGTCGCGACCGCCTGCGCGCGGGGGCAACATCAGTGTACGGGAAGAACAGGGGAGGGGAGGAGAGGAGGTGGAGGAGCAGTGGTCTACTCATTCACTTCTTTTTTCTTTCCTCCCTTGTGAACTGTGTGACTCCTCTACTTCCCTTCCGCTCTTCCGCTATGACATTTCTATTGAAACTGACCCATTCCACATTCGTGATCATTTGAACGTCCTTCTTCTCCATTTCTCGTTCGTTCTCCTTGGCTGTCGCAGCACTGACTTTCATTACAGTCTCTTTTTTTTTTCTTCTCACACTCGCAACACTTTAGACCTCCTCTTTTGATTCTTTTTTTTTATTTTCCTTTTCGTGTCTTTCTTTACTTGACAATAGAACAAAAGAAAGAAAGCAAGGAAGAAGGTGTAGACGCTGAGGAAGAAGAAGAAGAAAAGACAAAACCCCGGAGGCCAACACGTTAGATTGCCATTTCCGAGTCTTTAACCTCCCTTAGTTCCCCCTCCCCCCTCCTCCCTGTGATGGCGGTAACCACCAACGCCCCCGACGGCTTCACGTGCGGGTTTTCCTTTTGGGCGCAGGCGGCGGACGGCGCGACCGGCTTCGTGGTGAATGTGTGCGGTCACCCGAGCGTGGGCGGGGCGCTGGCGCGCAGCATGGACCCGGTGCCCGAGTCCTTCATTGACGCGCACGGCGTCGACAACCTCATCGTCCCCATCTCCGTCGGCACGCCCACGCGGCTGCCGCCCGCCAGCGCTGGCGCCGGCACTGGCACCGGCCTCCCCGGCGCCGCCTCGTACGCGATAGACGTGGTGGTGTCGCCGGCGCTGGCGGGCCGCTGCCGCCCCGGGCACCCGCGCGGCGCGCACCTGGTGGAGCGTCTGACGGCGCTGGCGGTGGACTGGGTGCTGCGGGAGGCGGGCGTGCGGCTGGCGGGCCCCTCGTGCCGCCTCATCGCGCCCCCGCCCGCCTACTACGCCGCCCCGCGCGTCCCGGCCGGCGAGGACCCGAAGCTGCACGCACAGCTCGACAAGCTGCGCGCAGTGGTGGAGGAGGCCAAGAAGGCGGCGGCGGCGCGGCGGCGGCGGCGGCGGCGAGAACGCGAGGGAGAGTAGCGCCGACGACGATGGGGAAGGCAGCCGCGTGCCGGCGTCGCTGGCGAATATCGTGCGGCCGGCGGAGGAGGCGCGCGGGGCCGGCAAAGGAGCGGAGCCGCCCGCGCGCAAGGGGCCGCTGATACAGGAGATGGACCCCTCCCCCGCAGCGGCGGCCGGGGACAAGGGAGGCGCCAAGGCGAGTGGCGGCGGCGGCGCCTCCGGGGGACTCCGCAAGGGTTTCCTCGTCTCGGAGGGTGCGAGCGCCCGCCGCCCGCTGTACGGCCCCGGCGGCAGCAGCGAGGGCGAGGGCAAGCGCCCCGACCCCCTCGCCCACCTTCCGCGCGGCCTCCGCGACCGCTGCCAGATAGTCGACCTCTCTCAGCAGCAGCAGCAAAAGCCGCCTTCTAAACCCTCGCCCCCCTCCCCCGTGCCGGCGCCGCGGTGGCGGGTGGAGTCGGTGGCGGCGGGCGGCGCGGACGGGCGGTCGGTCGTTGTGCGCTTTGCCGACCTGCGGCCCCCCGGCGGCGGCGGCGGCGGCGCGGCGCGCTGGCGGGCGTCGACCTCAGCGCAGAGCCGCGCGCGGTGACCGTGGACGGCGTCACGGCGGCGCTGCCGTGCGATGTCGATCCCGACTCGGCCGCCGCCAAGTACGTCAAGAGTAAGAGGGTCCTCGTCGTTACCTGCCGCCCGGCGGCGTGAGCTGCGTTTGTGGGGAAGGAGCGATGCTGCTGCTGCGTCGTTTCTCTCCTCTCTCAACCCGCCCTCTCCTCCCTCTTCCTCTTGTTTCTGTTCACCGTCTGATGTATTCTTTTTTTACTTTTTTTTTTTTACAGTGACATACATGATTTTACACTTGCATATGTTTCAAAACGTGTTTCCAGTTACTTCCCCTCCTGTGTAAGGGCGTTTGTCTTCGTCTTTACCGATGACTTTTCGAATGCGCTCTCCACTGCTGGAAGACGCACAGCGACAGTGCGTTCGTCGTTTTCTTTCTGACCGCGACTCTACTTCTGCCAGCTGTCCTATTTATTGACCTTTTTCTCTCTCTCAATCTTTCTCTCTCTCTCTCTTACGCACACTCGCTCGCTCTTTTTTCCCCTGTCACCCCCAACAGAGTCAGAACACTTCTTCTTCCTTTCCACGTCTTGCATCTTTTTTCTTTTTCTTCGACAACAGTACGAAACGCTCTTTTCTCCCCCCCTCTCATAGTCTTGCTCCAATCCCCCCCTCCCCTCTCTCTATCCTTCCCTATTGACTAGAAATGAGCGGTTCTTCGCTCGTGCCCACCGCGGAGCTGCCCAACGGAAAGAAGATATACACCATCCGCGGGCAGGTGTTCGAGGTGCCGGCGGCGTACCGTCTCTGCAAGCTCGTCGGCTTCGGTTCCTACGGCATCGTTTGCTCCGCCGCTCCAGACCCCCGGCACTACCCCGGGGCCACCGCCACCACAACCGGTGCCAGCAGTAGCAACGGCAACACCGACGCCACCACCAGCAGTAACAGTCCGCAGGGGGCGGGGGCAGCGGCGGGCGGCGGCGACGGCGGCGACGGCGGCCTCGTCCGCGCCCGCTGCGGCGACGGTCGCGATCAAGCGCGTGCCGCGGGTGCTGGACGGGGAGGTGGCGGAGGGTCTGCGGGCGCTGCGCGAGATGGAGATTCTGTCGCGGGTGCGGCACCCCAACCTGATCCGGCTGCGCCACTTTGTGCTTCCCGAGAGCCGCGCCGGCTTCAGCGACGTCTACTACGTCATGGACCTCTACGCGACCGACCTCGAGCGCATCATCCGCAGCCGGCAGCGCCTGACGGAGGAGCACCGGCAGTACTTTATGGTGCAGGCCTTCCGCGGCCTCGCCCACCTGCACGCCGCCGGCGTGATGCACCGCGACCTCAAGCCCGGCAACCTCCTCGTCAACGCCGACTGCGCGCTCGCCATCTGCGACTTTGGCCTCGCGCGCGACGACGCCAGCGCCGCCGCGGAGGCCGAGGGCGGGCGGCCGGACTCCTCTTCCTCCCGCGCC
Source organism: Kentomonas sorsogonicus (assembly GCA_030347455.1). Lineage (NCBI taxonomy): Eukaryota > Euglenozoa > Kinetoplastea > Trypanosomatida > Trypanosomatidae > Kentomonas > Kentomonas sorsogonicus. The sequence goes on along the minus strand of JAQOSZ010000025.1, from coordinate 456,667 downwards.
CCCGCGGGCGGCGGCGGCGGCGGCGGCAGTGCGGCGGCGGCACCGCTGACGCAGTACGTGGTGACTCGGTGGTACCGGGCGCCGGAGGTTCTGGGAATGGGCGCGCGGCCGTACACGAGTGCGGTGGACGTGTGGAGCCTGGGCCTCATCTTCGCGGAGCTGGTCGTCGGCTCCGTGCTGCTGCCCGGACCCGACTACATCTCGCAGCTGAACATGATCGTCGGGCTGCTCGGGACGCCGACGGAGGCGGAGATGGCCTTCCTCAGCCCCGACGCCCGCGCCTTTATCCTCGCGCAGCCGCCGCGGCCGCGCCGCACGCCGCCGGAGCTGTTTCCCAGCGCCTCCCCCGCCGCCGCCGCCCTGCTGGCGCGCCTGCTGCAGTTCGACCCCGCCCGGCGCCCGACCGCCGCGCAGGTCCTCGCCGACCCCTACTTTGCGAGCTTCGCCTCCGCCGCCGCCGGTGGGGGCGGAGGGGGAGGAGGCGGCGCCGGCCGCCCCGCCTGTGTACCGCTGGCGGCACGCGGGCATCACGACGCGGGCGGCGCTGCGGGACGCGCTGTGGGAGGTGATGGCCGCCCACGCCGCCCCGCCGCCGCTATGACTTTTTCGTCGTCTGTTTTCGTTTGCTCTTTCCTTCTCTTTTGTATTCTTGCACAACAACAATAAAATTTCAAAAAACACCGCCTGTGCGCGACTGCTATGTTCTTGTTTGGGTCTTTCCCTGCTGATTTGTTTGACGGCTGTCCTGAACGAAAGGTGGCGTGAGTTTGAATCTGGTGAGTGAAAAAAAATGAATGGCTGGCGCGGGTAACTCTCAACAAATCGTCTTTGCCTGTCTTCTTTTTTCTTTTCGGCTGCGGTGCATCGTTTCGCTGGCGCAGGGTGGGTTGGGGGCTGGGCGAGGTGCCCCAGGCCGCAGGGCTGGGCGTTCGGGGGAGCCCAACTAGGGCGGTGGGGCTAAGCCGACCGGGAGGGTGGGCTGCGGCACAGACGGGAAGGGTCGGGTTGGTCGGTGGGGGACCAGCGCTGGGGCGTGCTGGGGAAAGAGGGGTGGGAACCCCACGCAGAACGGCCTTTGTTCGCCAGCAATTCGAGGCTTGATAAAAGGTATTGGGAGGTGAAAAAGGAGGGAGCGGACGCATGGCAAGATCGCATGGGGAATAAGACGAAAACATAGGGCACACTGCGCTTGTATGGGTGGTTGATGGGAGCAATCAGGGGCATTGCGGGGTCAGCGCCACTGACGGGCGTTTCATTCGAAGACACAAAAACTACCAAAGGAAGAAAGACCGAGTGAACGACTCGGCGTACCGAAGCAATAAAAAGTTTCGACAGTTTCAGTAATAACAACGGCGAACAAGAAGAAGAGAGGAAAAGACGAGAGAAAGAAAAAGAAAATAAGACGTCAAGAGTATTCGAAAGCATCAACATTCATTATTCTTACTGTAAGAGCTTCAAAGAAATAAAATAAGATAAAATAAATCCTCCCGTCTCAGCTCTCAAAAATGCGACGCAGATCGTGCGGGCCGGCCTGAACACCCGTCACCGGGCAGCGACCCTGGCTCACGTTATTACTGCCAGTGCTGTTATTATTATTATTATTGTCGTTCGGGGCGCCTGTGTTATTGTTATTATTACTGTTGTTGTTGGCACTGCCGCTGCCGCCACCACGCGTGCAGGGCAGCAGACAGGCGTAACAGCCCACAATACCACTACACAGCAGCACCGCTGGATTGACAATGCGTTTTTTGCACACCGGGCACTGCCCCGGCGCCGGCAGCGGCGGCTCCTGCTCCGTGCCATTATTATTATTATTATTATTGGCCGTAGCGTCATCGCCATCACGGTTACTGTTATTATTATTATTATTATTGTTGTTGTTATTATTATTTTGGATCTTGACGTCGACCCCGAACACCGGCGGCGGCGGCACTGGATAGTCCTCGTCGTTGTTGTTCTCTCCCCCGCTGCCGCCCCCAAAGAGGGAGATGTTGTTGTTGCGCGTGAAGTCAAGCAGGCGGAAGCCAAAGAAGAGGCAGAGAAGCAGCACGCGGCAGAAGACCAGCAGCCGGCGCGCGCGGGGGAGGCGGAGAGCTTCAGATAGTCCGCCTCTGTATTCCGGCGGACAATCATGTGCGAGAGGCGGTGCCACAGCGAAACGTACGGCGTTTTTTCGAGCACGTAGGCGAGCTTGAACAGGAAATCGGCGGCGGCGGTCACGACGTGGTACGCCGGGTAGCCGTAGCGACACAGCGGGCGGCGGAGGTAAAAGTACACATAGTAATTCCACGCCGCGGCGCGCGAGAGCTGACCGCGGTGAGTGCTGTCTGCAGGGTGCCCCGAGTTTTGCACTTCTCCTTGTTCTTGTTGTTGCTGCTGTTGTTGGTGTCCCGCTGCGTATCGCTTGTATTGGTGCACCAGCGCCCTCTCCTCTGCCTCCCGCTGCGCCACCGCGTCTGGGGAGCTGTCGGTCGCCTCGGCGTAAAAACGGGCGGCGCGGTTTTCCAAGAACGGGCGGACGGCGAGAAGAAACACGGAAAGAACTTTTTGGTGTTTTTTGAGGGGACTAAAGTAGTGCGAGAGGTGACTGTACGGCGCCTTGCCGGAGGCCAGGGCCTCCTGCGAGGAGAGGGAGGCGTCGCTGCTATTGACACTCGCCATGATATTATTATTGTTGTTATTATTGAGAGTGGTTTCTCCAGCGTTCACACTCTGGAAAGCGGCGACGGCGGTAGCGGCGGCGCTCGCACTGCTGTTATTATTATTATTATTAAGATTGTAATTGGTGTTTTCGATGAAATCCACCGCTTGCTTCTCCGGTGTCGGCGCCGGGGAGGGACCCAACAGGGCGTCACGCACAGGACGCGACTTCCATTGTGCATTATTATTATTATTTTGAGAAATGGTGCGCTGCGGGGACACCACAAACAGCCTCTGAAGCCTCTGAAACAGCGAAGAGAGAGAAAGAGGGCCTCCGCCAGACTCCGAACTCACTGAAGAAGAGGAGGAAGAAGAAGAAGAAGAAAGATGGGAAAAGACCAAACAAAAAGCGCCGCCGGCCGCCCGCAGCAGCAGCAGCGGCAGCAGCAGCACCAGTACCCCCAAACCCCCTCTCACGTAGATTGCTGCGTGATAGACCAAACATGAGCTCGGAAAATGTTGTGTCGGCGGCCTGCAGCAGCGTGCCCTCCAACCCAATCACAAGACACATGTAGATAACATCTTGGTACGGTAAAATGCACTCGTTGAAGAAACGACTGGTGACCCAGAAGCGCCGGCCGCGGCGGCGGCGGCGATTATTATTATTGTTATTATTATTATTATTATTGTTTTCTGCTCCACCCCCCTCAGCCGCGTTGTCGTTTGTGTTCTCCAGCTGTCTGTCCGCCGCCGCCGCCTGTTCTTCACGTGTTTCCAAATAGTCGGAAAGAACGTTGGCGGTGTATTGGAAAACGCTCGCGAAACTCCTATTGAGGGAGCTCACGATCTCAATTTCGAAGAAAGTGGGAAGCGGCGAGTCGCGGTTGATTTGCGACAGAAGATTCGCCTCGAACATTGCGATTTGATTAACTTTATTATTATTATTATTTCTTCTTTATTTAGTAAACAACAAAACCTTTTGTCTTTTGAAATAAATTAATAAATAAAAAATAAATAGTTTTTTTTTCTATTTGACGCGTGCACGTGTGTTGCTGTTTGTATGCGTCTGTTGACTGTGTAGTTGCTGTTCTTTTTTTTCCTTTTGAAATGATCAAGAGCGTTGTGCTGTTGAATACTGAAAAAAAAAACCACCAAAGGAGTCTCTCTGTTTCTTTACAGAAGAGGAAGAGAAGAAGAAGAATAAACGATAGGGGGGAGTTGGAAAAAAAAAGCTTGAAGAGCAGAGTGCAAGGAACCTTCAATAATAGAAAAGGAGAGGGAGAGGTGATTCCATTTATTTTGTGGGCAGAAGAACGAGCAACAAAACACCAATTCAAAAGTATAGAATCATATTGGGGAGAGAGAGAGAGAGAGAAAAGAGAAGGGAAACGAAGGGAATGATAGTGTCCTTCCATTCCTCTTCCCTTTTTTCCTCCCTCCTGCTGTTTTTTTTCACCCATACATACAAATTCACGCCATAGCAAAATTTGGTGAAGAAGAATATGGAGAAAGAGAGAGAGAGCGCAGTGTGTTTCTGTTTTTTACTCCCCTCATTGTTCATCTATTCCAGAGCTTTTCTTTCGCATTTTTTATAAAAGGAAATCCTTGTGAGTGAATGTTGTTGTTGTTGTTGTTGTGTGTGTGTGTGTGACTGTAATCACATATAAACATGGCTCTCATCGAAAGCTTAACATATAGACTTGTCATAGACAACATAAGAGAAGAAAGGTAAATAATAAAAAATAAAAAAAAAAAAGGGAAAAGTGGCTGGCAACGACGATATTCTAACAGGTAGAATCATAACAAGTGAGATTAAAAAAAAAAGGGATGCAAGAAGAAAACAATTACGTCGTTGCAGCCGTGTACATGCAATAGGAAGACCAAAAAAAAAAAAAAGGATAAAAAAGAAAAAAAGAAGAAGAATGCATGAAGGAATAAAGCGCTCAAGCGTGAAAAAACGCTTTGAAGATTGCCAAGTAGTCCAGAGAGTTGGACGAGAGAGAGAGAAAGAGAAAGAGAGAGAAGCATTGTTATTGTTGCTTTTAGTAATACTTTTTTTTTTTTTATCTACTGCTATTGCTTTCAGTATTCATAACAGAGAGATATGTTTCAATAGAAAGAGAGCAAACAAAGCAAAGACAAAAACATATATAGTCGACAAGAAGGAAAAGAACGAAAGACAAGAAAAAAAAAGAAGGAATAATAATAGAGATAGAGAGAAACACAAATTGCAGAGAATAATACGAGAATCATCAATACAACAATTGTTCCTCTTCCAAAAAACAGGAGAGATAGTGAGAGAGGAAGAGAGAGAGGGAGGGAGAGGGAGAGAGAGTGCGTGCGTGTGAGTGAGTGTGATTAAGAAAGTGCACACCCAACAGTATATATTCGCACTCCTATCTTTTTCTCGTGATGGATGGTTGCTCCCTCCCTTTCTCGCTCCAAGTGACTTATTGAATCTCTTCTTTTTCGTCTCTTTTCCCTTTCCTTTTCGTTTTGTTTTCTTTGCTTTTCCTCCCATTTTTATGAGAACACCCAGTTCAAAATGATGAAGAAATGCGTTCTTCTCTTTCTCCGTCTCTCTGTACGTCTCTGTGTGTGTGTGTGTGTGTGTGTGTGTGTGTGCGCATGAATGAGTGAAGGGCAAAAAAAAAAAAAACAAAAAACAAACAAATAGATAGAAAGTCGGGAACGAGCAAGCAAGTAGCAACGAACTCCTTTCATCTATTTACGGACTCGCAAAAGCAAAATAAAGCGCAAAACAGAACTCAAATCAGCAACAACAACACCAACAACAACAACACACACGCACACGAATGATAAACCATAGCAATAGCAATAGGGATGATACTAATCATAGCAATAGTATTAATAGTAATACTAACAGTAGCAATGATGCTACAAATTAAAAGTAGCCGCAGTAACAATGTGAAGAAATGAATGGATGAATGAGTGATTGAATGAATACGTATGTATGAGGGATATACAATTTTTTTTTTTGAGGGAGTGAATAACACGGAAGTGAGAGAGAAAGAGAAAGAGAGAGAGGAATAAAGACATTTAAATGTTTATATGAGAGACAATAATGTGCGAAGATCAAAAAAAAAAAAAACAAAGAGAGAAAAAAAAGGAGAGGGTGAAGGGCAACACCACAATGAGCAATGGAGAATAGTTGAATAAAAGTAAATGCGAAGGAGGGGAAAAAACAAAGAGAAATGAATAAATACCTTCAAGAGAATGAAGAAAGGAAAAGGTGAAGAAAACAAGGGTGTGGGGGAACGCCACCGAATGATTTCCTTCTTTCCTTTTTTACCCTCTTCTTCTCAGTAGCGAATGGAACTCAACTTTTTAAGCGTTTTTTTTTTATGTTTCCGCCTCTCTTTCCCTTTTTTCTTTGCCACTCCTTCCCAATTTTTTCTTTTAAAGAAGAAGGAAGACAAATAACAAATAAAGGAATAAGAGAGACGAAATCAAAAAATAACAGGTACGAAGAAGAGGAATGAAATCTCCAAATAAGAAAGGAAGAATGAATAAAGTGAGAAAAAGCGAGATACAGAATACAGTTACAATTGAATGAATTGATGAATGAAAAGTCTACAAAATTTGAAATAGAAGAATGAAAAGAAAACAAAAATCGACGGCAAGGGAGAGATAATCTGAAGCCAGAGAGAGAGAGAAAGAAGGAAAGAAGAATCGCACAAGAAAAAGGGAATACAGAAATAAAGAAAGAAGCGAAGTGATAATAATAGTAGAAATGGGGAGAGAAGCGTTTTTTTTGTAGTTATTGTGTAAAAAAAAAAGGCGAATGAGAACAAAGAAAAGTCGAAAAATATAAAAGGTTGTAAAGTCTGAAAGAAACGAGATGAATAGAGAGAGAGAGAGAGAGAGAGAGAGAGAGAGAGAGAGAGAGAAAGTAATGAATGTACGAATGTGTCGCATATAACAAGAGAAGGAAAGGAAGAAAGAGGAAAGAAAGAAAGAGAGAAGGAAGTTTATTTGAAGACTAACAAGTCTTGTCAAGAGAGAGAGAGAGAGAGAGAGAGAACGATTGTTGCAGGGGGGTGGGTGGGTGGTTGGAGGGTATGTGGGCAAGAGAGAAATAACAATACAAAAAGTCATTGCGAGGAATAACAGGCATTGAAATGATCACAGCCCTCCAAAAAAGAAATATTAAAGCAGAAGAAAAAAAACCGTTTACCCAATTAATTATTTATTAATACTCCTCCCCTTCGTCAGAGTCCTCCAGAAGAATCAAGTGATTCATCGCAGGGCAGTGCGCCTCGTCCGCTTCCGTGCTGCTCTTGCTAGACTGACGATTGTTATTATTATTATTATTATTGTTGTTGTTATTGTTGTTACTATTATTATTATTATTATTATTGTTATTATTTTCGATCTCCACAGTGGTGTCATTATCATCATCGCCAATATCGCTATCATTATTGTTATTATTATTACCATTATTATTACTATTGTTATTATTATTATTATTGCCACTAGTAGTAGTAGTACTGTTGTTGTTGTAGTTGTTACTGTTAGTGGTATTGTAATTGTAATTTGCCGTTCCTTGTTCTTCTGCGTTTGTTTCTTTGGATTGATTGATTTCGTTTTCGTTGCTTTCGTTCAGATCAATAATCACATGACACGAGTCTACGGTGCTGGCGTTGTTACTGTTGTTAGAGTAATCACCGGCGCCCGCCCCTCCGTCATTGCTTTCATTACTTTCATTACTATTATTATTATTATTAATAGTGCTGCTAACCGTGACATCTCCAACACTATTTAGTGTATTTGCAATATTTTCTTCCCGCCGCTCCGTCTTTGCCCGCGCTGTTGCTGTTGCTGTTGTTATTGTAGTTGTTGTCGTATTATTATTATTATTATTATTATTATTATCATTGGTGGTGGTGTTGGGGGAGGGGCCGGAGGTGAGAGTCAGAATTTCCGAGAGCGGCCGCTGCTGCTGTGCGTACCGCACCTTTAGTCGCCGGCCGTGTATCTCTCTACCGTTTAGATGTTTGATGGCGCCCTCCGTACTTTCGCCGTTTTTGTAGTAAATAAAGCCGTAACCTTTGCTGCGGACCCCTTTCACTCCGGCGGGGGGAATGAGAACGGTGGTGGTTGTCTTGACTTCACCATTATTATTACTATTATTATTATTTTCATTATTATTAGTGTTAGTATCGTTTTGGTTATCGTTATTGTTGTTATTGTTTCCATCCTCACTGTTATTGTTATTATTATTATTATTGTTATTATTGTTATTAATGACATCATTTTCGTTACTTTCGCTGGCGGCGATGGATGTGGGGTCGTTGTGTTGTTGTTGGTGGTGGAAAAAAGAGCGAAAGTCATAAATGATATGAGAGGCCTCTTCGTAAATTTCGCCGTACTGCCGAAAAAGAGCCCGAAACTCCTCATTTGTTATTTTCTGAGGCAAAAAATTCACAATGAGTTGAGTTTTTGTCGTGTCAATCGGCACCGGATCCTCTTCGTACGTTTTGCCTTGCTGGATAACAACATTATTATTATTATTATTATTTTGAGAATTTTTGTTACCATTATTATTATTATTATTGTTGTTATTACTACTGAAAGCAGTGGAACTACCGTTGCTGCTCTTTTTTCGCCGATTATTATTATTATTATTATTAATGTCATTATTATTGTTACTGTTAGAAACGGATTTTCCACTACTGACAGCTTTCCCTCTCCTCTTGCCCACATTACTATTACTATTACTATTATTGATACCGTTTCCACTGCCGCCATTGTGGTGTGTGTGCGTATTTGCATACAAGTATCCATCAGATGCTGCTGTTGTTGCTGTCGTTTGAAAGAGGGAAGAGGAATGCGGCGGCGGCGGCGGCGGCGGGGGAATTGAAGAAAGAGAAAGAGCTACATTATTATTATTATTATTATTATTATTGTAAGAAAGAGGATGATTAATGACGTAAAAATACTGTCCGGTCGCAAAATCATACACAGGCGTTGGCGTGACAGAATTATTATTATTATTATTTGTGTGTTGAATTGGTATCTGCGGCGGCGGCGGAGGCGGCGGAGGTAAAGCGTTGCTATGATTAAGATGATTGTTGATAGTGTGTATAGTAGTAGTAGTAGTAGTAGTAGCTGTAGTTTCGGGAAAAGGAGGAGGAGGGATATTATTATTATTGTTACTATTATTATGATTATGATTATGATTGTGTGGAATTTGCGTGTGGTAAACAGAGTGCTGTTGATTATCAGGGGAAATGGGAGTAAGAGTTATTTGACTGCTTTCAATCGCATTTTGAAAATTACTAATATTATTACTGTGATAAAAACGAGGGCTGCCGCTGCTGCTGCTATTACTAGGAGGAACATTACTATTATTACTATTATTATTATTATACACCGTCAACACCGGAAAAACATAATTGCCAAACGTACTGTATGCTTCATTATTATTATTATTACTATTATTTACCGACGGAGGGGGTGAGGGATTATGATTATTATTATTATTTGTGTGAATAGAAGCAGTAGACATTGCGGACGCGGCTGTTGGTGCTGTTGTGTGACTCACCCTATTATTATTATTATTATTATTATTATTGTTATTATTAATATGTTGATGATAATTACTGTAGGGTTGCTGCGGTTGGTAGGCAGCCAAGTTGGCTGGCGGCGGGGCGATGCTAACACTCGCGGGGCTGCGTCCACTTGTATTGGAAAAGAGAGAGAGGCGCTGGGAAGGGTTCGGACTATACACGACTGTATGCGCGCCGCTGTTATTACTATTATTATTATTATTATTATTGTTATTTGAATAATAGTAATAGCTCGTCTGTTGTTGCTGTTGTTGTTGAGGGGTAATGCAGTGAAGACTGAGAGAGCTGTCATTGTGTTTAAAAGTCTGATTATTATTACTACTATTGTTATTGTTATTATTATTAGTATTAATAACACTACTGCTATAGTTTAGAGGGTCTGTGAGAGTGTTGGAGTTTAAGCTAAAAGTGGAGTGCCGATGCATTATTTGTGTCGGAGTCTGCTGCTGCTGTTGTTGCTGCTGCTGCTGCTGTTGTAAAGATACCCATCGCATTTGACTATTACTTTCTGAAATACTACTGAAATTATTATTATTATTATTATTATTATTATTGATGATATTATAATTACTTTGAGGATGAATTTGTACGTACTCTGGTGGCGGGACGCCGTGACGGTGGGCGGGAAGGACATCGCTATTATTATTATTATTATTAAAATTATTATTATTATTATTATTATTAATGAGAGGTGTCGCTGCCGCTGCCCCCCCTCCTGTTCCCGGTGTCTGATGCACAATGACATAGTTGTATACCGGCGGCGTACCAAAGGGAAAGGAATCCATCTTTTATTTTATTGTTCTTAAAAAGAAAAACAGAAAGTAGTAAAATTAATGAATAAATTGCTAATTCCTTTTGAAGTGTTACTACTAGTGTTATGATTCCTTAACTTTTTAGACGTTGCCGACGCTGAGTATGTGTGTGTGTGTGTGTGTGTGAGCTTGTAAATAAATAAATAAATAAATATTTCTATGAAAGACACGCTAACGTTTGTCGCGGGCAACGTAAATTGTGAAAACAGAAAAAGCTGAAAAAATATAGAAAAATTAATAAGAAGAGAGTATCTACGAATAGGCGAATGAATGAGTGAATGAATGTACGTATGAAGATAGAACAATAAGAAGAAGGGGAAGAAGAAGAAAGAAGGAAAAACGAAAAGAAAAAAAAAACAGTGGTGAAAATATAAGGGGTGTTGTTGGTTATATAGATATATATATATATAAGTAATATAATAAGGAGTTGAGAGGTTGGGAGCGAATTAGAGAGATAAAGAGAGAAAGAGAAGAAAAAAAAGAGAAAGAGAAAGTAATGGGGATGAAACGAAAGCAGAGGGGGAAAACAGCAAAAGAAGAAAAGAAAACGAAAACACGTCTGATTAAAGGAAGTGATGAATGAGTGGAAGCAATATAAATTGTAGATGCGTATATTTGTGAGGGCAGGTAAAACGTAAAGTTTCTTTCTTTATTATTATTATTTCTTTCCTTGAAAAAAAGACTTCAGAGAATTCGAATGAAACCGTTTCTGTGCTTCAGACTAGTCGAAAGTATTTTTTTTTCTACTTGTAAAAGAAAAGGGGGAAAAAGAAACAATGAAATAAAAAAAAGAATAAAGCAAGCAAACAAACAAGCAGAAGATAAAGAAAAGAGCGAGGGGATAAGGCACGGGGACAAAACACGTGAAAGAAAAGCGAGAAGGGAAATGAAGAAAAAAACTCAGCTCTGCGTAATCTAATTTAATTTAATGTATCACTCAAGATTCTACTTTTTTTCCTTGTCGTTAAAATAGAAAGAAAAGAAGAAGAAAGAAAGAAAGAAAAAGCACAGAGAGACCGTAAGAAAGAAAAGGAAAAAAAAAAGAGAAACCGTTAAAATTAGAAAGAAAAAAAATAAAAATAATGGAAAGAAAGTGAATAAAAGGATGAATAAGAGGAAGAGAAAACAGCAGTGTTTAATACGTAAAACTATCAGACGATATATATATCTATGTATTTGTACGAAAATAGAAAAAAGCGGTAACTTGAGCGAGACAGAGTGAGAGATAGAGAAAGGAAAAAGAAAAAAAAAGAAAAAATGACAAACGAAAGCGACGCGAAGAATGATGTTTGAAAGAAGAAGAATTAAAAATATATATATAAATTGATTGTTGGATGAGAAATAAAAAACACGGAACGAAACAGAAACGCGTACCTTAATTCTTTATGTCTCGCTATAAGGAGATTAAGGAAAAAAAACACAAACAAACAATCACACAGAGAGTTGAGTGATACTTCTTTTTAATGTATCTTTATTCTTTTCGTTTTTTTTTTCGTTCAATATTTTCTTTTGCTTGTTTGTCCTCTTTTTTTTTTTTAAACAAACTCTCAGTATTCCTCAATTATTCTGCTTTCTTTCTTCTTTAAGAAAACTTATAAGAACAAGAGAAAAAAAAAGCTAAAAAGAAAAGGTAGTGTGTTGTCTCGTTCCCAAAGTAAAAAAAAAAAAGGAAGAGAAAAAAATTTAACTCTGCAGCGAGAGGGAGAAATAAAAAGAAGAAAACACAGAAGAAGAAGAAGAAAAAAGGGAATTTTGTTTTCGTCTTTTTCCTCAAACAAACAACAACGAAAAAAAAAAACAGTAAAAAATAAAGAATGAATAGAGAAGAGGAGAGAAGAAAACAAAACACTAGAAAAAAAATATAACAAAAAGGTGAATGAAAAAACAAAAAAGAAAGATATATATCGCAAAGAGGAGGAAAAAAAACACTGACGGAACAAACGCAACTCACACAAGTACAACGTAATGTGTATCAAAAATGTATATCACCAATGAGGGATACTTAACGAATTAAAGAAAGATAATAAAAAAGTAAAATTTTAAAAAAATAAAATAAAAACAGTGCAAGAAAAACAATAAAAATAGAAGAAGAAGGAGAAGAAGTGATAGTGGCAATTATATAAACGCCGCTTATTCAAAAAAAAAAAAAAACAACACACAGACACAAAAACGAACCAAAAAATAATGGTACCTACGAAATGACAAAAACTATGAAATAAATAGTACGAATAAAAGGGAAATGAAAGAGGGAATATAGTGAGGAAAGAACACAAGACAACTGCTGCGAATTCAAAAAGAATAACGCCCACAAAAAGTTTAAAAAATAATAAAAAAACGCACAATGAAAATAAAATGACAAAATAACAGTTTTAAAGAGGAGTGGGGGGGGGGGGGAAGGAGAAACAAGAAACAATGGGAAAGGAAAGAAAAGCAATAACAACAACACAGATTTTTTTTTCAAAGTTTAAGTTCTGTTTTTTTTTTTCGTTACCTTAGGTTTCTACTTCTACCTGATATATATATACGTTTTTTTTTTCAAAGTTAAAAAAAACTGTTTTTGTTTTAAGAATGAATGATAATTCCTTTTTCTTTGTTTTCCCTAGAATTCTATACAACCACGTATATACGGGCTATTTTTGGAAGAAACGTTAGCGAAAAACAAACAAACAATCAAAAAGAAAAGGATAAAGCAACAAATATTAGCAGAGAGAGGGAGAGGGAGAGAGAGAAAGTTTTTTTTTTTTTAAAAAGAATCTGCAATTTTCTCCTCTTTCCTTTTCTTTTCTTTTGATTTTCTTTTTATTCTCTTTTGCTTCTGTGTTGAATATAGTAAATACCGGTTTCTCTTTAGATATGTTTTAGAAAAAAAGTGATTATAGTAATGAACGAATAAGAGAGAGAGAGAGAGAGAGAGAGGAGTTCTCAGAAAAAAAAAGTAATATTTATTCGTTCAAATCTCTTTTTTAATCTGTTTTTGTTTTTGTATTTGTTTCTATTTATTTGCTCTGGTTCGTTGCGTTCGCTTTTTCTTCCCTTTAAGTCTCCCTTTTATTCCGTTCTTTTATTCTTTTTCTTCTTTTTCTTCTTCTCTCTTCCTTTTTTTTTTTAAATTACCCAAGACAACTGAATTTGAGGTCCGTTATCTACACAGATAATAATAAAGAAAGAAAGATGAAAAAGAGGTTTAATAACAAGCACAAAAAATGAGAGCAAAAAAGAAGAAGAGGAAGAGGGAATGAAAAGAAAAAAATACAAAGATTAGAAATGTGCACGCAGGCACACACCGATACGCAAGAAAACAAATAATAAGTAATTCAAGTACAAAAACAGATTTTATTTTTACGTTTCTTTGAATTTTCAAAAGCCTGAGCCTTGGAAAACAACAACAACACAAATAAACGGCAGTAGAAACAATAGAAAAGTCGATACTTAAAAAACAACAACAACAGCAACAAAAGAATTTTAAAAAAAATTCAGAGAAGAGGAAGAGTCTGCGTGGTGCAATTAGCAAGCGACAACTAGTGAAGAGGGAAGAAAAAAAAGAGCAGAAAAAAAAGAAAAAAAAAAAGAGAAAAAACACACTCGGTAGGAGACGAAAAAATCCTTTTTCTTTTTGATTCTTTCAAATATCTTTTTGAAAATATATCAATAAGAATTGTAATTTCTCTTTCTTTTTGCCTTTTTTTGTTTCTCTTTTACGATATAAGTTGTTTTTATGTGTAGAGAAAGAAAACAACAACAACAACAACTAAATAAAGCAAAAGGAATGCAGAGTTAGATTTAAACAAGAAAATAGAAATAATAATAAAAAAAGAAGGAGAGACAACAAAACAAAAACGAAAATGATAAAAACGTCAGAGAATGAGCTGAAACTGAAAGGAGGATGAATATATATAAATATAAAGAAAACTCTTACGAGAGTAAGAGAGTAGGAGTACGCGTTTTATATTTTAGTATTATTTATTTATTTGCTTGTTTCTTTTGTTTGCTTCTTTTGTTTGTTTGTTTATTCTCTTTGCTTTTTTTAAAGTGAATAAATAAACTAATTACGAAGGATTGTGCGTAGTTGACCAAAAAAAGGAAATAAAAAACAACAAACAAACAAACAAAAATGAAAACTAAAAGAGGAGAAAAGAATTTGGGATAAATGGGGGAAAAAAGGAAGAGAACTCCTAGAATTAAAAGAGATAAAGAGATAGAGACAAAGTGAAACGTAATAAAGATATTGTTTCCTACTATAATGAAAGATCGCGAAGGAAGGAACAAAAAATTAAGAGAGAAGTGGAAGTAATAATAAATAATAGTAAATAATGAAAAGAAAAAAATGTAATAATGAGAAGAAGAATACCAAATGGGGTCAAAGAGAAAAATAGACAAAAACACAAAGAAATACAAAAATATTAGTAAAAAAAAAACACACGATAAAATCAAAAAGGAAAAGAAGTAAAAGAAACGTGCGTAGTAATGATGTTTTCTTTCCTTATTCCTTTCTTTTAAAAAAACTTTTGTTCTTAAAATCTATTTTTTTTTGACTTCCTTTGGTGATGCCTTTCTTCGTCCACTCTCTTCACAACCTTTTCCGTATATTTCTTTTATTATTATTATTACTCCCTCTACTTTGTTTCCCCCAGTCTTATACAATCACTGTCGTTCACACACAAACACTAATGAATGAATGAATGAATGAATGAATGGATAGATAGATAGATAGAAAAACAAATAAGACTTTGTATTTGTTTTGAGAAAAGAGGGTATCGTACTATAGAAAAAAATACAATGGAGAATAATAATAATGATAAATAAAGAAAGGATTGAAGGATTGAAGGAATGAATGCAAGGAAAGAAAAGTGAAAGAGAGAGAGAGAGAAAAAGAAAGAGAGATAGTAATCATTACATACAATAACAAAACACACATACAAATCACATCTGAACTATGAAAGTGCTGAAAGTTTACAAGGCGCTGTCACCAAGAGCATAATAATAATAATAATAATAATAATAATAATAATAATACACATCAATAACATCTAGTACAAAGACACACACACACACACATACACTTCAAAAAAAAAAGAGAAACATACGAAGCAACATTTTTATTTTTCTTTTTTCATTGTTTTAGTTTTTCGAACACGCGATAAATTCCCTTTAAAGGAGCAAAAAAGAAATAAAGAAAGAGGGAAAAAATAAGCAGATCTGTGAAGATAAAAAAAAGTAATAAAGCAAAAAACAAACGCAGAAAACACACATACTTACTGAACTTTTTTTTTTTAAAAAAGCAATTCAAACCTCTTTTTTTTATATATTATTATTTCGGAATTTTGTACTTTGGCACGAATCCATCGTGGAATTTCTTCCGCTGATAGTTAAAATTCGAAACTCCGCCCTTTTTCGGAGAAAAGAATTTCTTCTTTTCGTATTTTTGTTTTTCCGCCGCGTTTATTTCGTCATTCCGGTTGTGTGTGTATCCGCGTCGCACCTCCGCATGTTCCGGACGGCGCCGCTTTTGATAATAACTGTTTAATTTACCCAAATTATTATTATTACTATTATGTGCACCGCCGTTGTCGGCACTGAATTCATTCAAATTGTAATGGTCGTACTCTGGAGCTTTCAGACCACTCACTAGATTATTATTATTATTATTATTATTATTATTATTATTAGTGAAAAAATCGCTAGAGAAATGATATGCCTTCTGCTTTTGGTTGTGATAGTTTTCCTCGTCCACATATGTGGCGCTACTTCCCTCCGACCAATAGAGTTTTTCTTCCGTGCACTCGACTGAATTAAAGGTGTAACTATTGCTATTATCATTATTCTTATTATCATTATTATTATTATTGTTACTATTATTGTCATTAGTGTTTACACTATTCAAATGAGAATCTGCACTCTCTGCTTCCGTATTATTTTCAGAATAATTATTGTCTAAATGACTATTGTTGGCGCTATTTTCCTCAGTTTTCTTCTCCTGCTGCTGTTCTTCCCAATTAGCACTATAATTGTCATCATTATTATTACTATTACTATTGTTACTTGTGATTCCTCTTCTCATGAATGCGTTTTCAGGTGCATTTATAACTCTCTGCGAAATTTCGCGATAGCGACTTTCGTCGCGACTCAATTTCTGAATCATTCGCTGTGTAGCGAAGACGGCTGAGCGGCGGGGGAGCAGCATCTCTGAAGTGAAGAAATTCATTCCGGCCGCTTCGCTTTGCTGCTTATTATTATTATTATTATTATTATTAGAGGTAGTAGTAGTAGTATTACCATTGCTATTGTTATTATGGTGATGGTGATGCTGTCTACCACTCTCTCCCCACCACTGCTTTTGTTTTTGCTGATCATTTTGTTGTTGTTGTTTTTGTCTCTCTTGACTCTCCTTATGTCGGCGAATGTAACTCTCACACTTTTCGAGTTGTTTTTCATAGAGAAAACGCACCTGTTTACAACTCTCCGCGCACGTGATGGCTGTTAAATAAACGAGAGGCATCTTACTCTTTCCGACGTTTCCCCCAAAGTAATAGTGCAAGTACTGCTGCTGCTCTTTATGTTTTCTCTTTTCATACGCGAGTGCGAGTGCGTGTGTTTTCTCCGCCACACGCAGGCACGCCACGTAGTCTTTAGTTTGATAGTAGGAAAAGGAGAGATTAAGCAGTTGGTGTATCATGTGGATGGAAACATTATTACTATCACTATTCTGTATTGGAAAGTTTAGTAAACTGTCCAACAACGCCTCCTCTTCCTCTCTTTCTTCCTCATCTTGTTGTTGTGGGCTCCCGTGACTGTTGTTTTCGGTGCCGTCGGGGGACTCCTCCATTGTCTTTAGAAAAGGGCTGATACTATTATTATTATTACTACTACTTTTATGATTTAAATGGCGCGATGGTGTGTTGTGTCGGTTGGCGTCTGTCAGTTTTTTAATATTTTCCATCACATGTCTTCTTGTTTCCCTCGGGTCCTCCAAATTAATGTAAAAGTGAAAACTCTTACATCGTTTGGAATGATACATAGCAGAAGCAACAGAACTAATATATTATTATTATTCTAATATTATTATTATGAATACTAATCTGGGAGGTGTTTGTAAAATGAAGGGTGGCGGCGTTTCTCCTTGCGATGGTAAGGATTCCCTCTGCTTGATAATAAGTTGGCGGGGGAGGAGAGAAGAGAGCGGAAATGTTTCAATTGCTGTTGGACGAGACCACATTATTTATTTCTTTTTTTAAAAAAGGATAAAAAGAAAGAAAGAAAGTATAGATGATAAAAAGATGTAATGATAATAGCCTGTTTTTACTTTTAGTTTTAATTCGTAGTCATGTTCTGTTAGTTGTTTTTTTTTCTTACTTCCCTTAAAGAGAAAAGTGTTTTCCCTCTCAACACTTGACGTTGGACTGCTCTGACGTTTAAAGATTGAGAAATAGAGGATTTTTTTTTTGTTTATTTGCCAGTAAAAATTTCCAGAAGGGGAGAGTAGGAGAAGGAGAGGAAAAAAGAGGAAAAAAAAGGAGCGTAGTGGATGCATAATAGACAACACACGAGAGGTAATTATCACATGTGCAATATTAATAACGTAAGAAAAAAATTCTTCATTTCAGTGTGTGCGTGTGAGATATACATATAAATCTCTGAAAAAACAATATCGGTATTTATAAGAGACAAAGCGGTTTTTTTCCGTCCTAGACGGCATTTTACGCATTCTTTTTCTTCTTTTATTTTCTCTTCATTTTATTTTTATTGTTGTTACACGGTTGTTTAAAAAGAGCTGAAAAGGTTACAGCAAGTGGATGTGGTTGGAAGACGAAGAAAAAAATAAAAAGAAGTTAAGCGCAATTAGTTAAAATCAGCAAAAAAAAATAAATTAGGAGAAGCAGATACGATCAGCCATCAGAGGAGAAAACACCGTATAACCTTCAGAGTACGCAAGTATTGTATGCCGGAGATCCGGAAAAATCTCCGAAAATTATTATTATCATCATTATTCTTATTGTTTATCAGGCGGAGCCGTTCTCCTCCCCCTCTGCCTCTGGGAACGCCAGCCGAAGCTTTTTTCCCGTGGGAAGTGTGGGGAGGGGAAAAGCAAATGCCAACTTTCAAAAAAAGAAAGAACAAGAGCGGGGCAATGGTGACGATGGCAATAAGAATAGCCGCCGAGAAAAACACCAAAAACGTGAAGAGAAAGAAAAAGCGCAAATCCGCATCGATTGATTGACGAGAGAGCAAGAGAGAGAGAGCGAGAGTGAATCATAATAATCATAATAATAACAATAATGTTGATCGTAAAGCACTGGCACTCGCCGCGCGCAGAGAGAGAGAGAGAGAGAGACAAACATAAAGAGCGAATGATAATCATAACCATAACAATAATGACAGTTGTAAAGCACCCTGCGCCGCCTGCGCCCCCGGCGCACGCCCCCCCCCCCCCCCCTCAGGTGGAGGCTCCGAAGACCTCCGGGAGCCTCTCAATAGTGTACCGGTGCCGCGCGATATACATGATGGGGACCCCGGGAATGGCGCGCAGGCGACGCTTCAGCTCCGCGTCGCACGTGGCGACAATATATATGCGGTGCCGCCGCACCGTCTCTACCACGCAGTCGTCCGCGTACCGGTGATCGCACGCCAGCCGCCGCACCCGCGGGTCCCGCGCCAGCCGTAGCGCTAAACGAAACTTCTTCCCGAGCCCTTCCAGCTCCGCCGCAACACAGGAGCACACACACGGCACGACCTTCGCCAGCAGACAGTCCATGAGACCCTGAATGATGTCTATTTTATTCTGCAGAGAGAAGTTGATAAAGTTGGTGTCGAGCCACACGTGATACGGCGGCTTGATGGCGTTGTTGTAGGAGAGAAACTGCGACGCCGCGATGGCTTTGTTTTCCTCCGTCACCCGCGACCGTTGGAAGGCAATCGCGGCGACGTCTTTCTTTAGTTTTTCGTTAAATCGCGTGTCAGGTTTGATGTGGTGACTCTCCGCCTCGCGCTTTTTCTTGAGGGAGAGCGACTTTTCCTTCATCATCATTTTTTTAATGGCGTGGTCCGCCTTGTTCTTGGCTTTGCCCATCGCTCCTTCTTCTTCTTCTTCTAGTTTTTATTTATTTATTTATTTACTATTATTGATGTTTTGACGTTTATGATTATTGAATTAAATATGTATCTTTTTTCCCGCTTAATGTTGTGACTTTAAAAAAATATTAGAAGGGTGTGAAAAAAAGAGAGCGAGAAAGAATTCCTTGCTGTAGGGTGTTGAAGTTACTTTATTTAGTAAGCTGATTAGTGGATTAAAAGTTAAAACAAAAGTAAAGAGAGAGAGAGAGAGAGAGAGAGAGAGAGAGAGAGATTAACAATGGACATCATAGTGCATATTTTTATTATTATTGCAAACAGCAATACACAATAATAATGTTAACACTCGAGAAAAAGGAGCGAACGCGTATTCCTTTCCTTCATACAGATTCTTGTTGCCATATTCAAAAATGTGTACAACAAATTTATGAAGAGAGCAATCACTTCATTTTTTCAACACAGCATTTTTCAAGTGATGCGTTTATTTTTTTCTGTTTTTCTTCTTCAAATACGACGAATACCTTTTTTTTCTGTTTTTTTTTTTTTTTTTTTGATCGGTGCGAGTGTGTGTGTGTGTGAGTACTGAATGATATTCTGTAAGCAATAGAATTGTATTGTGTGTGCGTGTGCGTGTGTAACAAAAGTGAGTGTTGTAAGCAAAAAGTAGAAAGTTTTTTTTTTTTTGTGGGTTGAAGATTTTGAATGATAGGAAGAAGATAAAGAGAGAGAGAAGGGCAGTTGTAAAGAGAAGGGAAATAGAAAGAAAGAGTCGATAAGTAGACCATCCGCAATAATAATAATAATAATAATAATAATAACACTAAAAGGTGAATCGATGGAAAAGAAGGAAAGACATATGTAAGTCGAAGATTCATTGTCGGAAATAGAGGAAAAAAAGGGTCAACCTTTTCCGAATGTTTTGAGTGTTCCCGCATCTTATTTTTATTGTTTCAGAAAAGGGGCGCATCGCTGCCTCTCGTTATTATGTGTTCTCCGCGAAACTACTCGGCATTATCCTATTATTATTCATTATTCATTATTTATTGAATTAATTACTTAAAAAATTAATTATTAATTATGAATAATTAAAATTTATTCCTATCTTATTATTATTATTATTATTATTATTATTATTATTATTATTATTCATTATTTATTTACTGAATTAAATAATTATTATTAATAATGATTTCTATTCCTTCTCCTTCTCAAAGCCGTCGGGTGTCTGCAGATCGTCGCGTTTGTAGTTCTCCTCCCACACCGCCGTGACCTGATTCATGCGCTGCCGCAGCCACCGCTCACGCAGGTCCGCGCGGTGCTGCCGCGCCGGCACAAACTCCGTCTCGGGAATACCAAAACTCGAGATATCGGTCGGTGTCATTAAGCCGCGCTCCATGCGACACTCGAGGTACGCGCGCGTCTCGTCCCTGCAGCGCGGCGTCAGATAGTCGTTGGCGCGCAGACACGTGTAATAGCTGGCAATCGCGTCGGCGCACTCGCGGTGGTGGTCGAGGGGGAAGGCGCCCAAGTCCGGGGCTTTCGCTGCCGCACGCGTCGGGCTGCTCGTCACGCCGTTTGACATTATATATATATAGTGAGATATATATATATATAGAGAGAGAGAGAGAGAGAGGGATAGAGGGGGAGGTAGGTGTGTGTTTACTTATATATATATATAGAGAGAGAGAGAGGGGGGGGGGTGAGGGTGTGCTACTTTTAATGATATAGATGGTGTGCTGTAAGTAGCGGGTGTTGTTAAGGATATAGGGTGTGCTTACCTGTATATATAGAGCGAGAGGGGGGGGGGGCGGTGGGTGTGGTGGTGAGCGTGTGTGTTGGTGTGCTTAGTATAGTGTGTGTGTGTGTGTGTACTTGATAGTTGGATTTGAAGTTTGAACACAGCAAGTGGAATAGATCTCTGCGTGCTTTTTTTTTTTGGCTTCGAAAAAAAAAAGGAAAGTGCATACGAGTATTAACAGTAAAGGCATCAGATTCAAACGATACACTAAATCACACTCAAATAATAGTGTTTTAGGAAAGAAGCAAAGCAAAAAGAGAAAAAAAAGGAATAAAGAAGAACACAGTTAATTGAAACACGTCATACTTACCAAGTATTTCTATTTGTATTTGTATTCTGAAGTAGCATAGCAGGATAACTATTAACATGTAGTCGTATAGATAGAAACAGCAGAGAGAAAAAAAGTGTGTGTGTGTGTGTGTAACGAATGAAAGAACAATCAAAAAAAAATGGGGAGAGGGGAGAAAGAGAAAGAGAGAGAGAGAAAGAAAATAGAAAACACATGCGAAGGAGAGGTAAAAAACAGCAAAACACAAAACAGAAACAGCCGCCGACGCAATATTGATAGTAAAATAACAAATAAATAAATAATAAATAAATAAATATATTAATCTCCCCCTGCATGCGGGTCGGGCCTGGCGGCGAGGGCGATTATAATGTCTAACGGAACTCTCCAGCCGTCGGAAGGGCCTCTGGGAAATGAAACGCCAATTGTATCGAATGTATTCGCCTCATCCTCTTGCGAGGTGTCATTATTATTATTATTATTATTATTATTATTGCTACTGTTATTATTATTATTATTATTATTATTATTATTATTATTATCATTATTATTATTTCCTGTTGCTTCAGTGCTGTTTGTTATCTCCGCCTCGCCACTATACATTTCCCTCCCACTTGTCAAATAGTTTCCCCTCCGCTGCGCTAAGCGGCGCTGCTGATGCGTTTGTATTTCCTTTGCCTGCGGAGTTAGAGGGTCGGGGGATCGACAGACGCTATTACTATTACTATTATTATTATTATTATTATTATTATTATTATTATTATTATTATTATGATTATTATGATTATGATTATTATTATTACTATTACTATTATTCTTTTCGTTATTATGACTATTATTAGTGAAAACGTTGCTGTTATTACTATTACTGTAATTACCATCCGCAACATGGTTGACGTTGCCATCAAAGTGTTCAGTTTCATATTTTTTATTATTACTCTGATTGCCATTTGGCTTGTTATTATTGCTGTTGTTATTTCCAAATTCACTTTTAACCCTAAAAAGAGTTTTCACAGAATTATTGTTATTTTCGGCAGTTCCGTCCTCTCCTTTTTCTTCCTCTTCAATAATATTAAAATAATTCCGATGATCATTAATATTATTATTATTATTATTATTATTATTATTGTTATTGCTATTGTTATTTTCGCCAGTATAATGAGTATCGCTGTGTTGTTGAAATCTCTGACGTAGCGGGTCGTAGTCTTTAAAAGGTGTAATACTCACAAAATTGGAATTATTATTATTATTAATATTATTAATATTGTTATTAGTATTGCCAGTGAGATTGCTGATGTCATTATTAATGTTCCTTTCATTATTATTATTATTATTTGTTTCCCTCTCTTTTGACTGTTGTGGAGTGTGGAAAGAATCGTTATGAATATGAGTATTATTATTGTTACGATTACTATTTATTTCCTTTTGATTTCCGTTTGTTTTATTATTATTTGCATTATTATCTTCAGAATCCGAAATTCTTCTTCTCTTTTCCGTATTTCTTTCCTTTTCATTTATTGATTTTCGCCCCACTTCTCCCCTTTGCTTTTGTTGCGTTTCCGTTGCCATCTACTGCTGTTTTGGCATTTTTTAACGAACGCGAGACGTACGTAGAGATGTAATAGTAGTAAAAGAACAAATCTGCCTGCTCCCGTATGTAGCGCTCGCAGGTAACATTATACCCTACAAGTAGCAGCGGAGTTATTTCACAACTATTATTATTATTATTGTTATTATTGTTAAAATTATTAAAACTGGAAAATGAGGAAGTTTTAGGAAATACAGACTTGACTGCGTGTGCGGCGGGAAACATGAAAAAAGGTTCGGAGAAGACAATACACTCATTTACTTTTAGATAGCGTTTCAAATTGTAATTTTTGCTACTATTATTATTTTTACTATTACTATTGTTAGAAGTGCTGCTACGCATAGAGTGGTAGTTATTATAATTGTTATAAAAATTGTTATTGCTATTATGATTATTATTATTATTATTATTATTATTATTATTATTTACGTCCGAAAAATTTGCTTTTGAAAGACAAATGAGAATGGTTTTCCCTCTCAATTTTTGATTATGATTATTATGATTATTATTATTTTGCTTTTTATTTTCGTTTTGAAAACTGTCGTGGCAATTTTCCAGTCGTCGGGAGGTGTAAATCATTTCCGCCTCTACATAAACAAGAGAGAAAGAAGAGCGAATATTCTTTACTTTTGCCATTCCATCAATTCCTGGGACGTTATTATTATTACTAAAGTTATTATTCTTTTTATTATTATTAATATTATCATTATGAATAATACTATCATGATCATCATGAGAAATTCCTTCATTTTCATTTTCATTTTCATTCTCTTTTTCGTTTTCACGATTTTCTTGACTGTTATTTGCTTCATTAGATGACCGAAATTCAATTTTTAAATAATTAAACATAATATTAAAGTAACCGTCCACAGGCGACGCAGGAAGAACACATTCATTATTATTATTATTATTTTCTAAAAATACAGAGTTGTTGGAAGCAGCCAAGTCTAAGAAATAAAGCAGAGTAAAAATATTAATTTTCCAACCTTTTAAACACTGACGGAAATACTCAC
Source organism: Kentomonas sorsogonicus (assembly GCA_030347455.1). Classification (NCBI taxonomy): domain Eukaryota; phylum Euglenozoa; class Kinetoplastea; order Trypanosomatida; family Trypanosomatidae; genus Kentomonas; species Kentomonas sorsogonicus. Next base: position 432,871 of record JAQOSZ010000025.1, on the reverse strand, counting down.
ACACACGTAACGACACCAAACTATTATTATTATTATTATTATTATTATTATTATTTTTGGAATTATTATTATTATTTGTATTAATTCGTCGGAAGAAATCACCTAATACATTTAAACTTAAAGACTTATTATTATTATTGTTATTATTATTATTATTATTGTTATTATTATTATTATTATGGTTATTATTATTACTATTAATAATAATATTATTAGTATTTATGTTTAGAAAATAGCTATCAGAGTATATAGGAACAGAGAAGAGTTTCTTTGAAATTTTATTTTCGTTCTGACGGACTTTTTCCAAATTAATGCAAATTCCGTTAAAAAGCGAATAATCATTGAATTATTAATTGTTATTATTAATATTAATATTGTTAAAAAATTGCTTCCATTGTCTGATAGATTTGAAGAAAGAAAAAGAAAACTCTTCTTCTCTATTATTATATTATTAACATTATTAGTATTATTAATATTATTAGTCGCGGGGGTATACGTAGCAAATGTAATAAAGGAGGGAATACCTAATTTAGACAGAAACATATTTTCATTATTATTATTATTTCCAGCGTTTGTCAGCTGATAAATAAAGTGAGACAATAGTTTATTATTATTATTATTATTATTATTATTATTATTGTTAGAGTAGTCAAAGAAAGAAGTGCAAATATTAAAATAAGAGGCAAATTGAGAAGTGGAAAGAAATAGAGAGAGATATAAAAATAAACTATCAATGATAAAAGAAGATTCATCAGAATTGTTTGCGTTAGAATTATTATTATTATTATTATTATTATTTTTGGGATTTCATTGCTTGCGTAGGGAGTTTGTCCACTTTTCCGTAAATCTCCGATTTTATTATAAAAAACCTCTGGGGAATTTCCCCCTTTAACATTATGGGAAAATAATTTCTCAGAATTTCTAAATGTCTTCCGTTCTATTTCTTCCTCTTCTTCTATTAATAGATCCTGTACGGTTTTCCTTCGCTTATTATTATTATTATTATTATTATTATTATTCAAATTATTATTATTATTATTTTCTTCTTCTTCATTATCGCTATTTTCCCCGAGTAAAGATTCCAAAACACTCCTTTTTCTTTTTCTTGATGCTTTATTATTATTATTATTATTATTATTATTATTATTATTATTATTAATTGTTGTTCCTGCCAGTTTCCTCCTTTTCCTCTGAATTTTCTCTATTGTTAAATAAAAGCTCTTCAAATTTCTGCGCTCGAGAAGAAAAGGCGGAAGATTTACTTTTATTTTCACTTTTCTCTTCATTTTTATTACCCAAATGAATATTTTCTTCATTGTTTTCATCACTGAAATCGGAAATAGATTCTATTATTTCAATCGCATTATTATTATTATTCTTATTCTTATTATTGCTATTACTCCTAAATTCTTCCTCTTCTTCTTCCTCTCTTACTGGTAATAATTTACGAAGGCGGGCAATTTCGGAAGATTTACTATTATTCGTACTATTATTATCATTAATAGTATTGTTTAATTTATTATTATTATTATTATTATTATTATTATTGATTATTATTATTATTATTAGTATTCCTGATTTTTTGTTTTCAATTTCTGCATCACGTCAAACATGGTATGTTTTTTGCGAGTTTCGCTGGTAAGGGCTGCGGGAACACAGACAGAGAGCAATCCTACATTACTATTACTACTATCATTATAAATATTTTGATTTTGTTTTTGAGATTTCTGTAAATATTTGGAGTGAATATCGGAATGATTTATTTTATATGACACTATTTCGTCATCTTCTTCGCTGCTTCCACCTTCGAAATTATTATTCCTATTATTATTATTATTTCTATTATTATTCCTATTATTATTATTATTATTATTATGATATCCGAACATGTTGTTGGAAAAACTCACTCCTTTGACTCTTTTGATTGTTTTTCTCCCTTTTTTTTTTCCTTTGTGGAGTATTTTCCAGATGAAAGTAATATTCACTATTTTTATTCTGATTTTATTCTGATTTTATTATTATTATTATTATTTTTTTTTGTTTGAAATAAATAGAATGGTGTGAAGAGGTCTTTGGTACGTTATGTTATTATTTCTTTGGGAGAGGGAAAAAAGTGAAAAAATAAAGAGAGAAAAATCTATAAATGTGAAGAGTTCTATACGTATTGTGAAGGATGAGAGGAAAAAAAAGGAAGTAAAAAAATGGAAAATAAAATAAGAAAATGAGAAATAAATGAGGTCTCTCTGTATGGGTGTTAAATAGGTGTGTGTGTGTGTGTGTGTGTGTGTGTGTGTGTGTGTGTGTATGTGACTGTATGAATGAATAGGAATGCTAGTGAAAGTAAAAAAGGACAATTAAAAAAAAATGTTCCAAATAATTGCCGCTGATATGATATTAGAGTTTTTTTTTTAAAATTTGGAATAAGGAAACAGTAAAGAGGAAAGAGAGAGAGGGGGGATGAACACACAGGTAAAACTCATATTAAAAAAAAAATAACACACATAAATCACATAAATGTAAAGAACAACAACAACAACAACAGTACTCATAATAATAATATAAGTAAATAAATAAATAGATCAGTATAGATGTAGTTCCCGGAGGCAAGTAGACATCATATAATGACAAATACATACAGAGAAGTGAAGAGCGGAAAAAAACATCTGTTTTTCTTTCTTGGAGAATTCGGGGGAAAAAACAACAACAACAACAAAAGAATGACTCTTCTTTTTTCTGAATTTCCTTTTTCTATTTCATTCTGTCATGTATTCTATTTGTAATAAGGAACAGCAAAAAAAACAATGAACATTCCAAAATATATATAAAAAAGTTCATCTATAACAGAAAATAATGAATCTATATAACAAAACAAACAACAGCTAAATAACTGTCGTTTATAATAATAATAATAATAATAATAATAGCAAAAAAAAATGTAATAAAAATAAAATAAAGAAACAAAAACAAAAAATTACTCATTTCTTCTCTCAAACTCTTCCAACTGTCTGTGGGCAAATTCCCTAATAACATTTTGCTTTGCCAAAACGTAAGAAATATTATTATTATTATTATTGTTATTATTATTTGAAGTGTTTTCACTCGTTATGTTTTCTCCTTTACCTTTTCCTTCCGCCACCATAGACATATAATAATTATCATAATTAAAAGGCGTCCCACTTATTATTCGGTCTATTATTTCCTTTTCTTGACTTTCGCCTATTTTTCGCAGCTCGCTCATTGTTAAATTATTATTGTTATTAGTAACGACCAACACTAGTGCTGCTACTCCTACTGTTGCTAAGACTTTCTTTACTTTTGTTTCTCCTGTGTTTTCGATTGTTTTTATTATTATTGTCTTCCGAATTTATGTGTTTTTTATACCACTTTTCCCACGAGGCAATTTTCTGTTTATTTTGATCATTTTCGTTAATTAATTTCCGATTTAATTCCTCCAATCCTTTTATTATTGTCAAAAGTTGTTGGCGGTTAAGGGTCGAGTTATCTGCCGCATTATTATTATTATTATTATTATTATTATTATTATTATTTTCGAAATTAGTATTATTATTATTCAGTTGAGAATTGTCGGTTGCTGGAAGAGGGATAAGAGGAATGGAAGGAATGACATTATTATTATTATTATTATGATTATTATTGGTGGCAATATCACTTGCGTTTTGATAAAGTGCATTATTATTATTATTATTCATGCCATTATCATTTATATTATTATTATTCATATAATTATTACTATTGTTTTGATTTCTTGCCAAGTCGGCGTTTATTTTCTTCAGTATAATAACATCATTTTGGCTTTCAATTAATTTCTGAGTCAATAAAAGAAGCGCTTTGCTTTTTTTGTTGTGACCACTTTCACTTTCACTATTGTTATTATTATTATTATTAAAATTATTATTATTATTGCCGTAAAGAAAACGGGAAGAAGGAGCGGAATAACTTCTCACATTATTTCTCTTTGGAATTCTTATATTATTATTATTATTATTAAAATTAAAAGTTCCACTTATTTTTCTGTTGTAATTACGAGCGAAGCGGCTGGAAACTGGATATTTCCCCCTATTATTACTATTACTATTACTATTATTATTATTATTATTATTATTATTATTATTATTATTATTATTATTATTATTATTATTATTATTAATATAATTATTATTATTGTCAAGTTGCTTATTTTTTTCTTCCAACTCATCGATAATATTCACCGCTTGTAAAATACATTCATTTTTCTCCTGAATTGCCTGATTTAATATTTCTACCTCTGAAAGGAACGAATTTGGGGAATTTAGAGGGAAGTTATTATTATTATTATTATTATTATTATTATTTACATTGTTACCATTCTGGAAACTATTCCCATTTTGCAAATTGACATTATTATTATTATTATTATTATTATTATTATTATCATTATTATTATTATTGCTGTAAAAATAACGAAAAGTGTCATCTGTTGGAGTGACACCTGCGAGGCTTTGATTTCTACTAACATTCATATTATTGCAATTATAATTATGAAGTAAAACTTCAGAAATCTTCCGATTTGCCGCGGGAAAACTCTCACCATTATTATTATTATTATTATTATTATATTATTATTGTTATTATTATCACTATTACTATTTAATTCGTATAAATGGGTATAGCGATTGTCATTATTAACACCACTCACCACCGGTGCTTTTTTTACAAGGAGAAAATTGTCGGAAAAATCAACAGTGGCATTTCTATTTAATTTATTATTATTATTATTATTATTTCTATTTTTCGGCATTCCGTTGTGAATCGTTCTTCCAAACGCCACTTGATAGGAATTACTATTATTGTTATTATTATTATTATTATTACTATTATTTCTTTTGAGTTTAGGGGAATATTTTGCTTTAGCATTTGCAATTCCTTCTGAAGAACGAATACCTGAGACTTCAAATTTTTCTTTTCAACATCATCTGTTTTATTATTATTATTACTATTATTATTATTATTTGAATCAGGGAATATTTGTGTGCTGTTAAATTGACGGTACATTTTTTTTTTTTAAATTTCTAACTTCAATCGAGTAAAAGTAATTCTATTTTTTTTTTCCAAACTTGTAAAAATTCCTGTTGTATGGATGTAATTATTATGAGTAACAAGGAAAGGAAATAATAATGCTAAATATATAATAGTAAAAGGAGTCTATGAAAGATGAGAATCTTTTTCTAATGATTTTTTTCTTTTCAATTGTGTTGAAGAAAACAGAGAAGAGAGAGAGAGAGAGAGGTTTCTCTGTATGTGTATTGATTTCTATATATTTTTTTTTGCTCTTGGTGTTTACCCCTTTTTTGAAATTAAATGAATAAGAAGGAGAGAGAAAGAAAGAGAAAGAAAGCTTTTTTCATTGACTTTACATATGCATAACGATTCATTCATTCATTCATTTTTTTTTTAAAATGTCAATTCTCTCTTTTTATTCATTTCTTTTTATTCTGTTCCTTTTCCTTTCTTCAGAAATTGGAGGACAAAATCGAATGAAATGAAGAAAAACAGCACTCCAAAAAAAGATAAAACCAGTCAAAGTGATTAAAGTATACGCAGTATTTACACACCCACGCACAAACACATATACATATACGCATATACACACATACATATATTCTTTCTGTAGAGAATAGAATGGTATTTGCAAAGAAAAAAATCGAATAAAGAGAAAAAACAAAGAATATCAATGCAAAAGAGAAAAAAAACGGAAAAAATAAATAAAGTGCAATTGATCGGTTTCGGGTGAGAGGAAGGCAGATAAAGAGAAAGAGAAAGAAGGAATGATCAATAACAAGAAATGTAATCTCTTAGGAGAGGAGAGAAATAGAAACACACAAATAGAAGAGAATAGATTAAAAAAAAAAACAAGACTCTGCTTTTTCTTTAAATAAAAATTCTCCTTTTCATTTGTGAGTATACTTCGCATTTCTAAATAAAAATAGTATATTCCATACTTTTATTATTATTATTATTATTAATGCGGATACATTCTCTCTTTATTTTTTTTTTTGTCTTCTCATCCATGATTGTGAAGAATATTTTTCCTCTTCCTTTTGTTTTCTTCCTTCCGTTTTGTCTCTTTTTGTTTGTACCGCTTTCCCCTTTTTTTCTCTCAGATCTATAAATATTATAAGAGTAAAAGTGGAAATTTTAAATGAAGAAAACAAAACAAAACATGAAATGAACTATGATTGGAATTTAGAGATGCGATTGTAGAAAGTAACGGATAAAAATAATAAAAAATAAAAGAAGCGATACAGGTTCAGAAAAGTTGATAAATGAAAGTGAAACAAATGGAAGAGAGCTGTAAATGGTGAAACAGTTGATTAATGTTTTTTTTTTTGGAATTTAAATTCACTATGAAGGTACGAATTACGTTTTTTCTTTCTTTTTTCTCTGACTTTTTTTTTTGGTTTTGTGATTATGCGATGGTAAAACAGTTTTCAGAATAAAAATAATAAATAATAAAGAGATATGAAATAAAAACCACAGTGTGCAAAAAAAAAGTAGAAGAAGAAGAAAAGGAGGAAATCTTAACTTCTTTCTTTCTTATATTGTTTTTCTAATCTTTAAAGCTCATCGTCATAGTTGGCAGCGGCTGCGGCGCCGGCAGATTTCTTCTCCTCGCCACTCTTTTTGCTGGCGGAAGACTTCTTTTCCTCTTCTTCGGCATTATTATTATTATTATTATTATTTTCATTATTATTATCGCTGGCGGCAGCGCTCTTCTTCTCGGCAGCCTCCGACGCTGGTTTGCTGGAGGACTTTTCACTCTTCTTTTCCTCCTCATTTTCATTATTGTTATTAGAGTGGTTGGATTTAGGGCTCTCACGCTTGCTGCTGCTGCTGCCACTGCTCTTGCTCTTCTTTTCTTCCTTTTCCTTCTCCTCTTCATTATTATTATTTTCATTATTATTATTGGACTTGGGAGTGTCCAATTCCTCCAAGTCATTTGCCTCCGCCACCGCCGGCGGCGCCGCACGCTCGGCATTTCCATCTGCTTCTTCATTATTATTATTATTATCGCCAGATTTGGGAGTCTCCAGCTCTTCATACTTATCCTTCACCTCTTCCTCTTCCTCCTTCTTTTCTCCTTCTTCATTTTCATTTTCATTATTATTATTATTATTGTTATTTTCAGTTTCCTCCGCCGCCTCTGGTGAGGAGGCAGCAGCATCAGCAGACGAAGAGAGAAGGAAGGTCTGAATGCGGGCGGCGCTGCCGGCGGCCCTCTCATTATACTGAGAGAGAGCCATCTTATACTCGTCGCGTGCGAGAGTTAGGGCGTGGCGGAGCTCCTGCTCATTGATAGCTTCGGAATTATTATTATTATTATTTTCATTATTTTCGGAATTATTCATGTTGGAAATGATCTGTTGCTTCTCTTCCTCCGTCAGCTGGAAAATAGTGTCTTTGCCGTCTGCGGTCAGTTCAGAGGGGCGGAGGCGGTGAATGTACTTTTCTTCTTCTTCCTCTTCTCCCTCCTTGTTATTGTTATTGTTGTTTTCATTTTCATTATTATCATTGTTGTTATCGTTGTGTTCGGAAGCGGCGGCTGCGGGGGAAGACTTCTTCTCTTCTTCTTCATTATTATTATTATTATCGCCAGATTTGGGAGTCTCCAGCTCTTCATACTTATCCTTCACCTCAGCCTCTTCCTCCTTCTTTCCTTCTCCTTCATTATTATTATTATTATTATTATTTTTGTCGTCGGAGATCTTTTCAACAAAAACGCGATAGGCGTCAAGACGTTTGCGGGCGTTTTCTTTATTATTATACAATTCTTCAATCTCACTCGCGTCAAACTCTTCTTTTGTTGCGAGGCGGCGGCTCTCCTTTTCCTCTTCAGAAATATTATTATTAAAGGTGTCGATCTTCTTTTGAAGGGCGGCATCATTTTCACTCAGCAGACGTTCATTATGCTGCGCCACGGCGGCGGCGGTGGTGTGCGTGCTGCCATCGATAAACGAAACGATATAATTATTATTATTAGAAGAAGAAGAAGAGAGAAGCACCCGCGTGGCGGCAGCGAAGTTTTTGTTCGCCTCGTCAATCTCCTCCTGAGTGCGGTACAGATCTTTCAGCTGTTTATTTAACTGCTCATTTTGCGCCCGCGCCTCCTCCGCCGGGTCGTAATCGGAGTCTTCATCCGAGTCTCCCACATTTCGACTGTTATTATTATTGTTATTATTGTTATTTGCTTCATTTTCCTGCCGCCAGCGCTCCGCGGCCTCCTCCTCTGCCTTGCGCGCCTCCTCCTCTCTCTGCCGCCGCGCCTCCTCTTCTTCCTTTTGACGTTTTTCCTCTTCCTCTTTTTGACGTTTCTCCTCCTCCTGTTGCTGTTGTTTGCGCGCCGCCTCCTCTTCCTCCCGCTGCCGCCGCCGCTCCCGGCGCTCCCGCCGCGCCGCCTCCTCCGCCTCTTTTTCCTCGGGGGGAATCAAGTCGAGGTCCTCTTTAATCATCCGCAGGCGGTCTTTGATTTCGGCGATGGTTTGCTGCCGGCGGTCGTAGTCGTACAGCGCCTCTTTCCCCACGCGATCGCTGCGCATCAGTGCGTAGTTGACCTCGCCGCTTTCGGTGCCGTTGTGGCCCATCCAGTTGTATTGTTTGGTTGTCAGCGTCATGGCTATAGTATTTATGAATTATTTATTTGTTGTTTGTTATTATTTGTTTGTTTGTTGATTATTTTTGTATGTTATTTGTTATTTGTTATTTGTTATTATTTGTAGTTTGTTGATTGTTTTTATTTGTTTGCTGTTGATATTATTAGTTATTTGTTGTTGATATTGCTGTTTGTTGTTGTTCTCTGTTATTTGTTATATGTTTCTTTTTAATTTTGGAATGTCTTTTTTAGCTTTTATTTGCGTATAACGTTCCTGTTTGTTTTTTGACGTTTGACTTTTAATTCTGATTTTTTTTGCTTTTTTCTTGTTTCTGAATTGTTTTCTTGGATTAAAAATGCCAGATGTGATTATTGAAGTTCTTTTTTTTATTCAAAAGAAAGCTTTTAATTTATAATTTTATTCTTTCTTGGGTTGGAATTGGCTGTTAGTTTAATTTCTTCCTGTAGTTTTTCTTATCTGTGAGCTCGACTTAGAAATTCGGAATTGAATTTTTTTTTGGACTATAAATGGGAGAATTGATAGTTGAAGTTTGAAGAAATAATAAAAAAAATACGAAAAAAACACCTTTCAACAATTATATTTGCTGTTGAAAAGAATGATTTTTTTGTTTTTAAAATTATTTTTTCAATTTCCTTAGAATGAAGGCTCTATTGTGTGGGACTATAATAAGACTCGTATTTCTTATTTCTCTTTACAGATTTCAAATATAAATATATTGTTTCTCTTTACTTTTTATTTTTTTTTTCTCAATATTGTGAAAAAAAAATATAAAAAGTAGCTGGAGAAATATAATATTTTTTTTTTATTTGAAAGTTCTGAAGGAGAAAGAAAGAAAAAAGTCAAAAGGCGAATGACTGTGAGGGAAGGGAGTTGTTTGGGGGAAAAAAGAGAAAGCAAAAAAACAAAACAAAAAGAAGCGGTAAATAATAGTAATAGTAATAATAATAATACTAGTCAAAAAATAATTATGAGTAGTATTAGCTTTCTTTTATTATTTTGTGCGGGTGGCCGATGAAATAGGAAGAGGAAGTGAGGAAGGAAGGGGAGGAGAATTAGTGGAATAGATGCACACATAAATGAATAAAGAAATATATTATTACATTACATTAAGTGAAAGAAAGTTACGAAATCCAATTTGTTTTCATTCGGGGGAGTCAATTTTAGTGTTTATTCTTTTAAAAATTTCTCTTATTATTATGTTTCCCCTCTCTCTTTCCTCTCTTTTTATTATTCATTCCATACTAACAACTCATTATGATGTACACAAGAGTCAGAGAGGAAAAAATATATATTATTATTAATATTTTTTTTTTTGTAATTTTATCATGCAGATAATTTGTTTGTGGTGTGGGCAGAGTGCTGTATGCTGTGAGTCAAACGGATAATAATAATAATAATAATAATAATAATAATAATAATAATAATAATAATAATAATAATAATCATTTTATAATTATGCGTATGGCTTGAAGGAATCGTTGAACAAAAAAGATATAAAAAAGAGTGTAGGAAATAAAGGAAATTCTAAGAGATAATGATGATAATAACGAAAGGAGAGAAGTATGAAGAAAATGCTTTATTTTTGTTTTATTTGTTTTTTCGTTTTCATGATTTGTTTTTTTTTAAAACCTTTTTGTGATTTTCAACACCTTTTTATCTTTCTTCTTTTTCCCCTTTTCCCCTGTTATTGGCAATGTGAGGAAAAGGAAAAAAAAAAAGAGTGGAAAAGGAGAAAAGCAACAAAACAGAAACGAAAAAGACAGCAAAAAACAAAACGAAAGTAGTTCGAATTCTATGCGCAGAGAGAAAAAAAAAGATGGAAAAAAAAGAGAATAGATACAGTGCTGGGTCACAAAAGAAAAAAAAAACAATATCAAAAAACGAGAAAGAGAGAGAAAAAAAGTGGGTCATAAATCAATAATAATGATAATAGCAGATATTCTATAAAAAAAAGCGGTAGGAAAAATTTTTCAAAGCGAAGAGGGAAGACTTACAGAGTGTAAACCTTGGGAAAAAAAGAGAGAGAGAGAGAGAATTGATTCCTTCTTTTCTTCCGTATTGCTCATAAATACACGTAATATATAATTATGTTGTGTATTTATGTACAGAAATTGAAGAGAGCAAAGAGAAATCAAAACGGTAAAAAACAAAGAGAAAGAAGAAGAAGAAGAAAAAAAGAGTGAACAACGTACAGAGAGATAGACGGAGAGGGGAGAGAAATATTACTCTGTGATTCTTTTTCGTATAATTTTGTTTTTACTATTATTATTTATTATTTATCATTTAGTATTATAGTTAATGATTTATTTCATTTCATTTTTTTTTGTAGGTTCTGACGAGGGTATCAGGAGGAAAGGGAGAAAACACCCCAAAAAGAAAAGCGGAATATCGGAAGGAAAAGCAAAAGAGAGAGAGAGAGAATTATTATTACTTTTTATTTTCTGTTTTGAAAATATGAAATAATAAATAATTAAATGAAGTTAAAATAAATAAATCCCCTCCCCCGTAAATATAATTCAGTCCCCGCCGCGCTGCCGCGGGGGTGAAGGCCCTTTATGCAATAGCGTGTGTGGCTGTTCGTAAGACCACGGGGGTCGGGAGGGAGAGAGGGCTCTTTTTCCGGAATTATTATTATTATTATTATTATTATTATTATTATTCTGAAAATCTAAATCAGCTCCGTATTTATTATTATTATTATTATTATTATTCAAATGCTGCCGAGCGTTGTTACTCCGCGCGCGGCTAGTGCGATTACTAATAACGTTGTTATTATTAATATTCTATTATCATTATTATTGCTATTATTATATTGTGGAGGGGAAAAAGAAGAGGGAGAGTTGGCACGCACCGTCACTATTGGATGGTACATATTATTATTATTATTTAAATTATTATTACTTCTTCCGTTGGGGGAATGCGATTTCTGCCGCTTTTGCGCTTCGCGGGAAAAGGGAGAAATTCTGCGATTATTACTAAAATTATTACTATTATTTTTATTATTATTATTGTGGTGATGTGGCGAGCGGCGGGGGAGAAACAGAAACGGGAGGGTTCGCAAAAATATTGTGAATTCTATTTTTATCATTTAAATTTCTCTTCAGAGTTTCGTCGCGGTCTTTTTCTCTTAATTCCTGCAAACGGCGGGACAGCTCCTCCACTGATGGAATCACACGATTGCTGAAATTATTATTATTATATTTATTATTATTATATTTATTATTATTCTCATCATCAGCGTAGGAATAGGAATAATAATTGTCGGGAATATTATTATTATTATTATTATTTGCTCCCTGCTGTGAGTCTTGCGAGGGAAACGTATGAGAGGGATAATCGTAACTATATTCATTATTATTATTATTATTATTATTATTATTATTAGAAGAGGAAGAAGAGTAGTAATTTTCATAGTCGTAGTATTTCTTTCCGTTTGTATTGGCGGATGTCAGATGTGGCAGGGCGTTACTTACCGGAATATTATTATTTCTAAAATTATTATTATTGTTGTTATTATCAATATTGCTATTATAAGAGTACGGATTTACGTCATCGTATGTGTGATTAGCCTTAGAAGGGTGTGACTGTTTATTATTATTAGTATTATTATTATTATTCAAATTTTTATTTTGAGAGTAAAAAGGAGAGGAAGAGGCGTTTTTCGGTTTCTTTACCGTTGGAATACTCTCTTCATTGTTGTCGTAATTATAATTATAATCGTAACTATTATTATTATCATCATATTTAAATTGTTCTGAGGGTCTGTGAAACGATTCACTGGACTTGAAAGCTTTGGCTGTTGCTGTTGCTGTTTATTATTTGTATTATTTGTATTATTATTATTATTCATTTTATTATTTTTCTTCTCTGCGCTCGGCCCACGCGAGCGGGAGACGGGAGAGGCGGACTTTTGTTTTTATTATTATTATTATTATTATTATTATTATTATTATATTATTATTACGCTGCCAGTTAGAAGAAGAGCGTGTGGGCTTCAAAAAGGATTTCCTTTCATTCACAAACGGAATTGCTTCCTCCTCGTCTTCCCCTGCGTTTTTCACTTGTTCATTGTTATTATTATTACGCTTTTTATTATTACTTCGTGGCCTGGCGAAGTTATTCACTGTATTGTGCTTAATTCGGTAATTGTTATACTTGTCAAAATTATCCACAAACCGATCGCTGCTTTTCCCTCTTTTTGGATTATTATTATTATTGTTATTATTGTTATTCATTTCATCCTCTCCATTCCGCATTCCCGGAGGAAATATATTGCGATGGTGCGAGGGTGCATTTCCATTTTCTAAACTATTATTATTATTATTATTATTATTATTATGAAAAGGACGGCGGCCGCGGTAGTTTTTAGGCGTCGGCGGCGGTTTTTTCTTCTTCTTTTATTATTGTTATTATCATTATCATCGGTGAAAGGAATTTCAATAACATTTTCGTAAAATAATTTCTTCTTTTCCGTTTTTGGTTCTTTTTGCTCCCCGTCGCTGCTTTTATTACTTTGATTATCATTCTCGTTATTATTATTATTTACAATATTATTATTATTATTTTCATTCTCTTCACTGTTATCATTCCTTTCGTCCGGTTGCTTCTTTACTTCATCAATAGTATTAGTATTCATATTATTATCATTTTCTTTTTCATTTTGATTTTCATTATTATTATTATCATTTTCTTCATCCACAGGAACTGTTTTGTATTCTCTCACGTAAATAAAAGACTTTGCAGAGGCGGAACGGTCCTTTTCCTTTTCCTTTTCTTGATTATTATTATTATTATTATTTTCATCATTTCCAATTTCAATCGTCTTAACCTCCGAACGCGTGGAAACATTTGCACTATTCATATTATTATTATTATTATCGTTAATTTCATTCCCGTCATTATGTTCTTTGCGTTTCTGAAGGGAGTTGTCCCGCGACTGTTGACGCTTTTCCAAATAGTTTTCTACACCCATTTGCTTCAGAATCTGACTATTTTCATTTTCCTCTTTGTTATTTTCATTTTTATTGTTATTAGTATTATTATTATTATACAAAGCTCTGCGCAAACGCATCTCCTTTAGTGCGTCGGTGTAATACAAATGGGCTGCGCTCTGAAACTTATCCTCAGCCTGGGGTATATTATTATTATTATTTAAATTATTATTGTTATTATTATTTAAATTATTATTATTGTTATTATGATTTCCTTCCTTTCGAGAGAGAAAGTTATTCTTTTCCTTCTGCCAACGGCGGTACGCCTTTTGTTGCTCCTGATATCTGTCAAACAAACTTTTTCTATTATTATTATTATTATCTTTAATTTCGTCTCCTTTATTATTGTTTTTACTCTTATTCTTATTATTCTTATTATTACTATTATTATTACGACGATGTTTGTGATGAAACAACAGCAAATCTTCCCTCAAATTACTGTAACTGCTGTCGAAATATTTAGAGGAGGCTGATTCCATTGATACGGAGCGGCTGCGGCTACTTTCATCTTCTTCTTCTTTATTATTATTATTATTATTATTTTCAAAATTATGTTCATTCCGTTGTCGAGTAAAAGAAAACGGCTCCCCTTTTTGGTGCGCCGAGTGCGGAAACGGCGGTGACGCGCTTCCCTTTCTTTTGTTTTTCCTCTTTTTGTAGTAATCATTTTCGAATGATAAAACGGTGCTGCTGATATCGGCCGGCTGCATAATAGTAGTTTCCTCCTTTTCTTCTTGTTTATTTTTATTAATTTTATTATTATTTTGTTTAATTTCCTCCGGCGCGATTGGAATTTCAGACAGCTGAGAGCTGCGAGGCGTGGTGGAGACCGTATGCTGGGAGACACTGCCGATACGCTGATCCTCGAAATTATTAACATCAACAGCATTATTATTATTATTTTTGAAATTATTATTATTATTAATTGGAAGGGACCGTGGAGGAAGGCCCCGCTACCGCACCGCCGCCGGCGCTTCCAATGGAGTGTTCACATTATTATTATTATTTAGTTTATTCAAGTGATTATAATGTTGGTTGAAATTTCCCACTTCGGGATTTCTACCTTTCCTATTATTATAATTATTATTATTAACATGTTGTGGTTGTTGTTGTTGCAATAGTAAAGCACTGCTGGCGTGGCTAGTATTATTTAAATTATTGTTATTTAAATTATTTAAATTATTACTTTCCCTGCTTCTGTCCATCAATAATTGCGCTCTGCTGTTGTTTAGGCTATCCACCAAACTTTTTGCCTTTTGCCTCTCCTCTTCCCACTTCTCCACACTGTGAATGGAATTTTCGACACTTTTCTTTGCCTTTTCGTTTGCGGAGAGAATTCTCTGCTGAGTTTCGTGCATTTTCGCGAGGGCCAAATCTAACGTTTCCTTTAGCATTTGCTGAATCGCATCCATCATATTATTATTATTATTATTATTATTATTATTATTATTATTTTCATTATTATTATTATTAAAAATATTTTCTTCTTCCGCCGCCGCCGGCCTCTCAGGAGTCACAGACGACAGGGCAACGGAGGCTGCAGAGGGCTGAGACACGTCTCTTTGCTGGTTTTGATTTTCAAAATTATTATTATTATTATTATTTTTCTTATCACTGTATTCCAACAAGAGAAGATCATCATCGGCTTCATCGGCTTCATTTCCATTCTCATTATTATTATTATTATTATCAGTGAGAAGTAATTTTATTATTATTATATTGAATTATTCTCGCGGTTTCTCTTTTCCATCTGCTCTTGCTGATATTTTTTGAGAGCCTGCGAGGCTTCCAGCAGCTGTTGCTGAGCCTCCAGCAGCGTTTCCTCGCGTTTTTTCCCCTGTTCGTCGATTTCCTTCAGCTTTTCCAGAATTAACTCTTGTTTCTTTAGTTCCTCCGCCGTGGCCGCCGCCGCCGCCGCCGCCCGCACGTTCTTTAAATTCTCCTCCGTTTCCTTATGCAAACGCGCCAGCTTTTTATTCCCAATTTGCAAAAGTCTCCGCTGCTTTTCCTCCGCCTCCTCCCTCTTTTGCTTCTCCGCCTGCAGTTGTGCCTCCGCCAGAGACAGCTGCCGGCGCGCGGCTGCAAGCTGGCGTGTGAGAAGGAGGGCGGCGTCATCGCTTTCATTTTCCTGGGGGGCTGTTTCACCGGAATTATCATAATATAGTATTATTATTATTATTATTATTATTGTAATAATAAACAATTTTATTATTATTATCATTATTATTATTATTATTACTATTAAGATGATCGTCGGCAAGGCGCCGCGGCAGTCGATAGTCACTCTCATTAATAAAAATATTATTATTATTATTAACATTATTATGGAAAGGGTGCTGAGGGTAGTATTGGTACGGCACGCGGGGAACTCCCTCGTGGTTGTCATACTGTGACGGAGGTAATTTGCGATTATTATTATTATTATTATTATTATAATTCTTATTATTGCCGGTATCGATGATGTGCCGACTATCATTTATACCCGTACTGTTATTATTCTGATAATTCTGATTATTTTTATTTTTATTATTATTATTAGGAATTTCATTCTCCTCTTCCATGCCGTCCACGTCAATGAAAGTCTTTGTGATGTTATTATTATTATTATCATTATTATTATCAAAAGGAAATTTATCTGTTTCGTCTCCTCCGTCAAACATGGAATCGTTTGCATTTTCCTTTTCAATAGGAATTTTGCTTACATTCTGCTCTCCCCTTTCATCGTTTTCGTCTTCTTTAACATTGGAATAATCCATAGTATGTTATTCTCATTATTATTACTATTATTATTAGTAGAGGTATTCATTTCACTTCCGTTCTCACTTTGTTGTTGTTGCTTCTGCTGTTGTTGTTGTTGTTGAATCGCTAGCGCCGCCGCCTCCGCTGCCTTCGCCGCCGCCGCCGCCGCCGCCTGCGCCTGCAGCTCTCTCATTATTTCCAGTGTAAGCCGATTGCCCTCTTCCAAGAACTGTTCGGCAATTACCCGGCGCTCTGTCGTTTCCGCGCTGCGAGTCTCATACCGCGCGCGGCTTTCTGATTCTGTCAGCGAGGCCACTTGTTGGAGAAGGACTTGCGAGCTTTCGTTCTGTGAGGCGTGACGCAGCACTTGCCGCTCGCCCTCTTCCGCGGCGGTGATTAACTGCCGGTGGACGCATTCACTGGAGTCGAGGGCGGCGACGGCGGCGGCTGCGGCTACGGCTGCTGCGTTTGCTGCGTGCATTTCGTTTTCCCTTCGCAACTGCTCCTCTGCCGCCGCCGCCTCCTCCTCCTCTTGTTGCTGCTGTTGTTGCTGTTGCTTTTTTAGTTGTAATAACGCCTCCTTTTCCTTTTCCTTTTCCTTTTCCTTTCTTCTTCTTCTTCTCGTTTCTGCCGCTGCAGTCTCCTTTCCTTTTCCGTTTCCGCCTCCACTATGCTGTCCCACTCCTCTGCCGCCGCCGCGCGTATCATCCGCCGCGCCTCTCTCTCGCGCCTCGTTACTTCCTCTCGGCCCTCCGGCTCCTCAACATCTGTTAAACAGCGTCTCTTTTCATCCGCATCCCTCGCCGCCGCCGCCGCCGCCGCCTGCAGCAGCAGCAGCACTTCCTCCCTCTCCGCCTCCGCCTTTTGCACGATTTCTCGCAAAAATTCGGCCTCCTCCGCCTCCCGAATCGCCTCCCGACTCTCCGGCTCGGTGAGTTCGCACAGCCGCCGCCGCCGCCGCCGCCGCCGCTCCGCCTCTGCCGCCTGCAGCGCCAGAATTTCCTCCCGGCCGCTCTCCCACACCTCCGACATCAGACGCAGCCGCTGCGCCTCTTCCATCTCAGCGAGGCGCCGCCGCCCGCCGCGCTCGCTTGCCTCACACTCCTGAATGCCGGCCAGACATTCGGCAAGATGTTGAAAGAAGGCGGCGGCGGGCAGCAGAATACCGCCGCGCCGCTGCGCTTCCTCTTCGTTTTGGATCGCCTGGCGGCCGTTCCATTCGTCTGTTGTCAGCCGTTTCATTTCCCTCTCTGCTGCTTCTTGTTGTTGTTGTTTTTGGTGGATTTGGGTCTGTCTCTGCGTCGCCTCTGCCTCCTCCACCCTCCTGCGCTCGCTTTCTTCTTCTTCCTGTAATAGTTTTTGTTTTTGTTGCTGTTTTTGTTGTTTTAGCGTTTCTGCCTTCGGCCAGTTCACTCTGCTCCTCAGACTGCCAAGAGCGGATGCGCTGCCGCGAGTCGTTTTCCTGCTGACACACAACACCCCGCGCCACCTCCTCTGAAGCGGAAATGAACTCTCGCTG
Organism: Kentomonas sorsogonicus; assembly: GCA_030347455.1. NCBI lineage: Eukaryota > Euglenozoa > Kinetoplastea > Trypanosomatida > Trypanosomatidae > Kentomonas > Kentomonas sorsogonicus. The sequence continues at coordinate 414,953 of JAQOSZ010000025.1, read as the reverse complement.
CTGCTGGCGGCTTCGCTCGTGCCACTCGCGTGTCTCCGCAGCGCGGCGCTCTTTTTCCTCTTCCATTTCAATTTCCCTCCGCTCCTCTTTTTCGCTGTCCTGCGCCTCCAGCGAATGAAATGTACCGTCCGCCGGAGCTTGATTATTATTATTATTATTATTATTATTATTATTATTATTATTATTCAATTCATCATCATCAATATGATCATCTTCTTCACGTTTGTTTTCGTTTTCGTTTTCGTTTCCGTTTTCGTTTTCCTCCTCCTCTTTTTCTGCGCGCCGCCCCTGCTCGGCCAACTGCTCGCAGCGCCCGCAGCTCCTCTTGCAACTTCCGCTGCTGCTGCTGCTGTTTTTCCTGTTTCTCCCACTCTGCCGCCGCGAGCTGTTTCGCAAGCAAATCGTAACGAATGTCGTTTAAGTTTTGCAATTCGGTCTCGACAAACTGGGAGAATATCTTGTCCTGCACCTGTGAGATGGCCTGTCGCTCTAGCGTCTCCTGCCGCTCGATAGAGGAGAGGAGCTTATTCAATTATTATATTATTATTATTATTATTATCTTCTCAGCAACGTCGCTGTGATCGATTGGGTGAAGATTCTCATTCTCTCTCTTGTTTTCGCTTGGAAAAATGGAGTCGTTTTCGTTGGTATGTTTCTTATTATTATTACTGCTACTATTATTATTACCTTCGTTGTTGTTGTTGTTGTTGTTATTATTGTTATTATTATTATTATTGTCGTTGTCCTCTTCTTCAAAATCATCTTCGTAGATTTCACTCTCGTCATTATTATTATTATTCTCATTATTATTCTCATTATTATTATTATTATTATTATTATTATCAGTGATGGTAATCTTTTTGTTCAGTGTTGTACTTGTACGACGGATAGTCTTTTTATTATTCTCATTATTATTATTGTTGTTATTAGTGTGGTGCACCTCCTCTTCTTCATTTATGATATTTTCTGTATACTCTTCCACAAATTCATTGCTTTGGTTATTATTATTATTATTATTTTTAGTAATATTATTATTATTATTATTATTACTCTTAAGCTTCCGTAAACGGTTTGTTGCCCTTGCAGAGCTTTCCTCGCTACTACTAACAACAATAGATGTGCTTGTTTCGTCATCATATTATTATTATTATATTATTATTATTATTATTATTATTATTATTATTATTATTATTGTTATTTTCGTCATCAAAATCGGCGTTCAAATCGCGTCTCACTCGTTCCGTTTCCTCCGACTTTTCCTTTAATTCTGAAATCATTTCCCGCCGCTTTTCTTCGTCTTTTTCGATTTGTTTCCGCTCTTCATTTTCCTCCGCGTCGTTTGTTGGGCTCTCGGGTGTTTTAATTATTCCATCATTGTCATTGTTATTATCATTATTATTATTATTATTTTCTTCTTCTTCTTCATCTTCTGATTTATCGAATAATTTACGCTCAAAAGGACCGCCGCTGCCGTCTGCTTCATTAAAGGGTGAAACGCCACTGTTGTTATTCGTATTATTTTCAGACTTACTATTATTATTATTATTATTATTATTTTCAGATTTATTATTTTCTAATATCAGTTGAGATAAATTGGTTGTGTCGTCGTTTATAGGAGAAACGGTAATATTATCAAAGCTGACGGTATCGTTATTATTATTACTACTCTTATTATTATTATTAATATTATCACTTTCATTCGTGTGAAGAGGAGATTTCTTTGTTCCTTCCTCTTCTTCTTCTTGTTTTTGTTTTTGTTTTTGTTGTTTTTGTTCGTTTTGTTGTTTGTTCTCCTCTTCTTCTTTTTCTTCCTCTTCTATAGTGTGAATACGCAGCCCGGTAGGGGAATCTTTATTGTTATCATTATTGTTATTATTATTACTACTTTTGCTTTCCCTGTCTGACACTTCGCTGGCGCTGTGACTGCGGGGACTAATTTTCTTCTTCTTATTTATTTCGTTATGGTTATTACTTTCCTCTCCCTCCACCTCTTGCGCTCTGTCCGGTCCTTTACCCAATTGTTTTTCTTTTTCTTTCTCCTTTTCTTTATTATTATTATTATTATTTGTTGTTGTTGTTGTTGCGGCTGAGGAGGAGGCGGATACAGACGGCGGCGGCTCAGAAGAGGCTCGGCGCTGTTTCTCTTTCTTCTTGCTTTTTTCTTGCTTTTCTAATTTTTGCTTTTCTTCCTCTTCCTCCTCTTCTTGCTGCTTCTTCTTTCGTTCCTCCATTACCTCCTGTTTAGTCGGAAGAGGGGTCGGGGCGATGGAAAAGAGAGACAGGGAGTTATTATTAATATTGTTATTATTTTTGTTGTTGTCAGGGCTGGCGCTCCGCGTACGCGCGCGCGAGGCACTTCTGCTATTATTATTGCTATTATTATTATTATTATTATTATTATTTTCATTGTCTTGTTCGCTATTCTTCTTCTTCAGAATTCCTTGCACTGGCGGGTGATCCTTTTTATACTCGCTGCGACCCCCACCCTCCTTGTTGGTATCTGCCCCATCTTTTTTCCCCCCTCCCTCCGCCTGCAATTTCGCAGCTGAAGACGAAGAAGAGCGACTATTTGTCTTGGAGGGCCTCCCACTCGCTTCATTATTATTATTATTATTATTATTATTATTATTATTGTCATTCCGACTTCCTACGCTCCTCCCGCTTGCGGAGCGGCTCTTATTATTATTATTATTATTATTTTGATTATCCAAACTGTTTCTCCCTCCTCCAGCAGCAGCCGCGGCGGCGGAGGACGACGATCGATTCGAGAGCCGTGAAGTGCACAAACACGAAGGACACGTGATGGAGTTTCCGTTGTTTTTGCAATGAACGAGGGCGCACGGCTGGCAGGCGAAATGCCGGCAGTTTATGAGAGAAAAAAAGGGAAATACGGGAGCGAGCGGGTCGGCGGGGTCTTTTTCACTGCTCCGCTTACAAAAAATACACAATTTTGCACTATTATTATTACTATTATTATTACCATCGTCTGCTTTATTATTATTATTATTATTATTATTATTGCTATTCTTTTTGCCGCTCGTTGGTTTTATTGGGCGCACGCTGGGAGGTGGGGACAGCGACGGCGCAATTCCGCTAATGTCGTGTGGGGAGGGACGATTTCTTTTCTTTCTGTTGTTGTTGTTGTTGTTGTTGTTTCTTTAATTTTGTCGAAATTATTGATATTCATATCGAAATGAATCGGCTCCTTCTCTTTTAAAGCGTTCTGATTATTATTACCACCAACCACCGCCGCTTTTACTTTGCACACTGCTACTGCGGCTGACTGCGTTACTTTTATTATTATTATTATTCATTCCAGAATAAGAAGAAGAGGAGGCCAAACCAATGCGAGGGGTCGTCACAGCAGATCCATCTTGTCTCTTGTTGTTATTATTATTATTATTATTATTTTCCAAATCTCGGAGGCTAGAGTGACTCCCCACCCGCGACAAAGGGCGGGAGGCACTGCCTAGTGAGAGGTTTTGAGAGTGAAGACCAGCCATTACTATTTATGATTATGAGGTTATTGTTTTTTTTTTTTAAAATAATACAATTAAAAATATAAGTTTCAAGTAGTTTTATGACTTGGCTTAAGTCTCTCTTTTATTTTTTTTCTATTCTTTTCAATCGAATTGGATACGTTCGATTTCTTTTTTTTTTTTGCTTTTTTTTGTCTCTGCTTTGCCGTTTTCCTTTACTTGAAATAAAGAAAGTAACTTAGAGAGATATACAGTGCTGAGGAGGAGGGGGGGGGGAGGGAGAGGAGGCTAGAAAAAAAAAGAATAAAAACCAAAACAAGGATCAAAATAAACAGTACAGGAAAAATAATAATGAAAAAAAATTAATAAAAAAACCCACACACAATATAGCAGAAGACCCAAGTAGTAGTAATAAACGAATAGTATTTAAAAAAGGAAAAAAAAATAAGACCCAAATTCTATGACTGTATAGGATAAAAAAAAATAATGAGGGGAAAAAGAAAAAAAAAAGAAGATCAGAAACGGAGAAAATAAAAAGTCGCAACACAGCACTTAAGCTTCTGATAGGTTTCTAATAATATTAGCAATAAAGATGCTTTTCTTCTGTTCCTTCTAAATTGTTTTTCTCCTTCTTCTAAAAAAAAAAAAACTTGTTTCGTCTCCTTTTCTTTTTGAGATTTTTTTTTCCCCTGTAAAAACAGTGAGTGATCAATTTCTTTTTGCTGTTTTGGTGATTATATCTTGAAAAGAAATACAAACAAAAAACAAAAGGAAATAAAAAGGGGAAAAATAAAGGGAGATATACAAAAGGGTGTCAGAAACAAGTTTCCTTCCTGTGAGAATTAAAAAAAAAGAAAAGATATTAAAAGTTTAATGATAGTAACAAAAAAAATAGAAGATAATATAAAAGCAAAGATAGAAGGAAAAGTGGGTGAAAGAGGAATGAACGTAAGTGAAATAGAGAAGGAGAGGGAGAAGAAAATGTGTACACAGATACATCTACATATATATATATATAGGAATCCACAGAATTTAGCGTTTATTACTTCTCACTTAATAATAATAATAATAATAATAATAATATTATTATCATTACTATTACTATTTGTACAATGTAATACACTTCATTTCACACCTTTACAAACACACACAGACATAGTATATATGTATAAAGATACCTTTTACTATACCTTTTTTTTTGTATTTAAAGGCCTCATTTCATTTCTTTTAAATTTCATATTGCTTCCCATTGATTGCTTCAAATGAGGGGAAAATAATAATAATTAAAAAACACAAAACACAGCCAAATGAATGAAAAGACAACGGGGGGGGGGGAGGGGGAGGGGGAGGGGGAAACTTCCATACCCAGTGAACAACACTACCAGCAGCAACAACAAAAATGATGCGCTAAACGTAAATCCAGCCCTCTCCTTCTTTTTCCGCAGTCTTATTATTATTATTATTATTATTATTTTTTGTACTCTTTTCTCTTGGACTTCCTCTTTTTGTAAATAATAAATCTTAAAACAAATAATTGTTGTATTTCTTTTTAGTATATATATATATTAAATCAGTGTTAGCGTTTTTTCCTCTCCTCTTTTTTTTTTGTGTATTTGTTTTTTGCTGTGCAAATTCTGGAGAAAAAAATCTGAAGAAGAGTTAAAAAAAAAAGAGATAAAGAAAGTGAAAAGCTAACTAGAGAGAATCATTAATAACAATAAGAGTCAGGGGAAATACACAGCCAACAACGTAAAAAAAAAATGAGAGAAGTGAAAAATGAGAGAAAGAAAAAATGGGATTGCATGAGAGAAATAAATAAACTATCACACATACACGCGCATACACACACACACACATACATATACATATATATAGAGTGCAATATGTGTGATATGTGAATGAAATAATAAAGAAGCGCATGTGAAAAGAAGAGAATGAACTAATAAAATGATCAAAAATGTGGAGAAAAATAAATGAAATAGTAAAAAAAAGTGAGACAAATAATAACAAGTAATGAAATAAAAAAGAAGCGTTTTCAGAGGAATAAATTGATAGCCGTAAAATAAAACAGAAAAGAAAGGAGGGAAATACGGGTGGAAAACAAGTGAGAGGGGAAAAAAATATGACGAAAGCAGTTTTATACGTAAATTGTAGAAAAAACTACAACAATAAAAAGACGGACACACATCCGCAACAAAATCTCTTTTGTTTGTGGAATTCTTGAAAGAAAAAGAAAGATGAAAAATCGAAAACTTGAATAAAACACGCACACATAGCGAGAGAGAGAGAGAGAGAGAGAGAGAGAAGAGAGCAAAAGGAGTATATCATAGTATTTTTTTTTCCTTTGGAAAAAAAAAGAAGAGAAACGAAAGTGAATAAGTGAAGAATTCTCACGCCATAATCCCCGAGTGAGACTTGCTTATTCCGCAGCTTTCCACTGGAGAGAAATCAATATAATTCTTATTTTCATCATTTTCACTATTATTAGTATTGTTACTTTCATTATTATTATTATATTTTTATTATTATTATCACTTTCATTATTGTTGTGAGTTTCTCTACTATAAATAGGATTGGAGATACGGGGGGCGAGGGGATTTATGTATAAATTAAATGCCTCGCGCAGCTTCCTCCAAATAATAATGTATTTTATTATTATTATTATTTATTATTAAAGCACAACCGATTATCGTCTGTATTATTGCCATTGCTATTATTGTCAGTATTATTATTAATAATGCTGTCATTTTTCATTCCTTCTTTTGTATTTCCACATATGTGCTCTTGCGTATGGTCAACTGTTGACTGGTTATTACTATCATTATTATTATCTATTATTATTATTATATTTTTTATTGTTCCTTTTCTTCTGTATTTCGTTCGCCGTGACCAAAAGCGGGTGACTCTCATCTTTCCAATCGGAAAATCGGTAGAAATAATCACTCCCGTTGTGGCGACCTTTACTTTTATTTTTATTATTAGTTTTATTATTATTATTATTGTTATTATTATTGGTATTATTGCTAATACTCTCGCTCCCACCGTCGTGTTCCCTATCACTTTCCATTTGCATTTCAATTTCACTTCCGCTTTCATTTTCGCGCAGAAAAAACCGAAATTCGTTTCGCTTTTTAATATTCCGCAGCGCCAACGCGTGAAGGCTGGAGGCGGTGGAGGAGGCGGCCAGCGACCAGCTGTCGTGGCTACTCTCATTATTATTATTATTATTATTATTATTATTATTATTATTATTATTATTATATATTATTATTATTATTTTTTCCCACTTGGACAATCATGTCAAACATATCCATACTGCTAAAGTCTCGAGAGCAAAAGTAGTGAATATTTCTATTACTACTATTGTTATTGTTGTTATTTTTGATATTATTGTTGTTATTAATTTTGTTGCTGCTGCTCCTGCTCCTGTTTTTGTTGTCATGATTAGCACTTCCCAGCGCTGTACTGTACCTCCTAGTTTTATTATTATTATTATTATTATTATTATTATTATTATTATTAATATTATTATTTTGATTAGGGTTCACGACAGGGGAAGAGATGAGACTATAACTACTCTCACTACGGTATATTTCGGTCGCCCTCTCACTGGGCAAATACATGCACGGACTCACATCCGAGGCTTTTTTGCTATTATTATTATTATTATTATTATTATTATTATTATTTAAATTGCTATTGCTATTACTATTTCTATTGTTATTGAAATGAATATTATGGGAGGGTCGGCGGTTTCTTGCCAAAAAGAGAGGATTCTCCACAATGGCCTCAAAACAACAAATGTTTCCGCAAAAATCGCAGAATTTCATTTCTCGGTCGCCGACCATCACATCTCCACACGCGTCCATTAATTTATTATTATTATTATTATTATTATTATTATTATTATTATTATTATTATTATTATTATTATTATCACTAATTTGGATCCGGGAGTTGCATGAGAGGCATTCCCACTGCATTTTATATATTTGCTACGTTTTATTTTAGTGTTTTCCCTTGTTAATAAACGATATATATATGTATATGAATGTTAAAGTTTTGGTGTTGTCGGTTTAATTTCTTCCCTTCACCCGATAGTTCTTTGTTTTATAAAAAATACGTTCGGTGAAGGACAGAGAAAGGGGGGGGGGGTAGTGGTGATGCTGGTGAGGAAAGGGAAGCAAACAAAAATAATAAAAAGATAATAATAATAATAATAATAATAATAATAATAATAGAAACCAACAAACGCGACCAAATACAGAACGAAAAAGTAGAGAAAAAAAAGAAACACAAACGCTTTCAGTACAAATACAAAGAAACAAAAATAAATGGAGAGGAAAAAAAAAAAAAGAACGATCTCTTATTTATATATTGTAATGAGGAAAAAAAAGGGGAAAAGCTGGGAAAGAACGACACTCTCAGAAGTATCAAATTCACACACAAAAATAAAAGCGAGAAAACAAAACGGATTGTCTTTATTTAAACGGTTAATACAGAAAGGGAGAACCGTAACAGAGAAGTACTCTTTACAGCGGAGGAGCAAAAACAAAAAAGAAAAAAATGAAGAACAAAGAAAAAGAGTTACACTAGGAAGTAAGATGAAAATGAGAAAACACACAAAGACAAATAAAAAGAAAAAAAAAGAGAGAGAGAGAGAGAGAGAGAGAGAGAGAGAGAGAGAGAAAGAGAGAGCACAAAAAAAATGAGGAAGAAAATCGCGAGAAAATGAAAGTAAAACAAACAACAAAAAAAGCAAAACAAGCGATGAGGGATAAGAAGATGAGAAAGAGAGAAAGAGAGAAAAGATTCGTAACAGCTTTAAAAAAATCAAAAGGGAAGAAGAAGAAAAGAGGAACGGAAAGTGTGAAGAAAGAATGAAGTAAAATCACAAACGAAAGAAGAGGGAGAACAAAGCAAAGGGACTGCACTATATATATATATATATATATATATTTCCTGTATTCCTTTTTTTTTGCTGGATAGATGTAGTGCTATGTGCTGACAGTTTTTCTGTTTCTATTTATTTTCTGCTTAATATTGTGTATTTTGGGCAGCAAAGAGAGAAATGAGTTGTATCTATGTAGTGTGCGTGTGCGTAGTGAGGGAAGACGGAGGGAGGAATGAAAAAGAGTGATGAAGGAGAGCAAAGAAGAGAGAGAGAGAGAGAGAGAGAGAGAAGGGTATATATATGTGCGTGTGTGTGTGTGTGTGTGTGTGTGAGTGAGTCACGAAGACTCATTGCGGGTGAAATTAAACAGCCTCCATTTGCTCTCCGCCCACAGATTACACACACACACACACACACACACACACACACACACGTATGTGTGTATATGATAAAGGATGCGCGGCGACGGCGGTCATTTCATTTCATTTCATTTCATTTCAGTGTTTTTTTTTTCTTTTTTGTTTAGAATACCGCTGAGCTCCAAAGAGGAGGCACGGCGGCAGTGAAAGGCACAGGGGAGTAGTATCGGAGGGAAGTAATAAATAAATGAGAAAAAGAATAATTGTATATATATATAGATAAATGGATTAGGGGAAGTAAAGATTGTGTTGGGGGGGGGGGTAGTAAGCGTGTGCAGCATGTCTGCCTGTGTCTGCGTGTGTCTGCGTGTGTGTGTGGCGCTTGCGTTATTCAGTCGAGGGAGGGAAACGCGCCAGCGAGCGGTGAGCCACGCGACACAGGAGAAGAGAGAGAAGGGAAGGCGGGGAGTCACCCGCAAAGGACACGAAAAAAGAAGAGAGAGAAAAGTCAAAAACAGACGAAACAGGACGGGGGAGTAAAGAGAGTCACTTGCGAGAGAGGGTGTGAGAGGACGGGAAGTAAAAAGACGATAGGGGCTCTCGTGACTAATCACTATGTGTATATATAAATAATTAAATAAATATATATACTGATGGGGAGTATTTAATTCGGGGCGACGGACAAGACAAACCAAAGAGAGAGAGAGAGAGAGAGAGTAAAAGGAATTAAAGGAAAGAAGTGGAAAAGCAGTTAGGCACGAGAGGGGGAGCACCACTCGGCAAAAGGGGGATGAGAGGAAGGAGAGTAATTTCATTTAAAAACAACAACAAATTAATATCAAAGAGTGCGGAGTCTGCCTGGAGAGTAGTGGCGTTTTTGTGGGGTAGTAATACATACATATATGTATATGTATGCAGATCATTTCACTTGAGGCTACGGCAGGCGCGGTGTGTGTGGGTGGGGGGGGGGGGTAATGAAATAGGAAATACAAAACAATAAAACAGTTCTGTGGGCGGACGCTACGGGGGGCGGGGCGGCGGTAGTGCGCGTAGACGGCAGAGGGGAAACGAAGTAGAAACAAACAATATATCGGGAAACAAAACAAGTAATGATAAAGAGTTTGGAAGCGAATGTAAAAACAAAATGAAGGAATCAACACACACACACACACAAAGAATAAAGAAAGAGAAACATAGGAAAAACAATAATTTACCGTGAACGAGAAAATTGGAGTACAAAGTAAAAGGAAATAAAAACAAACTAAATGAAAAAATACAACTGACAAACTACCAAAAGAACATTAATCTAAAAAACAAAATGATAAATATGACTCAGCTTGGATAAGAGCCAAAAGCAATCTTCAAAAATTTCCCTAATTTTGAATAATGTAAAAAAAAACAAAACAAATCGAAACGAAGATATATACATTCTACGTGCGAAGCGTGGAAATAAATGTAAAATAATAAAAAATAAAAAATATTTTCCTTTATTCTCATACAGTGAAAAGAGAAACAAACAAGTAACGACAATAATAAAAATAATAAAATATATTTTTGCAGAGCGAAAGTAGAAATAAACGGAAAATATTAATAATAATAATAAATAAAAATTAAAAAGCATGAAATAAAAATAGTGTTATATGTGAATAAGGCAACACATATAAAACACTAATTGTGACGCCGCGAGAGATAATATATAAATACATCGCGGAATATGTATGTATGTATGTATGTATGGTCGGAGGTGCAGATACGTAATAATAATAATAATAGTAATTACCAATACCCCCCAACGGTAACATCAGCAAACGCCACCGTGCTAGCAGCCATACAAGGAAATAATTATACATGTGGATGTAAATAAATCAATATGTGTGTGCACACTCACACCCGCAAAACAACAGCTACCGTGTGTGTGTATATGCGCCGCCCCCAGCACACCACACACGCAGAGAGAGGTGTCATTACGGTAATTATTAGCACCAGTCCACCATTCCGCCCAACTCCTCATTCACCCGAGTCTTCTTGGTATCTGACATCACCGACACCCGCGAACTCTCCCCAGTCGGTGCACTTGTCTGGTGTGAACATCAACACGGAACGTGCGGCCCCCCCGGCGGCGGTGCATCTCGCGGAGGTCGGCGACGGTGTAGGCGGTGTACCAAAAGGACAACCTCTCCATACACTGCGGGAGGTGCGACACCCACTCGAGGCTGCGGGTCGACAGCGGGGGGAGGTAGCGGAAGCCCAACGTTGCAGCGCCGGCAGGTGGCACAGCACGCACGCCGCCAGCTCGTAGGCGTCGGCGGCCGGGATGGCGAAGTGCTTGCCGTCCCATGTATTCCCCTGTCCCTGCGTGTTATACCATAGATGAGTCACGCCGGTCTCGCCCTTTAGTAACACCCGCATGGCGAAGCCGTCGACGGGGCCGCCGGGGCGCAGCGCCAGGAACAGCTTGTACAGACCCTCCCCGGCAGCGTAGGAGTTACTGCCATTAGCAGGCCCCTTGCCCAGGTGGGTGCGGCGCAGCTCACTCATGGACAGCCCGCGGGCGGCGAAGACAGCCTCCGCACGGGCGGCCTCGCGCGGGCGGACTTGCTGCAGTGACTCGTCCCGCTGCTGCTCCAACGCACGGCGCGCCGCCGCCTCCTCCGCCTGCAGTGCTGGGAGGAGCTGCTGACGCGCCGCCGCCTCCTCCTGCGACACAGCCCGCCGCTGGTCGTTGAGTACCTGAATGAAGTTCTCCCACAGCCCCTGCAGCTGCGCGCGCGCCGCCGCCTCCTCCTGCGCTACCAGCTCGAGGCCCCTGTCGACCGTGCCGTATGCGACCTGCCGCCGCACCAGCGCCGCTATCTGCTGCACGGCGGGGGCGAGGGCGTCCGGGCGCGCCTCCAGCTCCTGTATGCGGCCGCTGAGCCGCGCGCGCTCCGCCGCCCACCGCTCCTGCTCCCCCTCCAGCCTGTCCCGCCACTCCTTTGCCAGGTCCCGCTGGTTGCGCTCCGCCGCGTCGCGCATGTCGTCCCTCTCGCGACTCTCCCGCCCTACACCCTCCTGAAACGCCTGCATCATTCTCTCATTCCTCCCCTGCGCCGCCGCCAGCTGTGCCTCCAGCCGACTCTTCTCCTCCCTGTGTTGTGTCTGAGCCGCCGCCAGCTGCGCCTCCAGCCGACTCTCCCTCTCCCTGTGTTGTTCCTGCGCCGTGCGTAGGCCGTCCTCGTACTTGCCCTCCATCTTTTCTAGCTTCTCCTCCAACTTACTCTTTTCCTCCCTGCGCTCCTCCTTTTCCTTGAGAAGCGCCTCCTGATACTGCTTCCGCTCCTCCCTGCGCTCCTGCTTCTCCGTGCACAGCAGCGCGCTGTACTGCTCGCCGTGCCGCCGCTGCTCCTGCAGCCGCTCCTCCAGCTCCGCCCGCACGCTGGCGCCGCGCTGCGCCTCCTCCCGCCGCGCGCTCTCCAGCTCCGCGATGCGGAGGTCCTTGTCGCGCAGCTTTTCCTCCGCCTCCGCCCGCGTGCGCTGCAGGACGCGCTGCAGCTCGTCGGCGGTGGCGGGCACGCGCTCCGGGGCGTCGGACATGGCTGCGTGCTTTTACTTTACTGTTTTGTTGCTGTACGGCTTTATTGCTGGGGCGGAGTTTCGATAAGCGGTGACCTAACTGTTTCTCTTCTTTTTCTTTTTCTTTTCGTGCTGTGCTTCTTATTCTTTTCTATTGCTGTTAGGTTGTGTCAGCGGCGCTTTAGATAAATCGTTTATATATATATTTTGTTTTTGTTTTTGCGATGTTGGATACTTCTCGTTACTTCTCGTTACTTCTTTTCTTTTTTTTTGTGGGGGGGGGGAGTAGTAGTGAAGTGGCTGCTGCTTGTTTGTATATAACTAATTGACTAAATACACAAATAAACGAATAGCTACAGATTCGAATGTTTGTGTGAGTTTGACAAATGTGGGGGAGTAATGAAAAAAATGAATAATAATAATAATAATAATAAAGAAGGGGAAAGTAGAGGTTTATTATTACTATTTTTTGTGTTTTTGGTGTGTGTGACGGTAGGTGTGTGGGAGGGAGCGTTGGAGGGATATTCTAATGTGTCCTTTTTCTTTTTCTTTTCCGATTGTTTTGTGTTGTTTAGTTGTGTGTGTGTGTGTGTGTGTGTGGAGTGAGGGTGGGGGTGGGGTGAGGGGGAAGTGGTGGTGGTGGTGATGAACGAGAGAGGGGAGGGGTGGGGGTGAGAGGGAGAGTTGCACTCGCAGCGCAGGCGGCGGCAGAGCCGAGGCAGCAGCGTATGGCGTTGGGCGTGTGGAGGAGAGGAGAGGAGTGACCCCCAAACCGATTCCTGCCTTCCACAGACACGTCAGACACACACACACACACACACACACATACTACTCGAGTGGGGGCTTGCCCACATGAATGTGAAGGATGACTGACGCTGAGCCAACGATTCTCTCCGCTCCGCGCCCTTTCCCTCCTATATAGCTTTGTTGCGCTTCCACTAGCTCCGTTGTTTCCTACAAAAACAAAAACAAAAACAAAACAAAACAAAACAAAACAAAAACAGATGTCCTCGACTATTTCCAGCACAGCCCAGGCCGTCTGCCCCTGGGCCGGCGCGTGCGTCGCCTGCCGAGGCAATCCCAAGACTCTGGCCGTGTCCTCCGACGGCCAACAGCACGGCGCGCCGGCCTGGGACGCGGGGGGGGGGGGGGGGGACAGGACATATCCACAGCACTTCAAGCCCCACACGCCGAGCGCGGCCCGCAGGCGCCAGTCTCCGCCGCGAGCCGCGGCCGCGACGCCCCTCCCGCCCGCCCCGGCGCGCTGCCCGCCGCCACACCCCGGGGACGGTCGCCGCGCCCCGCCGGCGCTTTCCCGCTGATGCGGAGGCGCGGTGGGCGCCGTCTCGGACAAGCCGTTCACGGCGGCGCCCCAACGCGCAGCCGCAGGCCGTCGCCACCAAGGCCGCGCGCCCGTGGTCGAGCGCGGCGCGGCCAGAGCGGCCCCGGGCCTGAGGCCGTGCGGGGGCGCGGCCTCTGCGGAGCTCGCCGCCGACCGCCCGGCGAAACGAGACAGCCGGGAAGCCGCCCAGGCCCCGCGGGTCGACCGCGTGCCCCGCCTGCTGCGGGAGAGCCGAGGCGCGCGGCCCCGCCCGGGGACGAGGCCGAAAGCTTGGAGAGCAAGTTGCCGTCCCTCCGGGGGAGCGATCGCGGCGGCGGCGGCGGAGCGCATCGCGAGGCTGGAGCGCGGACTCCCCTCCGCCACCGCCGCGATCCAGGGCAGCGTGGGCGCCGCGGTGGGCAGCGCAAACGCGGCACAGCACGCCGGCGCTGGAAGGCCGCGCGCAGAGCTTCGCGAGTTCCCTCGACGGCCTCTTGGCCACGCTGCGGGAGTCGTCGGCCAAGGCCGAAGAGCCGTCCCCCAACCCACCCGCAGCCGCGACCCCGCAAGTCCCGGAGCCACACCGCTCCGCCCCGTCTGGCGGCGGCCAGGTAACCCCGGCACCCCCTGTCCGAGATTAATGGCAACGTAAGTATCGACGCGGCGGCCTGGGGCCCGCTCAGGCGGCGGCACCGCCTCCACCCCCTTCCAGGTGCGCGGCATGATTTGCGAGAGGACCCGGGTGCCCCAGGGCCGCGTCCGGGCCCCCCCCCCCTGCTGCGAGGTCTGAAGGGGGCCCGCGGCCGGCCCTTGGAGGACACCCCTGTCTGCCAACAAGCGCTGGCACCGCCGCGGCCGACCCCTCCCTTCCCCGCACGCGCGACAACGCCTCAAGGCCCCCTCCCCCGCGGGTGTGCGCCGCGCGCTGATGAAAACGCGCCATCTCCCCCCCCCCCCCCCCCGCGACCCCCGCTGCGCAGACGCCATCGGCGAGGGTCCCATGCTCGCTGTCGCGGCGCGGGCCGTCGGCAACGAGTTCGGCACACCTTTCCTCCCCACCAACCCGCAAGGGGGCCGCGGCCGCGGGTGTGTGTGTGTGTGTGTGTGTGTGTGTGTCGCGCCAACAGCAGCGCGGGCGGGGAGACGCCGGCGGCGCCGTCACCGCAGGGCCAACCGGCGGCGGCGCCCGCAGCGCGACCAGGACCGCGTGGGGCGAGGGGCCCGAACCTGTTTCCGGAGCTGCCGGGAGAGCCCCGCAAGTGTCGCCGCCTTTCCCCCCCCTCCCCCACGATCATCATCGATACGGCGGCGGCGCGCGCCTCGTAAGCTGCCGGCCGGTAAGGTAAGGTGAAGTACAATAGTGAGTATATATATGTAGAAGTATGTGGTTATGTTATTACGCTTGTTGGAACGGAAGCAGGAGGGAACAGAGAAAGATGGGAGCCCTCCGATTACCGTATGGGTAATCCATATACGCGCGAATCCCCCGGTTGTGTGCATTCACGCTCACCTCTCCTTCTCACTCACTTCCTCTCATTTAGTTTGCTATAGGGAATGGAATTACTCATACGTATATATATGTATATGATAAAGGATGCGCGGCGGCGGCGGTCATTTCATTTCAGTGTTTTTTTTCTTTTTTGTTTAGAATGCCGCTGAGCTCCAAAGAGGAGGCACGGCGGCAGTGAAAGGCACAGGGGAGTAGTATCGGAGGGAAGTAATAAATGAATGAGAAAAAGAATAATTATATATATATATAGATAAATGGATTGGGGGAGTAATGAGTGTGTTGGGGGGGGGTATTAAGCGTGTGCAGCATGTCTGCCTGTATCTGCCTGTGTCTGCGTGTGTGTTGGCGCTTGCGTTATTCAGTCGAGGGAGGGAAACGCGCCAGCGAGCGGTGAGCCACGCGACACAGGAGAAGAGAGAGAAGGGAAGGCGGAGAGTCACCCGCAAAGGACACGAAAAAAGAAGAAGAGAGAAAAGTCAAAAAGAGACAAAACAGGACGGGGGAGTAAAGAGAGTCACTTGCGAGAGAGGGTGTGAGGGGGGAGGGGGGAAGTAAAAAGACGATAGGGGCTCTCGTGACTAATCACTATGTGTATATATAAATATATAAATAAATATATATACTGATGGGGAGTATTTAATTCGGGGCGACGGACAAGACAAACCAAAGAGAGAGAGAGAGAGAGAGGGAGGGTGTAAAAAGAATTAAAGGAAAGAAGTGAAAAAGTAGTTAGGCGCGAGAGGGGGAGCACCACTCGGCAAAAGGGGGACGGGAAGGAAGGAGAGTAATTTCATTTAAAAACAACAACAAATTAATATCAAAGAGTGCGGAGTCTGCCTGGAGAGTAGTGGCGTTTTTGTGGGGTAGTAATACATACATATATGTATATGTATGCAGATCATTTTACTTGAGGCTACGGCAGGCGCGGTGTGTGTGTGTGTGGGTGGGGGGGGGTAATGAAATAGGAAATACAAAACAATAAAACAGTTCTGTGGGCGGACGCTACGGGGGGCGGGGCGGCGGTAGTGCGCGTAGACGGCAGAGGGGAGACGAAGTAGAAACAAACAATATATCGGGAAACAAAACAAGTAATGATAAAGAGTTTGGAAGCGAATGTAAAAACAAAATGAACGAATCAACACACACACACAAAAGAATAAAGAAAGAGAAACATAGGAAAAACAATAATTTACCGTGAGCGTGAAAATAGGAGTACAAAGTAAAAGGAAATAAAAACAAACTAAATGGAAAAATACAACTGACAAACTACCAAAAGAACATTAATCTGAAAAAAAAAATGAAAAATATATATCAACTTGGATAAGAGTCCAAAAGCAATCTTCAAAAATTTCCCGAATTTTGAATAATGTAAAAAACAAAAACAAAACAAAACGAAGATATATATATTCTACGTGCGAAGCGTGGAAATAAATGTAAACTAATAAATAAATAAATAAATATTTTTTTTTCTCATGTAGTGAAAAGAGAAACAAACAAGTAACGACAATAATAAAAATAATAAAATATATTTTTGCAGAGCGAAAGTAGAAATAAACGGAAAATATTAATAATAATAATAAATAATAAATAAAAAGCATGAAATAAAAATAGTGTTATATGCAAATAAGACAACACATATAAAACACTAATTGTGACGCCGCGAGAGATAATATATAAATACATCGCGGAATATATGTATGTATGTATGTATGTATGGTCGGAGGTGCAGATACGTAATAATAATAATAATAGTAATTACCAATACCCCCCAACGGTAACATCAGCAAACGCCACCGTACCAGCAGCCATACAAGGAAATAATTATACATGTGGATGTAAATAAATAAATATGTGTGTGCACACTCACACCCGCAAAACAACAGCTACCGTGCGTGTGTATATGCGCCGCCCCCAGCACACCACACACGCAGATAGAGGTGTCATTACGGTAATTATGTACCACCAGTCACCATTCCGCCCAACTCCTCATTCACCCGAGTCTTCTTGGTACTGACATCACCGACACCCTCGAACTCTCCCCAGTCGGTGCACTTGTCGGTGTGAACATAAACACGGAACGTGCGGCCCCCCCGGCGGCGGTGCATCTCGCGGAGGTCGGCGACGGTGTAGGCGGTGTACCGAAAAGTACAACCTCTCATACACTGCGGGAGGTGCGACACCCACTCGAGGCTGCGGGTCGACAGCGGGGGGAGGTAGCGGAAGCCCAAGTCTTGCAGCGCCGGCAGGTGGCACAGCACGCACGCCGCCAGCTCGTAGGCGTCGGCGGCCGGGATGGTGAAGTGCTTGCCGTACCATGTCTCTCCCTGTCCCTGCGTGTTATACCATAGATGAGTCACGTCGTTCTCGCCCTTTAGCAGCTCCCGCATGGCGAAGGCGTCGACGGGGCCGCCGGGGCGCAGCGCCAGGAACAGCTTGTACAGACCCTCCCCAGCAGCGTAGGAGTTATTGCCATTAGCAGGCCCCTTGCCCAGGTGGGTGCGGCGCAGCTCACTCATGGGCAGCCCGCGGGCGGCGAAGACAGCCTCCGCACGGGCGGCCTCGCGCGCGGGGACTTGCTTCAGTGACTCGTCCCGCTGCCGCTCCAACGCACGGCGCGCCGCCCCCTCCTCTGTCGTCAGCGCTGGGAGGAGCTGCTGACGCGCCGCCGCCTCCTCCTGCGCTACCAGCTCGAGGCCCCTGTCGACCGTGCCGTATGCGACCTGATGCCGCACCAGCGCCGCTATCTGCTGCACGGCGGGGGCGAGGGCGTCCGGGCGCGCCTCCAGCTCCTGTATGCGGCCGCTGAGCCGCGCGCGCTCCGCCGCCCACCGCTCCTGCTCTCCCTCCAGCCTGTCCCGCCACTCCTTTGCCAGGTCCCGCTGGTTGCGCTCCGCCGCGTCGCGCATGTCGTCCCTCTCGCGACTCTCCCGCTCTACGCCCTCCTGAAACGCCTGCATCATTCTCTCATTCCTCCCCTGCGCCGCCGCCAGCTGCGCCTCCAGCCGACTCTTCTCCTCCCTGTGTTGTGCCTCCAGCCGACTCTCCCTCTCCCTGTGTTGTTCCTGCGCCGTGCGTAGGCCCTCAGTCCTCTCGTACTTGCCCTCCATCTTTTCTAGCTTCTCCTCCAACTTACTCTTTTCCTCCCTGTGCTCCTCCTTTTCCTTGAGAAGCGCCTCCTGATACTGCTTCCGCTCCTCCCTGCGCTCCTGCTTCTCCGTGCACAGCAGCGCGCTGTACTGCTCGCCGTGCCGCCGCTGCTCCTGCAGCCGCTCCTCCAGCTCCGCCCGCACGCTGGCGCCGCGCTGCGCCTCCTCCCGCCGCGCGCTCTCCAGCTCCGCGATGCGGAGGTCCTTGTCGCGCAGCTTTTCCTCCGCCTCCGCCCGCGTGCGCTGCAGGACGCGCTGCAGCTCGTCGGCGGTGGCGGGCACGCGCTCCGGGGCGTCGGACATGGCTGCGTGCTTTTACTTTACTGTTTTGTGGCCGTACGGCTTTATTGCGGGGCGGAGTTTCGATAAGCGGTGACCTAACTGTTTCTCTTCTTTTTCTTTTCTTTTCTTTTCGTGCTGTGCTTCTTATTCTTTTCTATTGCTGTTAGGTTGTGTCAGCGGCGCTTTAGATAAATCGTTTATATATATTTTGTTTTTGTTTTTGCGATGTTGGATACTTCTCGTTACTTCTCGTTACTTCTTTTCTTTTTTTTGTGGGGGGGGGGAGTAGTAGTGAAGTGGCTGCTGCTTGTTTGTATATAACTAATTGACTAAATACACAAATAAACGAATAGCTACAGATTCGAATGTTTGTGTGTGAGTTTGACAAATGTGGGGAGTAAAGAAAGAAATGAATAATAATAATAATAATAAAGAAGGGGAAAGTAGAGGTTTATTATTACTATTTTTTGTGTTTTTGGTGTGTGTGACGGTAGGTGTATGTGGGAGGGAGCGTTGGAGGGATATTCTAATGCGTCCTTTTTCTTTTTCTTTTCCGATTGTTTTGTGTTGTTTAGTTGTGTGTGTGTGTGTGTGTGTGTGGAGTGAGGGTGGGGTGAGGGGGAAGTGGTGGTGGTGGTGATGAACGAGAGAGGGGGAGGGGTGGGGGTGGGGGGTGGGGGAGAGTTGCACTCGCAGCGCAGGCGGCGGCAGAGCCGAGGGAGCAGCGTATAGCGTTGGGCGTGTGGAGGAGAGGGGGAGTCACAGCCGCACACACACATCATATATATATATATATATATATAGAGAGAGAGAGAGATAGAGAGAGAGATTCTGACTCACAGAGACGGCACCGCGCACGAACATGAGAGAAGAAAAAGAAGCAAAAATAAATCAAACAAAAAGTAATACCACAAACGACCGCGGCTTGAAGAAAAGGATGATGAAAATGAAAAAAAGAAAGAAAGAAAAAGAGCAGTATGAATTGGGAGAAAAACAGAGAAACTAATGAAAAAGAGATGGGTAGCTCTTTGCACATCGTTTCACCCCTTTTTTGTTTTTCCCTCCATTTCCTCCATTCCCTTCTTCCTTTTATTTCCCCCCTCCCCCCTTTTGCCTCACACGCGTTCGTCCATTTTACCTCTTGCTATCTCCATGCTTATTCTATTTTCTGATCTCGGAAATTTGCTCTCGTATTGCCGCTGATGCGCCGCTCTCTAGAAAATTTTCTCTCACAGACACTCGTTCATTGCAATAAATGAATAAATAAATAAATAAATAAATAAATATGTTGCAAGTCGTAGGTACACGCAAGAACCAGAGCGTCTTAACCATCCCATTACTATATATATGATAATAGTTGTAGTAGTAAAGGGTAACACACACACACACAGAAAAAAAAAGCAAATAAGAACTGATCATTGTGTATCGTGCTTGCTACCGCCTTTTTTTTTCGTTTTCACTCTTTGTCTTTCTCTCCCTCTCTTTTTTTTCCGCACTCTTGAGAAATAATACATTTATGTGATATTTTGCTTTCATTGCTTTGGGGAAAGAAGAGAGAGAGAGAGAGAGAGAGAGAGAGAGAGAGAGAGAGAGAGAGAGAGAATGGGCAGAATATGGTTGCTGCGTATATATATATATATAGCCGTTTTTAAGAGGGAGAAAAAAGCATCAGAGAGAGGTGGGGCGCTTTAATAGTCTGTGTAAAGTTAATTCTATGCAAAACGAAAAGGAGAAGCGTATTCAAAAAAAAAAAAAGATAAAAGAAAGAAAGAAAAGAAAAGAAAATAGTCAGTCAGTCGGCAGCACACCACATTAGAAAAAGAGATTCTAAGGTGACACACGGACAAAGAAAAAAAGTAAAAAGAATGAAGAAAGAAAGAGAGAGATAATTATTTCTTCTTCAAGCAGTGCATGTATATAGTATTCTGTCTCAGAATCTCCTCCTAGTTATCTCTTTTTCTTCTTTCGTTCAGTTCACTTTGCGACTTCGGCTGTTCTTTTTTTCTTTTTTGTTGTTCGATCGTTCTTCCTTTCTTTAACTTCCGTTCCTTTTCCTTTTCCTTTTCTTTTCCTTTCTGTTTTTCTGTTTCCTTTTTTTTTTCACACGCGCATACACACAACAACAGCAACAATAACAAAAGTAGTCTGAGGGAACGCGCGCAGGCGCTCAGTTAATTATTAGCAAAGAGAGAGAGAGAGAGAGAGAGAGAGAGAGAGAGAGATAGAGAGATAAAAAAGAGCAGCAATTGCGGAGACACCCGCAGCTCTTTATTCACTCTCTTCTTCCTCCTCTACTGAGCCTTATTGCTTCTTTATTTTTTTATTATGTTTTCTTTCGTTGACATACTACTACTTGCATATACACATATACATGTATGTGCTTATATATATTAGACCGTTGAAGAGAGGACAACGGCTTTATTATTATTATTATTACTATTATTATGACTATTCTTTTGGCTATTTTCTTGCGAGATGAAGGAGTCTACCTCCATAACGCGTGCGCGCCAAGCCGCGAGCCCCGCCGCCAGTGCACGCACGCCGGCCGGCGGGCAGCACGCGCGGCGCCGCCCACGCGACCCGCAGTTCGTTGTTTACGCCGTCCAGAGAGCCGCGCACGATACCCTGCGCCAGAGCTTCCAGCAACAGCAGCTCCACCTCGTTACTATTATTATTATTATTGTTATTATTATTATTCACGTCGCTGGGCCCTCTATTAATAGTAGTAGAAGTAGTAGTAGTATCCTGCACTGCCGGGGGCGGCGGCGGGAGGTCGCAGGCGGCGGCGACGGCGGAGAAGGAAAAGCGGCGCTCCTCCACAGGTGTTGACGTGATGAGATATAACAGAGCGATGAGACGAATCTTGCGGCGGAGGTGTGTGGCGCTGCGAGACATGGCGCGAACGATGGGGCTATTATTATTATTATTATTATTATTATTATGATTATTTTTTCAAAGTGCTTCGCGTAAAAGGCCTCGAAGCCTTTCACATCCCCACAGTCGCACAGCCGTGCCAACTCTAACCAGTTGATCACATTATTATTATTATTATTATTATTATTATTATTGCTGTTATTATTGTTCCCGGCAGAAGAAAGAAGAAGAACAAGAGCGGTAGTCCTCCGCCAACACACGCGTAAAAGGGTCAAAATTTAAAAACTTGCCAACGTTCACCACGTCCTCCGAGAGCAGCGCGGCACAGAGGGCATTCCGCGCGAGCCGTGCGCGCTCCGCCGCCGTCACCCGCACGTTTGCCTTGTGCGCGTACTGAAATACATGGAAGCTGTTGTGGTAATAGAGAGTGTACTGCTGCTGCCGGCGGCGCGCCGTATACTCAAAGCCGCGCGCGCGGCACAGCGAGAGGAGAAACAGCAGCAGATTCTCCACCTCAAACAGCGGAATGCGCGCGACGATGCGGTCCGTTTCTTCGATTATTTTGCGAGCCGTGTGCGGCGGGGCGCCCGGGGTGACGGCCAGACGCGCAAATGCCTCCTCCCCGGCTTCTTCATTATTATCATTATTATTTTGATTATTATTATTATTAGGGGAGCCGAAAGAAACAAGACCAACGTCGCGGGCGGAGGTCTCTAGCAGCAAAAAGGCACGGATGCACTGACAGCACTGGTACGCCTGGGCGTAGACACTGTTGACACTCCCCACATTATTGTTATTATTATTATTATTATTATTATTATTGTTGTTGTTATTATTTCCGTACAGGTTGCCATTTCCGACGTTAGCACTGTCGTGACTTTTGCTCTGCGCCAACAGAATAACAGAGGCGTCACTGACTAGCTGCAGTGCGCGCTCCGCCTCCTTCTTTTCATCAGTATTATTATTATTATTACTATTATTATTATTATTGTTATTATTGTCCAAATAGTATCGGCAGGCGGTAGAGTACACAAGTCGCGCGTACGTGATGGGGGAAATGTCCGCTCGAAGATAATTGATTACACTTTCATGAATCTGATAGCACTCGTCAAGCGTTAAATAGTAATAGTAGGACTGATTGTTGTTGTTATTTTTTTGGGAGCTCTCCTCTTCGTTTTCTCCCCCCTTTGCTCCTGCGGCTGCTTCTGATTTATTATTATTATTATTAGTATTATTATCGTTATCGTTGTGCTGATACAGTTCGAGTAAAGCCTCTGATGCCTCGTGCCAGTGACGGCTCTCTATTTCCGTGATGATGACTTTGATTATTTCCACCGCTTTTTTAGCATTATTATTATTATTAGCCTCCGCCTCTTTAGTGCAAAGGAGAACGTGAAGATAGTCAGAGGCACTCATTATTTTATTTTTTGTTTTTAAAATTTTCGATATTCAAATTGCTTTTTTTTTTTCGTAGAGAAATTTGCTGATACTTTAGTTGTACTTTCTGTCCTTTAAAAAAAGAAGAGAAGTGAAGAAAGGACAAGAAAAACTGGATTAAATAACAATAAAAATAAGAAAAAAAAAACGAATGAAGAAGGTGCTTCTGAGAGTAGTAGAGGAAGAAAAAGAAGAAATAATAGTGTGAGAGAAAGAAAAAGATGCAAGTGAATCGGGATCTTATTCGAAAAAAAAAGCAAACCTTTTGTTTCTTTCTCTTCCTTTTTCTTTTTCTTTTTCGTTTGTCTTTCTGTCTCTTGAATTCCTTTTTGCTGATCTGAAGAGCAACTAGTGAAAAAAAAATATATAAATATAAATATAAATATTTTTATTCAGCTTTTTTTCTATTCTTTCACGCGTGTGTATAAATAAATGATGGAAGATAGAAAGAGAGACAGAGAAATAAGAGGGAATAGTAGTAATTTTTTTTTTGGTTTGCGATTACAAAACACATCAATAGGGATATATAGAAATATATAATACCATCTCATAAAAAAAATAATATATAAAGAAACAGTTCATTTCTTACGTTCCTTGCTCACACATTTAAGAAATGTAATAACTTTACTAAGGAGAATGAGAGTACAAGAATACGACATATGTGTTAATTTTAATTTTAATTTTTGTATTTTTAAAAGATGTTTTTATTCCCCTTTATTTTTTAAATTTGGATGATGCAGAATATGTTTATAAAAAATATTTGGGTAATATATAGATAAAGCACGCAAACACACACACACACTGAGACATGAACGTTGAATAGAAGAGAAAAAATAAAGAAAATATAGTGATATATTTATATTTGGATTTCAAGTTAATCAAAACCCTTTAGATTGCATCTATGACAAGAGGGGGGGGGGGTAAGGGAAAAGGGACGGAACACAACCGAACACACTAATAATAATAATAATAATAATAATAAAACAGCAAAGCAGCGAAGCAATAGTCGAAATAAAATAAGAAAAACGTTGCAAAATAATAATAATAATATTACTACTAATAATAATAATGATAATTTTTTATTTAATGGTATTCTATATTCACTTTACTATTCAAATAAATCAAAATAATAAATATCGTTTCCTATTTGAGAATACAAAAAGAAAAAAAGAGCAAATAATTACAATTTCACCTTTCTTTTCTTTTCCACATTGCATCGGGGGAAAAGAAAATATCTAATTTCGTTTCATCTTGAGGCCTGCTTCGGATTGTTTAAAAACAACAACCTGACAAAAAAAATACAAAAACACACACACACGTAAAACAAACATACAAAAAAACAAACAAACAAACAAGCACTTGATAGAAAGAGACTCGTTCCCAATTGCGCGAATCTGGCATAGAATACCAATAATAATAATAATAATAAAATAATATTATTAATAATAATAAAAGATACTACTCATTCCGACTCTTCAACCCAAATAAATAAGTAATTAGTTCAATAATTAATTAAATAATTAAACAATTAAATAAATTCAGTAAAACGCGGCGAGGAGCGAGCGCTGGATGCCCTCTATCAGGAGCCACATGAGAGTCACCTGCGGGGCGCAGCGCGCGGCCTCCAACGCCGCCCCCGCGTACAGACCCCCCCGCACACCGCCGGCTCTGTAGACCTCCCGCAGGCACTGCAGGGTACCTCGATACTGGCCGCCGCCACTTGATTTATTAAAATTATTACTTTTATTATTATTAAAATTATTATTATTATTGTTATTCATGCTCCCTGCCATCCCTAGCCGGCGCTTCGCCACGTCTAGCGGGTACACGCAGATAATAGAGGCGACGGCGGCCGCCGTGCCGCCACAGATGGTGGAAATAACATCCGCCATTTTTTCTTTCTGCTTTTGGATTTGAATTTGCTTTTCTACTTTTTGTTTTTGCTTTTCGTCGTTTTCCCTCGACGACTGTGTCGTGTTTTTACTATTACTATTACTATTATTAATATTATTATTATCAGCGGTGTTGACATAATTATCCAAAATAATGTCCAAAACGTAATACTTCACCGTTTCATAGGTGGCGAAGGAAATCAGTATATCCGGCACGCGCTGCGCGAGGCTCGCACCGAGCCCTTTATAGAAATTTCGAAAAGAATTCGTTTCCGCGTACACCATTTTACCAACGGCGAGCATCGATTTATTGCGGTATCGCGCGTCGCCAGACATGAGGCGAAGGCGGATGATTTCCCCCGGGTATACGGCGACACCGGCGGCAGTCGCGCTCACCCCGCCGGCCCCGCATTTGATGAGAAATTTCTCAAAAAAGGCATTACTATTATTATTATTATTATTATTATTATTATTATTGTGATTACTATTATTATTAGCCTTGTCGGAATTTTCAGCTAAAAAGGGGTCATTTTTAGGACTATTTTTACCATCAGCAGTGGCGGTAACGGCAGCGCTCCTAGCACCATCAATGTGAAACTCTTCTTTTGTTTTATTATTATTATTATTATTATTATTATTATTATTATTATTATTATTATTATTATTATTGCCATCATCAATCAGATGATTCTGAAAGTAGAATTTTAATTGTGTGTAGAGCAAAAACTGAATACCACTATACGGCACGCGAATTATCATCGACGTGAGATTTCCCGCCCAGAAGGCTTTAATTCCGCCTTCGTTTCTGTACACGTGTTTTGCCAGTTGCCACGAGCTGAGACCCTTCGCCTGCCTCGGGGGCTTGCGCGTATTATTATTGTTATTGTTATGAGCATTTTTATTATTATGAGTATTGTTATTCTGAGTATTATTATTTTTGTTATGAGTATTACTATTATTATTACTGTTATTAATTAAATTATTACTATTTAAACTCTCCGGAGCCGCCGCCGCCGCCGTTTGATGTACGCCCAGCTGTTTCAGCACAACGATTCTCTGTATTGGGGAGAGTAGCGTCTTGGCAATGACACCGCCGGCACCGCCCGCTACTACATCAATCCATGCGGGGTACTGCTTCTCTGACATTTTTATTTTATTTTATTTTTTATTTTATTTATTAATTTTTTTTACTTTTCTTACAAGCTTAGAATGTTACAATTTAAGAATTTAAGAATGTAAGAAATTTTATTATTTTAATTTAATTTAATTTAATTAATTTCTCTTTTTTAATTTGTTTTTATTATATTATGTAATATTATGTAATATACTGTATTCTATTTTAGGTTGTATTCTATATATATATATATATATATTGGTGTTGCACTTACTTTTTTCTATTTGACAACTATCGATTGATAAAGTAAATAATTATGCTGTTTCCTTCTTTTAAATGCAAATTAATTACTTAACAGAGTAGATAAATACACAGATTTTCCCACAAACGTAATTCCTTGAATTGAATGAGTGTGTGGGAGGGTTTCTTTCTTTGTTTTGTATTTAAGAGTTTCTATTTGTATTACTGTTACTTCTATAAATGTTTGTATTACTTATCCTTATTATATTAATAAAACTTTTTGAAGGAAAGAACGATATTATTTTTACAAATGTATTGTATTGCGTCCGTGAACTTTGAAGTTGATGTATGAAGAATAAAAGAGAATAGTACTCCTAGTATTATATCTATTGGATTGTTGTTGTTTTTTCCTTTCTAAATTACTATATTTATGTAATTGAAAGCAATACACACTGTAGGAAGAAAAGGTGTAACCAAAGTGGATATTAGCAAAAAATAATTGTAGTACTTCAAAACAATAACAATATTAATAATAATATTAATAATTGTAGTAATAATAGAAATACAGGGGGAAGGAAAGAGGGAAGAAAAAGAAGTACGAAAGATATAAAAAGAGAAAAAGGAAAAGAGAGAAAAAGTTCATTAACAGTGGAAAATCATTTTTTAAAGGAAAAAATCAAAGACAAACATAAACGCATCGCACTAACACACACATAGGAGAGAAATGTGGAAAGAGGCAGAGACGCAAATAAAACAAACAAACAATCAAATAAAATGACACGCTCCTTCTTTACTCAGATGACTATAATAATCAAACGAATAGAAGCGTTGTCATTTTATTTTTCGACACACACAGAAAATGTTCAAAAACAAACATTTTATTTTAAATACCGTTTTCATACTCTTTTCTTTTTTATTTTTAAATGTATAGATTCAGTGAATAGTCGTCTAGTAGATAAATATATATAAATGGGGGAAAAAAGATAAAAATGAAAGAGATAATAAAAAGCTTTTTTCTCTTCTTCTTGTTTTATTTTCTGATGCAAAGGCCAAAAAAAAAAAGCGCAAAATTAAGAATAAGAAGAAGAAGAAGAAAAGCAAACAACACAAAAAGAAAAAGACAAAAAGAGAGTAATAAATAACGAATATATCACCTATTTTTTTTGTTCTGCTTTCTCTTCTTCCATCTCTTTCCTTTCGTTGAGATCGCTATGTATATATATATAAGAAAAGCTCTCAAGTTCTATTTGTGTTGTATATAACTATAATACATCGTAAAATAATATATATAGAATTACATCAATTCATAGAGCGAAGAGACATAAATATATACAGGAAATAATAATAATAGGAGGAAGAAAGCAAAATAATACATATATAGGAGCAATTTTCATGCATATATATGCTTATGCTTATACTTATGAACATTTTCATTTTTATTGTTTCTATGAAGTAGGAGGTAAGCAAAAACAAATAAAAGTAAAAATAGCAAATGAGAGAGAGAGAGAGAGGGAGAAAGATAGAATAATAGAGAAAAGAATGAGCAACAAAGAAAGAAAGAAAAGAAGAAAGCAGACATTTAAAAAGAATAATACTATGAAAGGGGACTCTAATAATAATAAAAAAATGAATGTGATATCATTGGAAAAAATAAGAGAAAATCAAAATAAAAAAAGGGAAATAAAAAAACGGAGTTGACTCAATCATTGCATAAAAAATTATTATTCTCAATTATTTACCAGCTACGTAATCAAAGAATGAAAAATACATAAATAAATAAGTAAATAAATACACAATAATCATAATATTGATTTTATTTATTTATTTTCATTTATTTTTACAAGAGCCAGTCCGGTGTTTCCCTTCCCGTTTCCTTCACTTCTGCAGTCTTTGGGAGGGCGGCGGCGGCGGAAATATTTTCATTTTCTTTTTGCAAAAAGTCAAAATTATTCTGATTATTCTGATTATTATTATTATTGTCAAACTCGTCGGCTATTTCCTCTTCCTGAAATTCGTCTTCTATTTCGTTTTTATTATTATTATTATTGTTCAAATAACTAACCGTTTC
Source organism: Kentomonas sorsogonicus (assembly GCA_030347455.1). Lineage (NCBI taxonomy): Eukaryota > Euglenozoa > Kinetoplastea > Trypanosomatida > Trypanosomatidae > Kentomonas > Kentomonas sorsogonicus. The sequence goes on along the minus strand of JAQOSZ010000025.1, from coordinate 386,785 downwards.
ATTAGTTTCGATTCCGTTATTAATATTATTGTTATTATTATTATTATTATTATTATTGTTGTTTCCCAGTTCTTCATCCCACGGCAAATCACCAGAGGCGGCAGCTTTGAACTTATTATTATTATTATTATTATTATTATTATTATTATTATTATCGGAAAGAATTTCTTCATTTTTACGATCGATTTCCTTCAACATATCGTCAATGTCATCGCCGTTGTTTGATTTATTTGGAGATTTAACATCTTCATTATTATTATTATTATTAATATTATTATTATTATTATTATTTTCCTTTTCAAAGGAAGAGGAGGCAACAGGAGGGGCGCTAGTGGTGTTACGGCTACTACCCGCACCATTATTATTATTATTATTGTCGTTTTCATTATTATTATTATTTCCTCTTTTATTTCCCGCGGCCTTCATTGGAGAAATGTTACTCCCGCTCCGTCTTCTCTCAATATTATTATTATTATTATTATTATTATTATTATTATTATTATTTCCCTTTTTATTTTTGGACGGAGTGCCGGCGGGGGAAAGACCACCACCACCATTGGATTTCCTTTGTCTATTATTATTATTATTATTGCCGAGCGAAGGGCTGCGTCCTCTATTGTTATTATTATTATTATTATTCATAATGTTTCCCGAGGGCCGGAATCCCCTATTTACATCGATTTGTTCCTCCCGCTGCTTAATCTTTTCCTTTAGGTCATTGACCGTTTCTTGCAGTTTATGCTTCTGTTCAACGAGATAATTTCTTTCCGACATTAAATGCTCCCCGTTGCCATCTCCTGTTTCGTGATTATTTTGATTCATATTATTCGCGTTGTTGTAAATGGCGACGGCCGTTTTCAGTTTCTTAATCGCCGCCTCATTTTCCTCTTTTGCCTTTTGCAGTTTTTCCCAATTCTTCACCTTGACATTCGCCATGCCGCGTTTCTCCAGCTCTTTTTCCAACTTTTCGCACTTTTCGGTGAATAATTTCGTCGTCTTCTTCGTTTTTGCGATTCCCGCCTTGTGACGTGCGATCTGCGCGGCGAGTGTTTCGTGGGAGTATATATTATCATTCACCTGACGACTGTGTAGCTCCCCCATGGAATTAGACCCTCCGCCGCCGCCGCCTCCGCTTGCTTTACCTTTGCTGTTTGCGGAGCGCCCGGGGGTGACGGGATTTCCAATCGATTGATTATTACGGTGAACGCTCACAATAACGTGTTCGGCCTTTTTGTCGCGTGTTTCGAGCGTTCGTTTTGCCTTTTTGGCCTCCGCGAGTTTATTTTGGTAGTGGCGGAGTTTCTTCTCTTCTGCCTCCACCAGTAAACCGATGATAACATCCTCTGAGAGGTGTTTAAAGTCAATGTTGATATTATTATTATTATTATTATTATTATTATCATTATCATCATCATCGCTATTATTATTGTTATTGTTATCGTTTGACGCACCCGCAATACCGAAGCTTCGGTAAAACATCAGTCGTTCCTCTAGTTTTGAATTATCGTGTCGCAGTTTCTTCAGATTTTCCTCCCTCTCTTTCTGTTGCTTAGCGCTCTCCCTGTCGCGCCCCGCTTTCGCGCGTATCTTCTCCTCCTTGGCTTCTATTTTTGCATTGTATCGCTTAATTTCACTGACAAGAAAACGGATGCGTTCCAGCAGTTCGCGTTTTTTCTTAAACGGGTCGTACTCTCCACTGAAGGCCTCCGTTTCCTCTGCCTCCGTCGCCTCTGCCGTAATTTGCCGATTTTTTCGATTGGTTTTGCTCACATATGTTGTTTTACGTGAAGTATTACTATTATTATTATTATTGTTAGTGCTGCTAGCGCTGGCGGCGGAGGAAGAAAGAGAAGCTGATTTCTTTCTGCCGCCGTCCCGTTTGCTCAACGACAGCGGTTTGGCGTTTTCTTCCTTTTCTTTTTCAGAGGAATCGCTATCATCACTATCGCTTGAGGAGGAAGAAGAAGAAGAGGAAGAAGAAGAGCTGGAAGAAGAGCTGGAGGAATACGATTTCTTTTCCTTTTCTGTATTATTATTATTATTATTATTATTATTCCTTGCTGAATCGCTTACTTTACTATCGTTATTGTTAGTCTTTTCCTCGTCGTCATCATCCACGGTGTCCGGATTGGCAAATTTATTATAAAATAAATCTCCGCCCCCCTTCTCGGAGGCGACGAGAATTTCGGCTGTGGTGTAATTTGACTGGTGAATGTTGACGTTTGCGGCGCCGCTGCCGCTGATGTGTTCGTACGATTTGCTGCGGCGTTCGGAAACATTTCGAATATTATTATTATTATTTCCATTATTATTATTATTATTATTATTATTATTATTCGTTTCACCCGACGTGGCCCCCGCAGAGGAGGAGGAAGAAGAAGAAGAAGAAGAGGAAGAAGAAGAGGTGTGATACGAAGCTGCTGAGTGGCTATTGTTATTATTATTATTATTATTGCTATTGCTGCTAGTGTCGCTAGCAAAAGAGTCGTCGTCGTAATCAGACATTATAAAATATATTATTTATTATTTATTTATAATTTACTATTTCTGGTTTTATTCGTATTATTTCTTTATATTGTGGGTTTATTATTGTCTAATTTCCTTTTTCTAGGATTATTATTATTTCTTCTTATTTTGAGTCAGCCGCTTCCTAGTATATACGGTAGAGTGTTCTATTTTTCTTTAGGTTTGTGTCATATATTTTTTTTTTTGCTTCTATTTGCGTAAAGGTATTTCTTTAAAAAAAGAGGGGAAAAACGGGTGAGTTCGAATGGACGAAAGTAAAATAAAAAGTTTAAAGAGAGAGAGAGAGAGAGAGAGAGAGAGAGAGAGAGAGAGAGAAAGTTGAGGTAATATAAAGGAAAGCAAAAAGCAAAACACAACACACACGAACTTCAAATACTAGAAAGACAATTATATGTTAAATATATAATCACATTCAAACACAAAGACACACATATACATATGCAAATGTGAGAAAAATCTCAACAAGTGTTTTTTTTTTAATAGCATTTATTTCAACATAATGTAAAGAGCAGCTGTGACAGCAAAACATAAAGAGAGGAACAATATTAAAAACACTAACAATCAGTTAATAGCACAAACATTTTCAAACGAGTAAATGAGGAAAAGCACAAAATTTATTCGCAAAAGTAAATAATAATAATAACAAATTGATAGCAAGTCACCATACACACAAACACATAATAAAAAAAAAAAGAAAGAATATTAACGATATAAAAATGAAGCAGATTTTATGGATTAAATATACCTTTTCCTCTCTCTTTTCTATTTTTTCACCCGTCATCACATCTGAGTTTCTTTCCTCTCACTTTCTCACCTTTTCTAATAGTGAAAAGAAAAAAGTTTAAAAGGGGAGAGGAAGAGGGAGGGAGAAATAGAGAAAGAGAGGAAAATAAAAGTAGAAATCACACCAAAGAGAAAGAAATCAATCACATAGTAATAGCAGTATTATTATTATTAGTATTATTATTTACTTATCTAGTAGAACCAATTGGTAAACCACATGATATAAAATAACACCAACGCGGAAACTAAGAGGAAAACAGCGATAATATTAAAAATACGCCCGCCAAATTTTTCGTCAAAATCCAACACATCAGTACTCTTCACACTGTTCTTTTTATTTTTATTCTTACCTTTATTATTATTATTGTTATTATTTGTTTCGTTCTTTTCCCTCTCCGCGGCTGTTTGCGAGTTTGTTAGATCGATATTATTCATATTTTCTGTCAAGTAATTATAGATATTTGTCGCCTCCCGCTGACGCGTGCGCTGGATTTCCTCCAACTCGGCTATTTTCCTCTGATGTTCCGCTTTCCGTAGCATTTTGCGAGTATCGACATTATTATTATTATTATTATTATTATTATTGCTGATATTATTATTGTTATTATTACTCTGAGGGTATGTCATATTGCCATTTGTACTAGTTGTATTATTATTAATATAATCGTTTCCGTAGGTGTTGTACGTATAATTCATATTGTATCCGGTACTAGTATTATTGTTATTGTTTTCGTTATTACTGTTATTATTATTATTGTTGTTGTTGTTTCCGCGATACGTAACGTTTGCGGCTGAATAGGGATAAGACATTTCTCGACTTTTTTTATTTCCTCAATTTTTTTTTAAATCCCTTAAATTGAAGTAGTTCTTAATTAAATAATATGTATAAGAAATTCGCTATAGATAAATGCTAAGTGAAGAGATACATAAAAGGAAAAGGAAAAAGGGAGAAATAAAAGTGAGAGAATACCTTTAAACGCATACTTATATACACACAGCGAAAGAATAGACAATAATAATAATAATTTTCACGTCCTTCAGGCAGTATTTCCCCCTTTTTTTTTCTCTTGTGCAAATACGCAGAAAAGACATTTCCGTCTAAAATAACACGTCTAAGAAATACCTTTAATAATATTTGAAATTCGCTTTCTAAACACTTTATTTCACTTCATTATATATACTTTTTTTTTTGTTGTGAGAGGAGAACACAAAAGTATTCAGAATAAATGATCTAATACCAATAATGGAGTAAGCAGATAATATAAAAAATCTCTATATTTATCTATATAAATATATTTCAAAAGAAATTCTGACGTTGACATTAGTCGCAACAAGAGAATAAGAAACAATCAAGTTCTATTAATGATTGAGAGATAAATGAATTAAAAATAACAATAATAATTAAAAATTATATTATTATTATTATTATTTATCATTTTTAAAAAGTCAGCTGAGGATTCCGTCCTAGCGCGTCATCGTAATGGAAAATACTCCAAAAACGTTTCCACAGAAAATAGAGCGGCCGGGGGATGTAAATGAAGTGAATAAAATACAAAAATAGAAGAAATAAAAATAGTGAATCCCTATTGAATACACAATGAGAAACAGCACCGACAAACGAATTATTATTATTATTGTTGTTATTATTAAAAATAAAATAATTATTCATGTTATATTGATAAAAATTAGTGCTACTGCTGTTAAAGGCGTACTGTTGGAAAAGACCCACCAGTTGATTCATAAAAGAGGACGCCATTTCTTCATTATTATTATTATTATTATTATTATTATTATTATTCTTAAAAATATTATTATTTTCAATATTATTATTATTATCAATGTTGTGTTGATTTGTATTTTCGTCATTGAAAGAGAAAAATCTCTTGAAAGCTCCCAGAAATGACTGACCAAACGAAAATCCGTTATTTTGCTTATTCACATTATTATTATTATTATTATTTTGGTAGTAATTATAGTAATAATTTCGTTTATTCAATTCCTCCGCCTCGGCTGAGGGCAATTCACTCATTTTGTAATATTTTCCGTTTTGGTAATAATAATCATTTTCGTGATACATTCCCTTTTTTGTCTGTTTATTATTATTATTTATATTATTATTATTTCTGTATGGATGTGCTTTAGGTTTAGCAGTTGGATTTATTTTTACATTATTATTATTGTTATTATTATTACTGTTATGGCTATTTTTATCTGTATTTTTGACATTTGCAGAAACAAAAGTTTTCCAAAAATCATCAAAAATACGATACGCATTACTATTATTATTATTATTACTATTGTTATTATTAGAATCAAAAAGAAAAGAGGAAGCAGAGGAGAGAATCTGCAAGCCTTTCTCTACTAGATTGAAAAAAGCAAAATAATAAAAAGCAAACAAAATTAAATATTGAAGGGAAATTAAAAACAAGTAGCAAATAGCCAAAGGCGAGTGCCCTTTTATAAGCATCACAAAACGACTGATGTAAAAGTACACTTTATTCTCTAATTCCATTATTCGCATCATAAAAATCTCTGAAAAAAATGTCGCGTCACTATTATTATAATTGTTATAATTATAATTATTATTAAAATTATTATTATTATTCCCGTCGTAAAATAAAAAGTCGATAAGGGAAGCCTCTGAGCGGTTGTAAAGTAAACTGCGCCGCTCCTCTATCTGAGGAATGCGGGGGTTGTTTTCCGCGTCGTTTAAATTGTCGAAAAGTGCGAGAATTTTTTCGTTTTCATTATTATTTTTATTATTTTTAGTGTCGTTTTTGTTTTTATTTTTGTTTCGAGGAGGCCCGAAAATATACGAAAAGAATCCACGCCTGCGCCGCTTTTTATTTTTATTCTTATTCTTATTCTTATTATTAGAATTTTTATAGTCCGGCTGAAAGAGCAAAACATACATAAATTTAACAAATTTATAGCAAATGAAGAGCGCTGCAGCAATAATAAGGGAAAAGACAGAAAACAGTTTGTAATGTTGAACAGTGGTGACTATTTTTACTAATTTATTATTATCAGTATGATTAATATAGTTTGGATTTATTTCCATTGAAAATAGCACTCGCACAGCGTCGAAAATACATTTGAAGAGAAAAAAATAAAAGAGAATTTTAACGCGATAATTAAAATTAGAAAAGAATTTCTTGAGAAAATAAATCACGTTAATTCCGCTCTCCTCTTGATCATTTTCATAATCATCTTCGCTATTATTATTATTATTATTATTTTTGAAAAATCGGCTCTGAACAATTAGCTTTCCGTTTTGTTTCGACAAGCTATAATTAAGAGGAAAGAGAAAACTAAAGCGGGAGGAGTGAAGAAGAAGCATCCGCGTGAGGGGACTCATTGTATTGGACATATTATGTAACATATTATTATTTTGGTGAAAAGAATAGTAATTATTACTCGAATTTCCGTAAATGTTACTATTGCTGCTAATGGTATTGAGTATACTAGCAAAAATATTATTATTATTATTTCCATTATTAGCGGAGTTTTGTAAATTCACAAAATTGATTGGATTGTAACTGTTATAGGAGTGTTGGTAAAACTCAAACTGCCAACGTAACAATTGCCGGACGTGAGAAATGTGAAATAATTGCGAATTATTTGAATTTCCGCTGAGTGAAAAAATATTATTACTCGCATTGATTCTCTGAATTTCTAGCGGAGTCGGGAGAAATCCGGCGGTGAATAACATATTATTAGTATTATTATTATTATTATGGGAGGCGGAGTATCGATATGTGTAATTATCTGCAGCGTTTGACAATTGTGTCTGATACTCCCGTGGAACTAAATTAAGGGTAATTTTCATCGGGGGGAGAATGAGAAAATTATTATTATTACTATTATTACTATTTTCAGAATTTTCGGAATTTCCGGGGAGAAATTTATCATTTCGGAGTAAAAATTCCTCCTCCTCCTCCGCTTCGCATATTTTGATTAGTTTTTGAAATATTTCGTCACTTTTCAACACATTTCCATTTTCATCTTTTTCATTATTATTATTTTCATTATTTTCATTATTATTATTATTATTATTATTATTTGCTCCTGTTGTTGCGTAACGAATTAACATTTCCACCGTTTTTTCCGGATCGTTTGCTAAAGACATAATATTATTATTATTATTAATACTATTATTATTATTTGAAAAAGAAGCGGAAGGCGCGAGAGAAGAGCTTGAGGCATAGTGAGCCAACGTGAGTGCTTTACTATTATTATTATTATTATTATTATTATTATTATTATTATTATTATTATTATTATTATTATTATTTGGTTTATAATCGTCGTTGCCAAAAACAAACGCGACTCCTCCCGATTTCTTACGAGGTGTTTTCATTGTATTATTATTATTATTTAACTTATTATTATTACTCTTTAAATTTTTATTATTTTCAGATTTGTAGTTGTCGTTTTCAAAGGAAAAAGCGACGCCGCCCGTGCGAACCCTCGCCGCCTCTGGGGGCTTCTGAATATTATTATTATTATTATTATTTGAATTATTATTATTATTATTATTATTATTATTATTGTTATTTGGATTGAAATCATCATTCCCAAACGTCATGGCAATGCCTCCCTCTTTTGACAAACACTCTGAACACCATATTATTATTATTATTACTATTATTACTATTATTATTATTATTATTATTATTATTATTATTATTATTATTAATGGTCCGTTTGTAATTTTGAGCACGTTTTCCCGTCTAATCATCTCTGCGCGTTTGGAAATGTAACTTTCCTTAATTAACGCAGGCTCTGAATTTTTAATTTCATTAAATAGTAAAAAGCGATGCGATCACTGAGAAAAGAGACTCTGTTTTTAAAGCACTTCACATTTGTGAGAAGTAATGACTGTCGGTATGTTAAAATATTATTATCTTTATTATTATTATTATTTCCGTTCTTCCCCTCTGTTTCTTTTATTTCCGAGTAATACGAGGCGTAGTGAGAGGCCATCCATTGAATTTTCAGCAATTCTAAGCGGTTTTTAAAAGAAAGAAGCGGCTTTCCGATAAATTCGGTCATTATTATTATTATTCTTGTTATCATTCTTATTGTTATCCAGAGAGAATACTATACGTATTATTATTATTATTACTTACTATTGACAATTCGCACCCGCCGCTTACGTTTCCAAAGCCCAAAAACACATTTTCTTCAATAACAATGCTTTCTTCATCTTGACTATTATTATTATTATTGTTTTTATTGTTGGAATTTTTAGAATTTTCTTTTCCGAATTGCCTCTCCCGTATCCACTCCTCCTCCGGGGTCATTAGTATTCGTTTTTCCAGCGGTGTGTTTTTCAACAAGTGAATAAAATCGGTAATGTAATGCACACACAATAATACGCGGAGCTGTGGATAGTAAGGCACGCGTAACACAAAGAAAATCATATTATTATTATTATTTTGATAATTATTATTATTGTTGTATAAATAAAACGGCTCTTGATACAAGTTGAGGTGTTTAATATACGAGTCCCATCCTGTGTTGCTGTTTGGATTGTTGAAATTGTCATAATTGAGATTTAAATTACTATTACTATTATTATTATTTTTTGTAACATGGAGTGGTAAAGTATGAAACCCCTTCGGACTGCCACGCGCCTTCTAATAAATCGAATTCGGGAATTGCAGCTGAAATATTTTCATTGTTACTCGTATTATTATTATTATTATTATTTCCGAATAAAGTAAATCGTCTCCTCTTTCTTTTATTATTATTATCATATCATTATTATTATTACTCATTATGATTAGATTTTCCAGAAAACGGAAGTAATAGTAACGAGTCCATAACGTCTCGCAAGCTAAAGGAAATATTCACCCCATTATTGGTGTTATTATTGTGAATATTATAATTCTGTGCCAAATTTTCGGAAAGAAACATTTCCTTGATCGATTTTTCTTCTCTTCTCAATTGTTTTATCTTTTCCTCTCGTAG